>JAFEMH010004675.1:0-197265 GCA_022495995.1 Adenophora triphylla var. japonica | reverse complement strand
GAAAAAGAAATGAAAATAAAGGCGACAAAATTGTCCCAGAGCCGAAAAACGTCCAGCAGGATCGGCTAAAAGAATATATAAAGACGAAAACCAATGGGCAGTAGGAAAAATAGGTGCCATGTAGCTTCTTCTCCCTTTCAAACACAAAATTTTTGAGTCAGCTAGATTTCTTATGGGGAATTATGTAATTGATTCTTACATTAAATTTTTGAAAATACCTTTATTCGCAGCAGGTTTTATGAAATGAAAGTGTGCCGCGCTTTGAACTCATCAAAAAGAATATTGACTTATAATGAATCTTTGAAAAGCTTTGGAGCTGTAATCAAAACACATTTTGGAAATTTGAAAGCACCACCTTAATGGCAAGATCTCGGGATTTTGTTATTTTAGACCGAATCACGAGTCATTTCGCCTACGTTCCCTTTAGTAAAGAGAACTAAGGGGCTCAGGTCTCCGTAGTTCGACTCACTAAACTTTTGTGTTTAAGAAAGGGAAGACAGTAAGGGACATGGCGCAACCCTATTTTTTACCTAGACTGCCCATTTTTAGGGTTTTCAGCCTAGTCGGGCATATTCCGTTAGCACCGGCGCGTCCCTTTATTTTTGCATGGACTGCTTTTCGGGAGGCTTTCACCTCATCCGGGACAATTCTATTGCGCCTTTATTTTCATTTCTTCTTTTTCTTTTTTTTTTTTTTCTTTTTTTTTTATACGTAGGGAAGACTCGATTAAACATAAAACCGCCGCAACTTGTCGCCGCTGGAGCTGGTGCAGAAACTGGCTGCCGCCCAACCGCTACCGCATGGCTCCTCCGGAGAATATTCTCTTCACTAGAAAAGGCCCGACCTGACATGTGTGCCCACTTGCTCAATGCACCGCGTCCGATTCGAAGGCTTCATCTGTAGGACCAGATCACAAACCTTGATATCCCCGGGATTCACTTTTTGTCGAAAGCACGAGTGCCATTCTCTTTCGACACGCCCTGCTATGCTCCATGGCCTCAATCCAAGGCTGGGTCCAACAAGCCACACCATTGTATCGACTTTGGAGCCATCTAATCTCATTGACTTCATTCTCGAGTAAGACTCCGAGAGATGGAATCTCTAGCTTAACGGGCATGACAAATTCTCCATTCCGTAAGTTAAGGCATATGGAGTTGCACCGGTAGTAGTCCGAATTGAAGTGCGGTATCCCCATAAATACTAGATTAGTCACAATCCCGCCTCGCCTGGGCCATCTTCTTAAGTGATTCTATCAAGGTTCTGGCTGGCAGCCTCAACAAAGACCGCTCGCCTGGGGTCCGTATGGCGATGACTTATGGCGCTGGGTTCTCGCACTCGGTGAGTGTACCGATCGCCTCCTTCAGCTGGGATCCATCGTCATAAAATGATCTCATTCGAGACTCCGTAGCGGCAAAAGATTTGCTCCTTTATGAAGCGAGCAACTTTTCTTAGATGTAAGCACTTTGTAGGACGCGGCTTCCACCCACTTTGTGAAGTAATCTACCATGACCAAAACAAATGACCGTCCATTGTTCCTGGATGAAGTTATCTTCCCGCCGACATCAATTCCCCACGTTACAAATGGCCACGGAGTTGTCATACAATACAGCATCGCGGGGAGTGGACGTGGTTTAGGCTGGAGAACCGCCGACAATTTGCTGCAAGTCCGCACAAACCGGATGCACCGTACTCCATGGTGATCCAAGTAACCCATTCTGAGCAATGTCGCGCATAAGGGATCGAGCATTCATGCCAGGTCCGTTGTGCGCCGGTCGCGAACATCTTCCATTACTCTCGAGCTACGATACAGAGCAGAGTGGCAACCTTCCCTTTTCTTCCATAACTCATCGCCAAGTATGACATATTGTGCCGAAAGTAGCCTTTCTGTGAGCTTGCGGAGCTTTTGGCACGTAATACCTCTTACCCAGGTCACCCTCTTCCATCGACGAGGGGAATGATGCCTCACCATGCTTCGCAGACACCACGTGAAAGATTCCGGGCTATACCACGGCTCATCCGACTCGGTTTCAAGCTCGATCTCGCAACAAAAGATCTCCGGATTTTCTCGCCTTCGACGAATTCCTCAACGGCTTGATTGACTTTCCTTACGGTATTTCCACCAAAGAAGCTTTCGCGAGTAGCTAGTGCATGACAAATCTGCTTCGTATCTCATGTGGCAGGAACTAGAATGACACTTCCTTAAACCGGCCGACAGAGCTCTTTGCAAGATAATTATGATATACTTCGGAGACACGGATCTGTAGTTTTCCATCTCGTTGGCGGCTTGATTGATTATCACAGGCGAGGGAATCACCAAACACTTCGGCTAACTCATCCACATTCCGTTCAGAGGCGGCCTCAAGACCGGCTATGCAAGCTTCATATTCGGCACGTTATCGTGGGTAATCGAGAAGTTTAGCTTGATGGCTATGGGGGTATACATGTCATTCGGGTCTACTAATACCATCCACGATGCCTTTACCTCTTTTGTTCGTTGCACTGCCGTCAAAGAATAGCCGCCACCGGTTGCCATTTTCTCACGACAAAAATCCCTCATCCTAAACCGAAGATCCGGTCCTCGAAGACTACGTGGCCAGGGGAGTCGGCCTGTCCTGACCCGATACCAAAGCCTGGTCCTTTCGATTGCTTTCCAGGATCACATACTTGCAATATCAAACTCAAATTTAGGAAGAACGTCCATTTTGCAGAAGTCTCGGTGGAGATTGCCTCGCTTCACTCAAACTCGGTACTTAATCGGGTCCATTTTGTGAGACCAGACGACGCGTGCGTAAGGATAGCAGATGTAGTGCTTTAGCTTTCCGACCACCCAAACCAGTAATTTGCCGCACACGTCTTCTCTAAGAATGAGTAATTCAACTCGCTACCTTGGAATTTGCGGCTGACAAAATAGATGGCATTCTCGACCTTGGAGTCCTTTTTCTCTTGCGCCAGCATGGCCCCAATGGCTGTATCTGTGACCGTAAAGTATAGAAGTAGAGGTTTGCTCCCATAAGGCGGACAAAGGTTGGGAGGATTAATAAGATAAGCTTTGATTTTATCAAAAGCTAGTTGGCATTCTTCGTTCCAAATCACCTCCTGATTCTTCTTCAGCAGCTTGAATATTGGCTCACACATAGAAGTGGAGCTTGGTTGACAAATGCGGCCGATGTACTATAAACGGCCCATGAAACCCTTTCTCCTGAGATGGCAGTTACGGCTTCATTTCAACGATTGGCCTTGACCTTTCTCGGGATCCACCTCGATACCGCGCTACGTGACCATATACCCTAAGAGCTCTTCTTTGGCGGATAACCCCAAAGGTGCACTTGGTTGGATTTAATCTCATGGAGTGCTCCCGAAGTATGTTGAAGAACTTCCTTAGGATCAATGAAATGTCATGTCCATCCGACCCTTTGAATGAATGATCATATCGTCAACATACACTTCCAATCTCCTTATGGATCATGTCAGTGGAATAGTGAGTAGTGACGGCCTTCTGATAGGTAGCTCCCAAGCATTCTTCACCCAAAGCGACATCACGTGTGTGTAGCAATAAGTTCCCCAAGGAGTGGTAAATGTTGTCTCTTTTCCCGATCTTCTCTCGGCCATTTTAATCTTCCTGATTGTAGTACCCGCAAAGCCGCTCGACGAAGGATTTGACTTCATAGTTCGTTGTTGCATCCACAAGCATGCTCAATGTTCGAGGCAAGTCATCTTTGGAGACTAGACTTGTTGAGTTAGTCTCGGAAGTCTACACAAACCCATACCTTTCCATTTACTTTTGGTGACTGTTAGCGATGTTTGCCGGCCAAGCCTCGGATATTCGATCACCTTGATAAAGCCTACCCGTAGGAGTTTCTCAATCTCTTCCTTGACCCGTAAGGACCACTCGGGCTTGATCGCGCCCGCTTTACGCGATTTCGTCTTGATCGTCACGGATCCAGGGGTATCCGGTGCTTTCTACACAATAGATGTGTCTAACCGGGCATGTCTTTGTAGGACTAGGCGAAGAACATCTACAAACTCTTTCGGAGTAGCTCGATCGTGGGCATCACTAACCGGCTCAACTCCGTGAGGAAGAAGCTACCAATTGTGCATTTCTTTAGGTTCCTCACTGCTCCTGGATTCCCTTTACCGTTTGTCAATATCTCATCTGGGCACTTGGGCCCCGACTTTCCTTTCGTCGCAAACCTGCTTTGAATTATTTTCTAAAAATTGTTCATCTATTAAGTCTGCATTATCTTCGATTGATTCTGGCCTAATTATTTTTAAATCTTGATGCTCATTTTTTGTTAAGCGTTCAATCGTTAGATTTTCAATCACGGGATGCTCGGAAAGATCGACCATTTTATTGAGAGCAAAAGGGAAAACAGTATCTACAACACGACGACGGTCTTCGATCGTGAGGACGCTCGAGCCTATCGTAGTGACTCAAACTCGATTATAAGGGATTCAGGGGAATGACTCAAGACACGGGGGACAAACTCGTAGAGGCGGGACGAGACTTGAGCCCAATTTTCTTGATCATAGTCTCCCTACTAGCGACCGATCCGCAGAAATGAAGTCCACTACTGCAATGGCCTCTCTTCAACCGTCTCCAAAATGCTCGGATTCTACAATCGGCCCACTTTTCAAATTCCAGCATACGGCCACTTCACTCTCTTCATCTAAAGAAAGTCGATCAAATCGGGGATCTTTAGCAACAACAAACCTTTACGCGAGTACACTCCATTTGTACGCATCTTCAGCCGCGTGACAACCCACCGATCTACCGATCGTATTTGCTAGAGTCACCATCAATGTGTCTACGGGTCAGGCACTGATCTTGTGTATCACAGGCTCATCTAGAGCAAGCTTCTCAAACTGATTGACATAATCGGGCCCCCAAAAGTGGTAGTTGTTCTCATATGTAGCAGTAATGCCTGGTCTCCTGGGAAGACTAACGAACATTTCCTTCATCGGGTTCTGGCTTGTAGCAAATCTTTGAATCATTCCCATCCATTATTCTACTTGACTTAGTTTTGGTTCCGGGCAAACGAACATCTCTCCATCTTCCTTGACAAAGTGCTTGTTTAGAGACCAAGCCCGTAAGTAGGCGCACATCAAAGCTTTTTGTATCTCTTGCCTTTAGCTGAATGTGCGCTCGCCGGACTCGTGCGCGCCCGGAAAATTTTTGGGTTTCCTGGGTTTAAATGAAAAAAGGAGTCGCCACGCTGTTTTAAGAGGAAACAGACAAAACATTTATTTAGAGAGAAAACATAAGTTCGGAGAGTCGAGGGTTACGTAGCAAGCTACGTGTCAGGGGAAGAACCGAGAGTTCACCCAACACGCCTCGTCCGTAGACAGAATCTTTCAATCCAAAACATCCAAGAAAAATCCAAAGTGTGTGCAAATATTGATAATAAAACGAAGTGTGATTAAATGCATCTTATTATTAATTATGGAACGAGGAATTACATATTGTGAGCCCATTTATTTAGTGGGAGGCCACATCACACGAGCTACAAACAATCTAAAACGGATTACAAAGGAAAAGGGTCTCGCGAGATGTGGTCATGTATGGTCGCATGACACATCGCACCTGATGACCACACAGTCGCGTGACACAGGATCACTTGGAGACAAAGGGTGTCGCGTGACACATATGAGCCATCTCAAAGGTAAACGGCCGGGAACAATAAGAACACGAGAATCAATGAAAGCTATCACGTATCTAATCATTTAACTAGATTACGAACGAAATACGTAAAGCGAAACTAAATCAACCCAGGGAGGTGTGCTGATATGGGTAGATCCACACCTACTTGGGGATTCAAACACCAAATCCAATCAAATAATCAACAATATAGAAGCTCAATTGCACGGAGTTATTCGGGATTAAACAGAGAGGGTGCGATTATGATTGGGATTCGGTAATCCAGAGATAGCTAGGATCCGATACGAATCCAAACAAAATTAAAATGCTAGAATTAATAGAAATTAGCAAGCAGTAGAGAGATTGGGTTTAGGGAATGTCGTTACCCTTGTTTGCTTCCACGAATTCTATATCCAATGGATATAGAACCGCTTCAATTCTTCACCTCGGATGCGGAAGGATTGATGCAAGGGGCTCCAATTGGTGTAGCTTGAGAATTGGGTTTGGAAGGGAGGAATTAGGTAGGTTGAAGGTAGGGAGAGAGAGAAGAGAGGTTTGTGTTTAGAGAGGTTCGTTACGCCGCAAATTATGCAAGAAAAATGTAGGCTAAAATTCCTCGATCCATTTATGAGAGGGGAGGGTCTTATTTATAGGCCGGCAGCTTGGTCAGCCTTAATGTGTCGCACGACCTTACGCGCCCACCCTTTTCATGCCTCCTGCCGTCGCGTGACACTGCGCGGCTCAACCGCTTGGCGCCAAAACCAGCTTCGAACATTCGAGCAAATACCCAAAAGGTCCAACAGTTTTATTCCCAAGTGGGTCCTTTGGGCATGAATAATGTACCAAAAGGTATTTCCTTCAAGCGGAAACTCATGGAACGTTTCCGGAAGTCTGGATAGGCAAAAAAAAATCCTAGAAATTATGCCTAAGAAGTTGGAGGGAATGATTGGCGCTGACGAAAACAACCGGAAGTGGAAAAATAACACCCAATCCAATGACGCGACAAGCATCATCGAAAAGGTGAAGGTACGTAGAAACCACAATTTTGAGCGAGAAAGTTTCAATCCAATTTTGAAAAATGTGAGATATGGTGTCGAACCATTTTGAAAATGAGGTGTCTAAACGAAGAAGTGAGATCTATGGTAACCAATTTTGAAAATGAGATCTTATGGTGTCTCGAACCAATTTTAAAATGTTGTTCATGGTGTCTCGAACCACTTTGAAAATGTAGATCTATGGTGTAAAATTTTTGAAAATGTTGTGAGATCTATGGTGTCAAACTTTTGAAAATGTTGTGAGATCTATGGTGTCTCGAACCACTTTTGAAAATGTTGTGAGATCTATATGGTGTCTCGACCCTTTGAAAATGTTGTGAGATCTATGGTGTCTCGAACCAATTGAAAATGAGATCTATGGTGTCTCGAACAATGAAAATGTTGTGAGATCTATGGTGTCTCCCAATTTTGAAAATGTTGTGAGATCTTTGTCTCGAATGACTTTTGAACTATGAGATCTATGGTCTCGAAAATTTTGAAAATGTTGTGAGATCTATGGTCTCGAACCAATTTTGAAAATGTTGTGAGATCTATGGTGTCTCGAACTTTGTGAAACCATTTTGAGATCTATGGTGTCTCGACCAATTTTGAAAATGTTGTGAGATCTATGGTGTCTCGAACCAATTTTGAAAATGTTGTGAGATCTATGGTGTCTCACCATTTTGTATGGTGTAAATTTTGTGAGATCTTCCGAACATTTGTCTCTATGGTGTCAAACCATTTTTGAAAATCTATTTTCTGAAATTTTGAAAATGGTTTTGAAAATTTGTGAGATGAAACTTGGTGTTCGAACCGAAAATCTTGAGAGAACTATGGTGTCTCGAAGAAAATGGTGAACTATGGTGTCTCGAACCAATTTTGAAAATGTTGTGAGATGGTGTTCGAACCACTTTTGAAAATTTTGTGGAACTATGGTGTCTCGAACTTTTGAAAATGTTGTGTATCTATGATATGGTTGAAAAATATGTGAGATCTGGTGCTCACCAATTTTGAAAATCTTGTACGGTTGTCTTAAAATGTTATGTGACTCTTGTCTTCTTTGTCTGCTTTTTTCTTTCTTTCTCCGAGGCTTTGGGGAGGGGGACTGCTTTCTCGCTTCCTTCTCGAAGCTTAGACTCAATTGATTCTATGAAGACAACCTATGCTAAATGCGCTATCTTGTTAGCTTGATGTTTTTTTAGCTTGTGGAGTCTCTGTTTGGTTAAAGGGAGTTGTGATTAAATTTATGTGGGTGGAATGCAGAGGCAAGCTAGAGAGCGATATGGGACGTCGAGTTCATTGGCGGACAGTGTATGGGGGGCATGAGAGCAAAGCGCAAATGAGGTGAAGAGAGAAAGCAAAGAATCAGAGTGAGGAGAGAGGCAGCATAGCGCTATCTGTACCACAGCAATTCATCATTTCAGTCAATCCGCCGGACAAGACTAAATGTTTACGCAGGCCATCCTTTCCAAGGGGAAATGCACATCCGTATGACACTCGGGGTTTGGCTCTTGAGAGAGTATAAGCATCACAAGGTGTGGAAAGTGTATGGACACCGAAACGGTGTTTAACTCTATCTTCCTATGATGTAGAAATAGAAGACTTTTCGAGGCACTTGAAAGCACAATGTCTTATTCGTGTGATGATCACAAAGCTGCTTAAAGCCCTTTATTGATGTTTAGCAGTTTTATTATTAGCGAAAGGCGATATGAGCAAATATTTTATATCAATCACGAGGAGAAAGCCCACTGATATCGAGAATGGCGGAAGGATAGGAAGCGGTCTGTGAGCATGGTCTTTGAAGAGACTGGATTACTACGAGATTTGTTTATGATTTCGACCGGACCAATTATAGTTCTTTGCGTTTCCCCTCGTAGGAGAAATCAGATGTAATTCGGATTGAACCTCCCGAATGAAAATAATGAACAGGTGAAGTTCGGAGATGTGAGGACCTTCGAAGAGTACGAAGTGAAAAAACGTGTGTCCCTCACGGGAGTGTCGATGAGAGACACAGATGCGAAGCCCCAGCTGATGGACATTCCACGGCGGAGTGTTTGCGGAGGAGAAATGAAGTATGCTCACATGCGGCGTCAAATGAAACGGACGGAATTTGCACGCAATCTTTCAATTGATGGTCCTTTTGAGCCGGGATGGAACTTGGCTCGCTTTAAGCAATAATTTGTTTATATCTCGACGGTATTGGAATGAAACCGCTATCCGATATGCGCTGACTATGGGTGCGGGCCGGGTTTCGGGATTTCGATCGGTTCTTCGGGTGATTTGGGATATCATGACCTGCTTAAAATGAGAGGTCGGCTAGGCCTTTGTTCTTTGTTGGGCACCTCTAAAAATGAGAGGGTTGGCTCACTTTGCGGTATGTGTTTCGGGATTTCTATGGTGAGGAAATCCACTTGATTTCATTTTCAATGCCGCTTTAAGAATGAGGAAGGTCAATCTTGGCTTTGGCTAAGAGAGGCTGAAAAGGTAAGGAGTATTGGGATAGTAAAGGGAAATGTCCTAAAATCGAGAGGACGGCTTGGGTTGGTTTGAGGGTAATGGCGAGGGACATCCAAGTTGCATCTCT
Organism: Adenophora triphylla var. japonica; assembly: GCA_022495995.1. Lineage (NCBI taxonomy): Eukaryota > Viridiplantae > Streptophyta > Magnoliopsida > Asterales > Campanulaceae > Adenophora > Adenophora triphylla. The sequence continues at coordinate 188,012 of JAFEMH010004675.1, read as the reverse complement.
TTATTCACTCTGAGACTCCCTTCTTTGAAAGTAACGCACCGGATCACTTTGACTTTCGCTTTGAAAGAGAGGATCGGCCCTGGGGACTAGGCTCTCTGCACTCTTTTTTTTTTTTTTTATTGTATTCTTTTTATTTTTGTATCTCTTTTTTTTTCTCTCTTTTTTTTTTTTTGAGAGGAGAACTTTCGGCCTAGTCCCCGGGATGGATCATTGCATGCCCGTCATTCTTGAGCTTGGAGACGGTCGATTCTTCTTTTTGAACTCACTGGAGAGTCTCAAGGATAGTCCTGCTGCTTTCTTCAGGGAGATGGTTAAATGGGGTTTCCAAAAATATGCTTGCGATCTTGAAATGAAGGGATATTATTTAGTGAGGAGTAGAGGTAAAGGCTTTCCTATGGGTGAGAGGTTTCAACGCATAGTCCCCTACCCGGGATGATCCGAATGTTGAGTCTTCCATTTGCTTGTTTTAAAGCTTACTTCTGCGGAAGATCCATGCAAATTCATCGAGCAACGAGATAGCGAGGACGAGAAGGGGAAGATATGTGAGCATATTGGAATCGAGGTGGGGAGTTCTTAAGCCCAGCTTTGGGGAAGGGGATATCACCTCAATTTTCTCACTCCGATCAATTTAAATATTAGTCATTTCAAAGCGTTGGTCGGTGAGCAAAGACACAGTGATCATTTAGGAGATAAGACCAATTCAATAGAGTGCAACACGGGTATGCAAGTAATGTCTCGAGTCTAGCAGGAATAGAAGCAAATATTTTATTATTGCAAATAAAAGACTCATAACATGGACTTGACAGACTCGCGACCACATAAAAGATACTCTAGAACTTACGACGCTGACTGATTGACTTCGTTGTCTACGGGTGAGATAACCTCTGGGCTTCTGCTGATATCACTGAAGAAGATCGGGGACAACATTGGGGCGAGCCTTCTCAACCTTTCCATCATCAACAAGTCTTTGAATAACCTTCTTCAAGGGGATGCAATCATTGGTGATGTGGGCTCGGATCATTGGTGATATTGGCAATATGTTTGCTAGTGATCCAAGTCCGGATTGGGTTTGGTGGGGTTGTAGTTATCGAAGTGGCACGATCATTCCCTGTTGAACCAATCCTCACACGAAGGCCTCTTCAGGTTGTCATTCCGAGATCATCAAACCGGAGCACGCTTACGGGGTGAAGCCGCTTTCTCACGGTCCCACTTGTAGATTGCTTTGACACCGTTGTCGATGGTCATCTCTTTTGCTTTAGGGATGGTTGAACTTGTCGCTCGTGTCGAAATCCACCATTATTGCCAACATTGGTGTTTGATGCAAGGTTAAAGAGTCTGTTTTCGCTGCGGGCTCCCATGCCTACCATTTCCCTCAAGTCAGGATACCAACCACTTCCGATAGCTTCACGGAGAACTGGCTTCACACACGATAGAAAGATGTCCTTTGATCCCGCAATGGGATTGACTCGAGAGAGTTCATTCAACTTAGCGTTCCATCTCTTGTAGAACTCGATGATTGACTCGTCCCGTTTCGAATTGTACCGACCAAATCATCCCCGGTTGTGCGCCATTCAAGGTTTCCACGGTACTTTTCAAGAAAGGCCTCGTAGTCTCGACTCCAAGTAGCTCGAGCTTCGACTTAAGGGTTAGAAACCATGTCAAGGCGGGTCCTTTGAGCGTGAGATGAAAGTGCCGAGCCATAAACTCGGGAGTACAACCCATTGCCCCATAGTCATCACGTATGTGTCCACATGAGTTTTCGGGCATGCCGAGCCATCAAATTGTATTTTGTGCATTTTGAAATTGTAAGGAAGAGGCTCTACTTGCTTTGGGTCAACAACCTTAAGTCCACTTGATCCCGCCGTCAACTTGTCAATTTGTTGTCGCATTTGCTTCAACAAAGCCAGAATTACCTCCTGAGTCATCCTGGAAGTTGAGGAAGATTGGTAGCAATAGTAGAAGAAGTCTCAAAACCGGGCCGGTTGGAAGAGAGACGACCGAGCTAACCCTGATGCCGGAGCCGGCAAATGATTAAATTGACCGGTTGGGAAATTCGATCCGCGCGGAAAAGCACCGGCAGCTCGTAAGGAATTGACCCTGATGTTTGCATAGATGATGAGCCAAATCCAAAAGCTAAATCCATTGAAGGCCGAGACATGTATTCTTGAAACCGAGGCCGTCTAGTAGGAAACCGCATAGATCCATCCCGTCGAACCGATTCCTGAGTTAGGATGCGATTCGGATACTAGGCGTTACTGCGGAAGTGAGGACCATGAGATCGACCTTGCCTTTACCGAGAACCTAGAAACCACAGACCTTGATTGTTCGGAAACCTGGGACCCCAGGTGGCTTAGAGGTATGGAAGTATTGGGAAAGGGTGAGGAGGTCAAATCATGGGAGGCCGACTCCGTGGTCCACCAAAACCAACTTGAGAGTTCACCGGCGGCCACTCGATTACGAGCATAACCGAACCGTGCACCACAGGTCGAGGTTGAAAAGGAGAGAAACATTCCCGGCTCCTAGATCAGTGTCATTAACCTTGGTAATCTCTTCATAAGTTCCATCAGCGCGTCGGATCACAATGATACCACGGCTTCTCATTGCATCCACGAACTTAGAATGTGCTGCCTCTTCCCTGGCTTGAGCGAGTAATTGAGTCTCACGCTCTCTAGCTAGAGCGGCTTCCAAATTAGCCCTCATCTCTTCCATAGACAGACTATGCATGACTTGTTGATCCGCGGCTGATGAATCCTCATATTGAGTGGTCATACTCTTCTCTGCACTAGATATCTCTGAAATTGAATCGGGTGCGAAATCTGCTGAAACTGCAGCTGCCTCAAGACGTGAACTAAACGAACACTGGGAATCGGATCGCACACCCAACTTGCCTTATCTGGAGAGGAGAGAGCGTGTATAAGGAGGAGGGTATAGAATTTTGAGAAGGTACGGGAGAGGGAAGAATACGGAAGGAGACGGACTTGGCAACACTTATTAATCTTCAAGTAGAAGTCGGTGTTTTAAGTCCTAGAGACGGTTGGAAAAGGATAAGCCTTTATTCATGCTAACTATACCTCGGGGAACCTAAATGACGCAACGTTCGAATTACATCAAATGCTTTGTTTTGAAACATATAATAGGTGATGGTACCTAGCCCAAACCCTAACATCTTTATGGAACGAAAAGGTTTGTCCAAATTTCTAAGGAAATTTGGGCAGCATAACGGGTCTTTTCGAAGAATTTCGAAGAAAAAACCGGCATGACCTCTCGTCGGTACATGTTGGGAATGCGGCATGATCTCTCGTTTAGAACACGCCACGAGAGTGACATGTTCCCACGTGAAATCATGTTGCATTTGGCAACATGCCCACAAGGTGTGAGGTTTCGGGAGAAGGTATAAGGACCTATACTATATTTCAAAAACACTTCATTTTGTTGTAATGAAAACATTGTATCAAAACCAGCCGGGTAAGGTTTAGTGTGGTGCCACCTATAACGCACTAGGGGTTTAGGTTTGATTTCAGCGCCAAGCGTGGCGAATTTCATGGCCGTCCGCGATGCCGTGTCGCACCCGAGGGTTCTAAATCTAAGTGATGTAGTGTGCGGATGACTATATTCCTTTATTTACAAAAAGAGATTTTTTTATTTTTTATTTTTTTGAAAAGAAAACAACACACACCCTCACACAGGATATACAGGGAACAACAATCAATTGAGTCACGCTTGATCCAAGGGGCGCCCTCAAACCGGTCTTCGATGTTACGTTCGCCACCCTTTGTCGCGTGACACGGGACAACCAGAGACAAAGGTGTCGCACGACACGGATGGTCACTGAACCAGCAGCTCTTCAATCATCAAATCAGCCCATGTTTTACCATAGCAAGAGCAACACAAAAGAAGACTAATGCACAAAAAGTGACCACAAGCACAAAGGGCTCACAAGTTCCATAATCAACAAGATGTATGAATCACAAATGATTATCAAATAATGCACACAAAATGGATGTATTGGATGTTTGACTAAATAAAAGCTTGACCCACTCAACACTTGAAAAACAGGTTTTCAAATGTTTCATCCCCAGCGGAGTCGCCACTGAATGTGCGCTCGCCGGAAAATTTTGGGTTTCCGGTTTAAATGAAAAGAAGGAGTCGCCACGCCGTTTTAAGAGGAAACATTGAAAACCTTTATTTAGAGAGAAAACATGAGTTCGGAGGTCAGGTTACGTGTTGGGAAGAACCGAGAGTTCACCCAACACGCCTCATCCGTAGATGAGTCTTTCAATCAAAACATCCAAGTAAATCTAAAGTGTGTGCAAATATTGATAATAAACGAAGTGTGATTAAATGCATCTTATTAATTATGGAACGAGAATTACATATTGTGAGCCCATTATTTAGGGAGGCCACATCCCTGATACAAACATTCTAAAACAGATTACAAAGGAAAAGGGTCTCGCAGATGGGTCATGTGTGTCGCATGACACATCGCACCAGCCGACCACATGTGTCGCGTGACACGGGATCACAGAGACAAAGGTGTCGCGTGACACATATGAGCCATCTCGCAAACCGAACAATAAGAACACGTAATCAACGAGTAAAGCTATACGGATCTAATCATTTAACTAGATTACGAACGAAATACGTAAACGAAACTAAATCAACCTGTGGAGTGTGGATATGGGTAGATCCACACCCCTGGGGTTCAAACACCAAATCCAATCAAATAATCAACAATATAAGCTCAATTGCACGGATTATTCGATTAAACAGAGAGATTGCGGTGGGATTCAAGAATCCGTATAGCTAGGATCGATTACCGAATCCAAACAAAATTAAATGCTAGAATTAATAGAAATTAAGCAAGAGAGAGAGAGAGAGATTGGGTTTAGTGGAATCGTTACCCTTGTTGCTTCCACGAATTCTATATCCATCGAGATATAGAACCCTTCAATTCTTCACCTCAGATCTGGAAGGATTGATGCAATGGGCTCAATTGGTGTAGCTTGAGAATTGGGTTTGGAAGGGAGGAATTGGGTAGGTTGAAGGTAGGAGAGAGAGAGGTTTGTGTTTAGAGAGGTTCGTTACGCTGCAAATTCTGCAGAGTAACAAAGAGGCTAAAATTCGGATCCATTTATGAGAGGGGAGGGTCTTATTTATAGGCCGCAGCTTGGCTGCCTTAATGTGTCGCACGACCTTACGCGTCCACTTTTCATGCCTCAAGCTGTCGCGTGACACAAGGTGGCTCAACCGCTTTTGGCGCCAAAAACCAGTTTCTGGAACATTCCGGGAAAATACCCAAAAGGTCCAACAGGTTTTATTCCCAAGGGGTCCTTTGGCATGAATAATGTACCAAAAGGTACTTCCTTCGCGGGAAACGCATGGAACGTTTCCGGAAGTCTCGGGATAGGCCGGGAATTTACCAAAACGCCCTTTAATGCAGTTTTATTATATTAAAATGCATCTAAAAGGTTGCGAATTGGATTGGCGTACTTACACCAGCAGCTAGGGTCATTCGCTCTTTAAGTGCTTCGGCCTTGTCATATGCTTTGTCCTCTCCAGTCACAACATATCCCAGACCTCGCCTGTTTCTCTTAGGTTTCGGCATCTCAAGCTTACACAGTCCTTGTTGTCGCTTTCCTAACCCCAGGCCAGGAATGTAGCTCATGCCTCTCATCATCTTCAGTACATGAAAAATTTTGTCCGAGGAAGTTGTTAAATCGATAGTGCAGACCTGCCCTTTCGTCTTTTCGATCGTGAAACCACTGAGCATCAGACTTTCTTGGTCAAGCTTGATTTCCATTACCGGCATGGTGTTGGTGCTGGTTTCCCCGATAGTGACACTATCCCCGTAAATGGTTGTCAAAACTCCATCCTGTACAAACTTCAAACATTGGTGGAGGGTGGAGGCTACCGCTCTGATTTCATGTATCCATGGCCTGCCCAATAATGCCGAGAACGTGATAGGAATATCGATGACCTGGAATTCCACTGCCATTTCCTTACCCCCCGAATAATAGATTCAAAGAAACAATCCCCAGCACTGCTCTGGAAGTCGAATCGTAGGCTTTTATTGTTGGTGTAATGCCCTAGGCTTTAGTTATGTTTAACTGATATCCGTTATGTATCATCTTTATCGTTTAACTTTATTATTTGATTATTATATATTTTGCATATTTATTGTAATAATCTCCGTCCCTAATTATTAAGAGAATAATTAGTATAATTGTCAATGGATAATCATATGATCATTATATGCATAGAGATGCACATTGAAATTATGGGTACTTGTTAGTGAACAAGTGACTGAACTTGACCCGTATGAGATTTATGTCATGGTCAAATGTCATAATTAAATCTCATATGGTCGCTTCATTTAGTCCCTAGACCTGAGATTATCATGACCTTACATATGATGAAAGTCATGTTTGATTTTAGTCAAACGATATCTTAACACGATATTTATAAAGGCTATCTTTGGCATGATCGGATTCATGATGGGAAGGATGATAAGTCAAGATGGAATTTGTCCCTCGAAAGAGAGATGTTTTGCTTGGGCCCCTCGATGAGTGATAATGATGAAAGTGTGTGGCCACACTGTAAGTACCCAAATCTGGCTCATGCCTTCCGGTTAAATTTCCCGGCAATTTCGGTAAGTTTCCCGGTAATTCCCCGGACCTTCCTAGTGTTCCGAAAATATTCCGGAACTGTTCCAAAACAAATAAGGGCTGAAGGGGAAGCTTCCTAATTAAGAAACACGTTTTTCTTAATTAGGAAATGTTCTAGAATTTGCCACCTTGCATGGTTCTAGAAACATGCTGAGTCACAAGGGATAATGCCGCACGGCTGCATTAGCCAAAGGTCTCTGGCCGCACGGCTTCATTGGCCTTATCCAGACTGCCTATAAATAGAGCCCTCCTCTACCCATTTTTAAAACAACAACAATACCATCAATCACACATAATACAAAGAAGACACTCCCAAGAGCTGCTGGAAGTCCAAGAAGGTGAAGAAGAAGGCCAAGAAGCCACCTCCCTCCTCCTTGAAGATCCCAAGATCAACCTTTCCACCTAGATCAATCCAAAGAAGAAGAGGAAGCCATTGGTAACCTCTCACGCCCTAAACTTGCATCCTAATTGCTCTATGTGATTCTAATTGCTCATTGCATTTCATATATTGCTATTATCTTGTTTGGGACTTGGTAGATTAAAGATCATATCTTTATACCCCCTTTTCCCCTTTGCATGCATTAGGCATCCTTTGCCATTAAAGATGTAATCTTTTGAATCAAAGGTTCATCCTTTGCACCTAAAAACCCTATTTTTACATAAAAATATCATCTTCATGCATCCTTTGCATATAAAAATCCAATCTTTATGATAAAAATGCATCCTTTGCATATGAAACCCTTTTTCAAGCATCCTTTGCATTAAAGATCATATCTTTATCCTAAATTAGCATCCTATGCTTTTCAAAATACAATCTTCATGCATCCTTTGCATATTTAAATCCCAATTTCTTCATAAAAATGCATCCTTTGCATAAAAATCATGTCTTTATGCATCCTTTGCAAATAAAGATCCTTTCTTCATAAAAATGCATCCTTTGCAACCCAAAAATGTCATCTTTTCACTAAAAATGTCATTTTTACATGCATTCCCCCATGTCCCCATTAGCAACCTTGGAACGGACCGGTGTAAAAGATCCTATCTTTACATCGTTCCTCCCATAAAAGGTTTCATAATTTCTTTAGAAAGGGACAACCTTGAACCCTATATCTCCGATTATCACTTAAGATGAGTATGAAGCGTCTATATGAGCTCGACCATCTTAAAGTGTAGGATTGATGGGCTAAGGACCCTCCTTTTCTAAAGAACCTCATCTTTGACTATAAAGAGAGTCATTCTCTCGATCATGCAAAGTCCCGAGGTTAAAATGCAATGATCACAAGTCCAAGATGAGGACGGGATCATAATTCCGAATACATAAAATCCAAGAAATCCCGAGCGACAACCAATAAATGGTTTGTACGTCCGGAAGACGACTTGGGACATTCCCTCCCCCTATTTTCAAACACATGCACACAAGAAAGCACGCAAGCAAGCACGATTAATGGAATCTTTGGAGACTTGCTCCGGCAAGGCACCTTGGGTGAACGACGATCCGTTCTTCCCAAGGGGTAACTTAACCTCCGAACCCATAAAACCTTTTTTGCAAAGTTTTGAGGTAATCAAAATGGCGTGGCGACTCCGTTTTTCAAATTAAACCGGATGTCTTCAAACTCGCGTGAATTTCCAATGCACGAAATTTGGGGCACACATTCACAGTTTGGCGACTCCGCTGGGGAATATCCCAAAGGAGAAAAGCTTTATTTTCAAAACAAAAAAATCGATACTCGGTATATAGGTGGAAACCACTTAACCTTCCTGTACACTCCCTGATGTGGGAGTTGGGATAACCGGTGGTTTAACAATCCCACGTACCAGTATCCCTTTTCGAAAAAAAATAAATAAAAGAAAGCTTTTCCCTTTGAGCGGGTTAGACTCCCGTCGCTGATTTCATTAATCGTGCTTGCTTTCTTTACCTTGCATTGCATCATTTGCATCTTGGAATCTGTGCATACTTTGAACGGGAAACAACCCGAAAAAACAGCAAAGGAGTGGAACCTGGAAAATTGATTCATGCAGTCGTACGGCTCAATCCTCCTTGGATTCTGACCGGACGACCTCAGTGGCAATTCCACCAGGAAAAATCATGGTTAATCTGGCAGTCCTAGCAGCTTGGGGCTACTCAGCTCCATGACTGACTGGGGCTCCCAGAAAATTTACGTGCTTACGTGTTGCATTCTCCCCGTCCCGAAAATCATTCCTTTAAAACACATTTCATGAAAATCTCTGTTTTAACTCAAAAAGGAACATTTTTAGGAGACCACACACTACGCGCACCTGATATATCCTGTACACTTTGCACGCACGTCCTTCAAACCCGGAGTGGTTCCAGCTGCAGTCACGGACAGCCTTACAATGCTCCCGGGCGCGCACGGAATCATTCCATCCTCCCATGGCGGCCGGTGTCGACCAATGCAACCGTGTCACATGTTTCAAAAAACCGTGACTTTTGGTTGGTTTTTGGTCTAGTCCGTGTCATATAGCCCAGTTGCATACCCTCGTAAAGGTCAAGCCTTAGTTCATAACGGAAGCCAAGATTTTCGCTCAAGTGGAACTCTGCCAAAATTCTGACAATGAAAAATTGGTAGGATCTTGACTCCGACATTGACTTTGACCTTGACCCGCATGGAATGCGTAAGAGTCGAGACCGAGTCCTTGCCAAGAAAATTCAAAGATCTTTCGCTCAAGCGAAGCTCTGCCAAAATTCCGACAAGGAAAAATTGGCAAGATCTTGACCCGGCATTGACTTCGATTCTGACTCACGCCCGGCGTATGTAACGAAGTTCAATGTGACACTGTGTCATCCGGTTTTTGCCGCCCGACCCATGCCTATTATCTTCTCGGACATTACCGAAAGTCAAAACGTCATTCGCTCAAGCAAAATTCTGCCAAAAATTTCGTCAAGGTAGAAAGACGAGACTTTCCCGGTATTGCCTTGACTATAATCCGCATCGCTCGTGCGTTAAAAGTTCCTATGACCCGCTAGACCCGTTAGGAACGTTCTTTACTCTCGGTCGATGGGATCCGCGTGCCCTATAGGACCCTCGCCCGGGCCGCCCACCCTGGGAGGTCGAAATACAGGTGGAATACGAGGGGCTTATAGACGTAGTGACGGAACCCACTGATCCAGGATCTAGAGTAGTTGCGAAAAAGAAGGGCAAATCCCCTTTTCCAACCAAATAGTTATTAATAAAAGACACTGTTCTAAGTAAACTGGAAGATTCTAATTTGCATATTGCCTGAGCCTTCAGCCTAAACACCTACCCCGAGTCTAAACCTTTCCTATCCCTTTCCCGCAGCGAGAAAGAAGTGGGTGAGAACATCGGGTCGGCCGACTTGTTAGCTTAGAATTCTCGGGCAGCCGCGAATCCTCGGTTTGGTCAGTCCCAGTGTCGAATGTCCGATTCGACAGAGAACATCACCGGTTTGGGTAACTGCGAGATGACTAGGGAAGAAGAGCTAGCCTTAGCCCCGGAAAATGTACCAGTAAGGCCCATGAGGAACAGCAGGCCATGCTCATTGATGCGCTACGCCGTCATGGGGTCCAGATAGTGGTAGAGCCTAACGGCTCCTTGGTTATGGTAGAAGATGAAACTCCAGAAGTAACCATCTCAGCCCCCCTAGCCTATAACCAATGCCCTCCTCCATCCACATATGATCCTTTGCCAAAGACTGTCCCTTTTCAGTCTTCCCTCATATCCCAAGCCATCAGGGTCCCGACACCCTCTCCTCCTCAGATAAGACCCAGCTTTGTTCCCTACCAACAGAGAACAAACGCCACAGCTATCCCTGCAACGCAGCCTCTGCACTATCCAATGGGATTCCCTCCCTCTCCCCAGTATGGGCCGTCCCAGACAACTTCTAGGCCTCAGAATAAATCAAGTAACCTTTTCAACTCCTGCCCTGCCACAGCAGATCTTCCACCCCCAACCTTGCCAATAGGATCCCACGAGGCTCTTTTTTCCTACTTCGCAACTACGAGCCTAATTCCTATGCCTCCGGTCGCCTCGTGGAAACACAGGACTGTGCCAAGTTTACACCTAGTTCCCTTCCAAAGACCCCCAAGCCATAGTACCAGCTACCACTGTGCCACCCACAGTCTTGCCACTCAAATCTGACAAGCCTGCTTCAGAATCGAAACCGTCCCCCGACCCCAACATGACTTGGTTGATGGAACCAGTTAAGTCCATGCAAGAGAAGTTCGAGAACCGAACACCAAAAAGGCGGCATACCGATTACACGATCCCAAAGAAATTGTCCCTCTTCCTCCAAAATTCTGAATGCCAGAGATTGAAAAGTTCAACGGCACTGATTGTCCCCGGACTCATATTGAAAGCTACCTTCTTGCCATGAGAGCCAAGGATTGTACACATCAACAAATGGCCGACCATTTTCAGCTGTCATTAAAAGGTTCAGCTCTTAGATGGTTCCTGCATGTAAAACCAGAGGCCCGAGCCACCTGGGACCAAATTAAGGAAGCATTTCTGGAGAAGTATAAGGCTAACTTGAATTGGGAAACTAGCAGGAATGACCTACAAGGCACTCTATAGCGCCCAGATGAGCCAGTGAGTGAATTTTACAGGAGATGGAATTGGAAGCTTAGTGAAATGATGACTCCACTGAATGAAGAGGAACAGATGGAGATCTTCCAATCTTGCTTAATGCCTCAACTAAGGGTCCAAATTGGCAATTACTATTATCCTGACCTTCGAGCAATGGTAAATGCTGGCACCAAGTTTGAAAATGCTTTCAACATGGCCCCGGCCACAGGATCAGCCAGCTCTTATCGCTACAAAGCACCAGTGTCAAACGCCCCGGCTGTCACTATAAAAGGAAAAGAAACGGTCGGCGCTGTCAATTACATCCAAAATGAGAAAGTGGGACAAAATTCAAGCCAAGTAGCTGCAAAGCCAAGACCTCGCTTCTATACCGCAGAAGATTTTGGAATGCCACTAGAGAAGGTCTTTGACGGTTTGGTAGCCGAAGGACTCATCAGACCTCTGGAAAACTGGAAACCCAAAAACCATAGTGTCAGAAAGGATGAAACCAAGCATTGCCGCTTTCACAAATATCATGGGCATAACACCAATGATTGCACCTACCTGAAGTTCCTGATCTCTCGCCTAATTGAAGAAGGCAAGCTGGAACCACCTCGGGGTCCTAATGTGGTCAAGAACCCTCTTCCAGCTAACAATCAGGTCAACATGATCGAGTTCGGGGAGACGAATGCAGTCAACTTTGGAAATCCGGAGATCATAGACATTCTGAAATTCAATGTTCCTTATGCTGAATTACAAGGAAAGTGGAAAGATTTGATTAATGCCGCCGCCATGGAAGGACAGTTTGGGCCCATAGTCGGAACTGATTTCGTTAATGTTGTCAGAGCTCGGCCTCTTTTCTATGATATCGAACCAGTAACCATGGTCAAGATTACAGAAGAAAGGCTCACTTATGAAGACTGCGAGTTTGAAGTGAAACAAGCCATGTTAATGAAAGTTTCTTCAGAGCCCTTCATCACCCATGATGAGCATAATGTATTTGTAATGGCTCTTACTGCTCCCGAGGATCAGTCCCAGCCCCCTGTTTGGGAAAAGGTGGAAAGAAGAGTGAACCAGCCAGAAGACTTTTGGGATGAAAAAAGATGTATCTCAGATGCCGAAAGCACAACTGGTCCTACTGCCCCGGAGGTACAGACGGATAAAGTTAAGTTCAGAAAAGCGATTCCGCTAGATCAGTTGGGTATTCCCCATGGAAATGGTGTCAACAAAGGCAATTATGACCCACAGGATGCACAGCCAAATGAGAATGCTGACAAGACTGCTACTCCCCAGGGCAACAGCAAGAAGGAGTGAGATCCCGGTCCAACCCTTGTCAAATACCCTCGAGTCAATAAGTAGTGTAGGGTCCAGAGTCAGTAGCGTCTATTCAGTCGAGTCGGGAATCTTTAAATTCCAGTCCTCTGAGTCATCTGAAGGCCTCACGCCTGAGGACTATCAAAATGTAATCGATGTCATCTTTCCCCTTATTTTGAATGAAATGACAGATCTTTCTAAGTATCCTCTTATTGCCAACTTAACAAATGATAAATTAACTCAAAACTTAACAACAGTTAATAATGAATCATTTGAACAAGATGCAAACACACTAAATGAACAATACATTAAAGAAATCTTTAAGCAGGTTTCAGAAAAAGAGGAAAACCGGGCCCAAGCTGCCGAGGAGGTTTTGACAAATGTGAACTTGGGTACTGTCGAGGAACCTAAAGAGACACAGATCGAAAACTTCTTCCAGGGGGTTGAACGGGACAGACTGATCGATCTGCTCAGAGAATACGTCGATGTGTTTGCATGGTCATACAGGGATATGCCGGGGCTAGACAGTTCGATAGTAGAGCACAGAATCCCTCTAGCACCAGATGCTAAGCCAGTAAAGCAGAAATTGAGGAAGATCAAGCCAGAGTGGTCTCTACAGGTCAAAGAAGAAATTGAGAAGCTACTGCGGGTAGGATTCATCAGAGTCATCGAATATCCGACATGGTTGTCCAATATTGTGACCGTCACCAAGGCCAATGGAAAGGTACGCTGCTGTGTGGATTTCCGAGATCTGAACAAGGCCAGCCCCAAAGACGATTACCCTTTGCCAAACATAGACATCCTGGTGGACTCCACTGCCAACTACGAAGTCAAATCCTTCGTTGATGGCTTTGCAGGCTACAACCAGATCAAGATGGCCGAGGAAGACCAAGAAAAGACAGCCTTCACCACACCGTGGGGAACCTACTGCTATACGGTGATGCCATTTGGGCTTAAGAACGCTGGGGCTACTTACCAAAGGGCAGCGACCGCGCTTTTTCATGACATGATCCACAAGGAGATTGAGGTCTACGTAGACGACATGATAATCCACTCCAAAGGCGAGGATGGGCAGCACTTTGTTGACCTGCGAAAGTTCTTTGAGAGGCTGAGACAACATTCCATGAGACTAAACCCTGCCAAATGCACCTTCGGAGTGACGAGGGGAAAAGTGCTTGGGTATATGGTCACGGAGTGAGGTATCGAAGTTGACCCCTGAAAGATCAAAGCCATTATGGACATGAGGCCACCTCAAACCCAGACAGAAGTCAAGAGCTTTATGGGAAAACTGCAGTACATCAGCCGTTTCATCAATCAGTTGACCACTATGTGCGAGCCCATCTTCAAGCTCATGAAGAAGAATGTAGACACAGAATGGACCGAGGAATGCCAGGATGCCTTTGACCAGATCAAAGCATACTTAGTACATCCTCCGGTGCTATGCCCCCCACATAGACAGAAACCTCTTCTGCTCTATCTCACTGTCACTGATACGGCAGTTGGGGCTATGCTTGCTCAGGAGAAGAAAGACTCTCGGGTAGAAAATGCCATTTACTTTGTCAGCCGGAAGCTACAGGGAAGTGAGCTCAATTACTCAGCATGTGAAAAGACCTGTGCAGGACTGGTCTGGGTAGTCGGCAAGTTGAAGCATTATATGCAAGCCCACCCTGTGAATTTGGTCTCAAAAATGGACCCCATCAAGTACATCTTTGATAAGCCTTCCCTCTCGATGCGTCTAGCAAAGTGGTCCTTCTTCTTAGCAGAGTACGACATCAACTATGTGACCAGAAAGGCCATCAAGGGTCAAGCGTTGTCAGACCACCTGGCGAACTTCCCCAGTAATGAGGACAGAGGGCCTGAACCCCAATTCCCAGATGAAGGGATCTTCGCAGTTGAGCCCGAGAATCGATGGCAATTATTCTTTGACGGAGCCGCTAACAAAAGAGGAAACGGCATAGGGATGCTACTGGTCGATCCGAAAGATGAGCATACACCCATAGCCCTCAAGTTGAACTTCCCTGCCACGAACAATGTCGCCGAGTACGAAGCCTGCATTGCTGGTTTGGAAGCTGCCTTAGAAAGGAATGTCAAGGAGCTCGAAGTTTACGGAGACTCAGCCCTGATCATCAACCAGGTCTCCAACAAATGGAAGACTGTGGACCCTAATCTTCAGCGGTATCATGCCCATATGGAGGAGTTGACTGGACAGTTCAGAGAAGTGACTTTCCACTACTTGCCAAGGGAAAAGAACAGATTCGCAGATGCCCTAGCTACTCTAGCCTCATTGGTAGAGATCCCCGAGGGAAAAGCCATAAAACCCTTCCGAGTGGGTAGAAGAGAAGCCCCAGCCTTCTGTTGTGAAGTAGACCTGGGACCCGAGCCTATAAAGGAACCCTGGTACAATCAAATTTACCAGTTCCTCAAAGATGGAGAGTCAGCTTTCAGAGACGAAGAAGGTAGACCAAAAGAAGGTATCAGAGCCAAGAGCTTGCAAGCCTTGAAAAGGTTGGCCTCCCATTATGTCATTCTAGGAGGCAACCTGTACAAGAAGCGGTATCAAGGACCACTCCTCTTGTGCGTCACTCAAGAAAAGGCCAAAGAGTTGATGACCGAAGTCCACAATGGTCCCTGCGGTCCTCATATGAATGCCAGAGCCCTGATGCAAGTCATCCTCAGAATGGGTTACTACTGGATTTCCATGGAAACAGACTGTGTCCAGCACGTCCGAGCATGCGACAAGTGCCAGCGGTTTGCCAACCTCAACCATCTCCCGCCTCATGACCTGTACTGCATGACGACTCCTTGGCCGTTTGCAACCTGGGGTATTGATGTGATAGGGAAAATAGCCCCGGCAGGAAGCAATGGGCATGAATTTGTGCTAGTAGCCATCGACTACTTCACCAAGTGGGTAGAGGCCAAGTCCTACAAGGTCCTCACTTCCAGAAAGGTTGCCCAGTTTATCAAAGAAAACATAATGTGCAGATATGGGGTGCCCAACGAGATCATTTCCGATAATGGGTCGCACTTTGAAGGAGACTGCGATAGGTTACTGTCAGAATTCAGAATCACTCGCCATAAGTCGTCCCCGTACAGACCTCAGACTAACGGAGCCGTGGAAGCTGCTAACAAGACGCTCGAACGGATCATCCGGAAAATGGCCACCCGTGGTCGTGATTGGCCCGAAAAGCTGCACTTGGCACTCTGGGGCTACAGAACGTCTGTCAGAACAGCTACAGGAGAAACTCCTTTTGCCCTAACCTACGGGATGGAAGCAGTGTTACCAGTGGAGTTGGAAATCCCGTCATTAAGGGTCCTCCTGGAAAACAGTGTCAATGAAGTAGAATGGTTGCGTAGCCGGCATGATGAGTTGGCCCTGCTTGATGAGAGAAGGCTAAAAGCCATGGAACACACCCGAGCCTACCAGAGGCGAATGGCCAGAGCGTTTGACAAAAAGGTTAAGGCCAGAGACATCAAAGAGGGTGACTTAGTGTTGAAAGTGAAGCCCCCTACCAGAGACAACCCCCTGGGAAAATGGGAACCCGTTTGGATCGGCCCTTATGTGGTGCAGAAGATACTATCGGGAGGAGCCATGAAGCTTGCAGACCTGGACGGCAATCCCTTTGTCCACCCAGTCAACGGTGATAAGCTCAGAAGATACTATGTCTAAATAAAAAAAAGAAAAGAAAAAAAAGAAAAGAAAAAAAATCTTAGTGCAAAAAGAGTAATACCCAGCTAGGCTGAAAACCCCAAAAAGGGCGGTCTAGGCAAAAGACAGGGTTGCACATAAAATAAAAAGAAAAGAAATTTAGTGCAAAAAGAGTAATGCCCAGCTAGGCTGAAAACCCAAAAAGGGCGGTCTAGGCAAAAAACAGGGCTGCACATAAAAAAAATAATAGAAAAAAAATAGTTCACCAGAATGAACTACGAAGACCTGAGCCCCTTAGTCTTTCTTGTAAAAGGGGAACGTAGGCAGCCATATATGGTTCGGTCTAAACAATAAAAAAGGGCAATCAAGCTTCCATGAAGTGCGTCCTAAACAATAAAGGGCATTTCAGTTTTCATAAAACGGGTCCCAAGCAATAAGACATTTGAATTTCCATGAAATGTGTCTTGATTAATTTCTAAGATAATATTTCTTGTTCATTACAAGTTAAAAACTTCTTGATGAGTTCAAGCACGGTCTACTCTTGACTCTGCTAACCTGCTACAAAGATCTAAAATACAAAAAAAATGCCTAAATAAACTAATGTGTTTGCAAAATGGCAATAAGGGAATCCTAAGAAAAGATCTGTCAGATGTCATTCGTTGAGTCTTCTTTGGTCTTCTTCCCTTTACCTCGACCCCGTCGAGTTTTCTTTCTCTTCTTCTCTATAATGTCGGTATCCCTCATTCCGATCTCCGGTATCCTCACTGGAGCCTCCACCAAACCCGTGTCAATAAGTGCCCTCTCTACACGAGCACGAGTCCGCACTTCCTCCCTCTGAGCCTCAGTCAAAGGAGCAACCTCGGACAATCTCTTGTATCGAGCCTCCATATCTCTGATCAGGTCACCCGACTGGTTATGGCGACTCGCCTTAGCCTCAGTCTCCCTCAGAGTCCTACTCGAGTCGCAGTCAGCCCCCAATAAAGCCTGACGTCTCTCCCCCAGAATGACCTGAGTCGCTCCCATTTCCCTCTCGTACCAGTCCAAGTAGACAGTGGTCAAGATGGTGCTCTTCCTGCTCCTGAAGATAGCCCTGGGTGGGAAAGCAGTGTATGTCCAAGCCCTCGAGAAGAATGAGAAGCTGGCTGGATCCCTCATATCCAATGGCATCACCTCCATGGTCCGGATGTCCTCCCAATCGCTCAATGGCTCCTGTAAGGCCCCGAACTGCCTGGATACCAAACAGGGAATGTAGAAGGATGACCAGCAAAACCCTGGAACCCTCACTATATAGGACTCCTGAAATATCCTCCTGGTCTGCAACCTCCAGTGAGGTATCCACCAACGGATGTCCGAAGTGGATAGCCTAGCCATCATCAGCTCCCAGCTACCCTGGTCCTGTTGCCTTGGTGCACCTCTCCGAGAAATCACCCAAGGGCACTGAGTCGGCAAAGCCCCTGGCAAAGCCCCGAGCCTCTCCTGCAGCCATAAAGTCAGCACAGCTGGACTCCCAGACCTCATGAAATGGTCTCCCCTAGCCATCCTGTCAATGCCATGCAATGTCTCTCCCAAAACCAGTGGGACAATGTCCTTCCCAGCTCTACAGTCTCTAACCATATCCAAGAGACCACCATGACAGATCCCCACGGACTCAGCAGTGAATAGAGCAGAAAATATGCAGAGAATAAAGGCATCCATAGCTACCGTGGTCGCAGCCATAGCCGGAGACCCAAACCTGCCCGGGATATCAGAAAGGTCAATCCTGTTCGGGGCTATCATCATCCCCTCAGCCTCTTCCAAAGAAATCTGCAGAAAAGATGCAAGCTTTGCCACCACCGGCACGTCTCCGATAAGTGCAATAGATATAGCCTCAATTTCGGGACCCCCAATCAAGGCTCGGAAGTCTTCATGTGTTGGGACAATCTTGTTGTAAGAAAAGCAGTAAACGTGTCTCCGGACGTCCCAAAACCTTGCTGCTGCTCTCAAAATGTCCCAATCGGGCGGGAGATCCCTCAAATGCCATAAAGACTTGATCTTGAAGGAAGAATCAAGCAGCCCCTTGTGAAATTGGAAGTTGTTCTTCACCCAAGATTGAAGATCGGACATAAAATGGTCTCGCTTCCCCCTTTGCAATCTGACGGGCTTTTCCATCGCAAAATGATCAAAGATGGTGTCTTTAAGTCCAATATGTGCTCTGGGAACAATTGGGACAAGTCTAAGTTGAAAATGAAATGAAATGGCCAAGCCTTGCTTTTATTCAGAAAATAACCAGTTCAGACAGAACTGTGAGCCGCACGGCTTCATTAGCCCTCAGGACCAAACCGCACGGCTACATTTGCCATCTGCAGAAAAAATCTGCAGCAACCAAAGTTGCTGCCCAAGGGAGTTTTTCACCCCACTTTCTCAACCAAGACCTGTACAAAAATGTGTTCAAAGGCCACCCAAGCATTTATATATCTTATAAATCATTTTGGCCCCGTTTCAGCCCCAATTCCAAGCCAAAAAACTGCCCCGAGGCTCAAGTAATATGCAAATTAAAAAAGCATAAATTAGAAAAGCAAATAAATTGTTAATACAATGTCTTCGCCCCATCGGCGCCCAAATAAAGCAAAAAATAAACAAAATGTGCATCAAATTTGTCCATTGTTTGTTTTGTTCCTAAATCCACTCTAGAGACCTCCTAGGCCTCCGATTCTTCTTCTTCTTCATCACTGCTCAGCTCGTAGACGCTAGCCTCCCTCATCAAGACCTCCGGGTCGCTCACATCAGACAGATGGACATTATCGTGCCCGTACTCGGCCCGGTTTGCTCCAGGAATGTCGGCATTGGGTCCCCGTCCACGAGGCATGGCACTGGAAGAGTACTCCAAAGCCGATGAGGTAGACGCTGTGCCCCGACATGCCTTCTCTTGCGCCCGGGCTCCTGTGCGTCCGCTGCCGCCTTTGAAGTGCGAGCCGGCTTCCTCGAAGGGACCGGCACATGTCTTTCCATTGCGACCAATCATCATAGGTGCGAGCTGGAACACCGAGAAAAAAGAGGAGAAAATCTCGAAAAATCTCGAGAAAATCTCGAATTGCAAAAAAAAAAAAAAAAAAAAAAAAGCAAAGAAATGCGAAAAAGGGAAAGACCCTAAAAGTATACTTACAGTCTTTGTCGGGCGGCGGGGTATACTTGGGGCTCCCTAGTGTCGAGACAGGAATCCTCATCCTCCTTGGAACTCCGTGGACCACATAAGACAGGTGTGCAGGAGGGATCGGCGGGTCAGTAGGCTCATCCTCCCCATATCCCTGAGTGACCGCCAGCTTCATCGGCTTACGTGGCGTCCTCGGGCGCTCCACAAACACGGCGTAGGGGTATCCATGTTAAAATACTCCTCTGCAGTATACCTCCCACGATATCTAGCGATCTCATCACACGCCAATCCACAGCTGTAGCATCCGTCTTGGAGGATCATGGGGAGTAATGGCGTCGATGGAGGGACATGGCCATGCTGCCTAGAAAATCGGTCCCCCAGGTAGATGACATCACATGTCAGCCCTGTCAGCCACCTCCTCTGCCTCGTCGCCTCAATGGCCTCTCCTAGCAAAATCTCCGGATACCTGCCCCAAGGGTAGAAGTCCACTCCATCGTGTCCATCCCTGTTGATGACCGGCCTCACCATCTTATAATCAAAAGTGATCCGGGTCTTCCCCGTGAACTTATCTCTTGCATCTCCCCTCCAGCGAACCATAGCAGAGAAGATGGTGATATCGCTCTGTTGGTTCCAAGGAAAGAACCCGATCACCTCACAGAACCAGACCTGCATGTTCAAAACATCAAAAAGGGTCATTTCTCTTTCATAAAAGTCTCAAGACAAGAAAAGAAAGAGAAAGAGAAGAGGGACTACCTCAAGAGCAAATGAAAAGCAGTCCATGGAGGCAGCTTTGTTCCGGCTGAACAGATCCAGAGAGAAATACAGCTCCGCCAATCCGGCCTCTCCCCACGAGACCGTCCCAATCCCATCCACATCCTCCGGAGAGTCGAGGAGGCAAGTCATGGCCAGCGTCCCATAATTAGCAAAAATAGTGACCGACAGCATCAACCACACAAAGGCTCTAGCCAGCTGGTGG
Source organism: Adenophora triphylla var. japonica (assembly GCA_022495995.1). Lineage (NCBI taxonomy): Eukaryota > Viridiplantae > Streptophyta > Magnoliopsida > Asterales > Campanulaceae > Adenophora > Adenophora triphylla. The sequence goes on along the minus strand of JAFEMH010004675.1, from coordinate 167,743 downwards.
GCAGTCACCTCACTAACGGCAAAGTCCAGTATGCAGTTCTGGACTGCCACCTCGACGTTTTGCGTCTCCATCCCTAGCCCCTTGGGAATCAACTCAAACCCGACCAAAGCTCGGAACTCCTCAGCTGTGATATGGTCCCTCCAAGTCACAGGCCTCCCCGTGAACTGTAGGCCAGTGATAGCTATGAAATCAGCGGGAGTCACTGTCAACTCTCCCCAGCTCAGATGGAAGCTATGAGTGGTGTCCCACCAAAACTCTGAAAGGGCCTGGACCAAGCCCTTGCTCTTAGACGTGATGTGGATCCCCCTGCCGATAGCCTCAATGAATGAATCTAGGCCGGTAGCCCGCACCAGCTGCTTGGGGTTCGCCCCATTCTTCTCGAAATCTGGCATCCTCTACCAAAGCCTGACTGCGATCTCAGAAGGTCCCCTGGATTTGTTCTCCTGTAGGAAGAACGCAAAAGAAGTGTATCAATCCTTCATCATTTTCAAAAAGCATGCATGTATTCAAAAAAGTGCACATGTTTTCAAAAGAAATGCATTCAATAAAATTTTTCTAGCATCCTTTGCATGAAAAAACACGTTTTTCATCACTTGAAACACATCATGTCAAGCCCCATTGCTTTCCTAAAGCACAAAATCACAATTTTCAAAATTCTTTGCACATAAGCATTATTCAACAAAGTGGCATGCATGAATCCTTTTCATCTTCCAAAAATCCTGTTTTCTCATTGATAATCAAAATTTTGACTTAGTTCTAGCACATGCAAGAACTTCGTCTCACTTTAGACAATTATCATTCTTACTTTACTTTCGAGAAAAAAGTGGGTCATTCCCATTTTTTTTGTCAAATAAATTCCACATGCATGTTCTTAGCCTCATAGGTTAATCATCAATGTCTCAAAGTCATTCAAAAAATTCTAGGAAAATCCTAGAAAATTGTTAAAAATCGGGTCAAGCCCTAAATCAATCAAAATTCAATTAAAATCGACGGAATCGAGCCAAATAAGAACGCTAACCCCAACCGATCGCGGGTTCATCGATTTGTGCTCTCTTCTCCCCGGATAGAGCTCCGATAGAGGCGTAAGAAAGTCGTACTTTCTCTCTGTTCGAACAAGTTCCTTCCTCCTCCTTTGAGCGGCCGTGGAGATGTATCTTCTAGCTTGTCTCGGCATGGGATTACCCTCCGGATCCATTCTTGATCAAAGGAAGCAAGAGGATTGAAAGAATTTCGAATTCTCTTCCTCTCTTCTCTCTCTCTCCCTCGGCTGGAATGGGCGGCAGTGATGCCCAATAGCCCGTTCAAATCTGTTTTAAATAATCTGGAAAAAACAGACTTCTAGCCGTACGGCTTCTTTTTCCCCCATCTCATGCCGGACGGCCTCATTCGCTCTGAGCAGAAATTACAATTTTGCCCCTGGACTTTCCACTTGGGCCTACAATTCCCGTTATCCTTTAACTAAGATAACACCCTTTTCAGAAGACGTCCCTTATCTCCTAAGCAATTAAGCTTTCTTCCCAGTCACCTCCGTTAATTCCGTTATAGCGGGATAACGCTAGGTGACAACCTCCGAATTGTCGAAATCCGAACTTAAGCTACCTCTATCACGAATAGTGAAGTATGCTAAGTTCTCTAAACTTAAGCTACCTCTATCACGAATAGTGAAGTATGCTCAAGTTATCCAAACTCTAGCTACCTCTATCACGAATAGTGAAGTATGCTAAGTTTCCAAACTTTAGCTACCTCTATCTCCTCGATAGTGACGTAAGCTCTAGTTTCATCAGGTGACAACCTCCATTAATTGTCAATTCACGTGACAACCTCCATTAATTGTCAATCAGGTGACAACCTCCATTAATTGTCAATCAGGTGACAACCTCCATTAATTGTCAATCAGGTGACAACCTCCATTAATTGTCAAAACCCTCAAGGATCCTAGACATCGTTCCTAACTATCTAGTGATGCTTGAACTACGATCAAGGCTTGATTCCTCCGGGATACGTAGGTAGCCTTTCATAAAAGGTCCAGCCATCCGACCACTTTGGTCACCCTGTTCCTTCGTCACTCATCAGTGATGAAGTAGCCCCTCATAAAGGTCTAGATATCCGACCACATCGGTCACTTCTAGCATATCCCCAGTAGGATCAATTGCTTGACCTCTTAGGTCATTTTCTCTTCTACTCCCCAAGAAAGAGACCAGTTTCTCTTCTCCATTCCTCAGCGGATCTTTTCCGAACTACGGCCTGGCTTGATTCCCACTCGGGATACGTAGGTAGCCTTCCAGAGGTTCAGCCACTCGACCACCTCGGTCTCTCAATCCGTCTCGGCATTCGCCAGATCGGATCCTTTTCTATCGACAACCCCACTCGCCCTGCAAGTGACGTTGCCGAGGGGCTTCTGTAAGTACCCAAATCTGGCTCATGCCTTCCGGTTAAATTTCTCGGCAATTTCGGTAAGTTTCCCGATAATTCCCCGGACCTTCCTAGTGTTCCGGAAATATTCCGAAACTGTTCCAAAACAAATAAGGGCTGAAGGGGAAGCTTCCTAATTAAGAAACACATTTTTCTTAATTAGGAAATGTTATAGAATTTGCCACCTTGCATGGTTCTAGAAACATGCTGAGTCGCAAGGGATAATGCTGCACGGCTGCATTAGCCAAAGGTCTCTGGCCGCACGGCTTCATTGGCCTTATCCAGACTGCCTATAAATAGAGCCCTTCTCTACCCATTTTTATAACAACAACAATACCATCAATCACACATAATAAGAAGAAGACACTCCCAAGAGCTGCCGGAAGTCCAAGAAGGTGAAGAAGAAGGCCAAGAAGCCACCTCCCTCCTCCTTGAAGATCCCAAGATCAACCTTTCCACCTAGCTCAATCCAAAGAAGAAGAGGAAGCCATTGGTAACCTCTCACGCCCTAAACTTGCATCCTAATTGCTCTATGTGATTCTAATTGCTCATTGCATTTCATATATTGCTATTATCTTGTTTGGGACTTGGTAGATTAAAGATCATATCTTTATACCCCCTTTTCCCCTTTGCATGCATTAGGCATCCTTTGCCATTAAAGATGTAATCTTTTGAATCAAAGGTGCATCCTTTGCACCTAAAAACCCTATTTTTACATAAAAATATCATCTTCATGCATCCTTTGCATATAAAAATCCAATCTTTATGATAAAAATGCATCCTTTGCATATGAAACCCTTTTTCAAGCATCCTTTGCATTAAAGATCATATCTTTATCCTAAATTAGCATCCTATGCTTTTCAAAATACAATCTTCATGCATCCTTTGCATATTTAAATCCCAATTTCTTCATAAAAATGCATCCTTTGCATAAAAAGCATGTCTTTATGCATCCTTTGCAAATAAAGATCCTTTCTTCATAAAAATGCATCCTTTGCAACCCAAAAATGTCATCTTTTCACTAAAAATGTCATTTTTACATGCATTCCCCCATGTCCCCATTAGCAACCTTGGAACGGACCGGTGTAAAAGATCCTATCTTTACATCGTTCCTCCCATAAAAGGTTTCATAATTTCTTTAGAAAGGGACAACCTTGAACCCTATATCTCCGATTATCACTTAAGATGAGTATGAAGCATCTATATGAGCTCGACCATCTTAAAGTGTAGGATTGATGGGCTAAGGACCCTCCTTTCCTAAAGAACCTCATCTTTGACTATAAAGAGAGTCATACTCTCGATCATGCAACATCCCGAGGTTAAAATGCAATGATCACAAGTCCAAGATGAGGACGGGATCATAATTCCGAATACATAAAATCCAAGAAATCCCGAGCGACAACCAATAAATGGTTTGTACGTCCGGAAGACGACTTGGGACATTCCCTCCCCCTATTTTCAAACAAATGCACACAAGAAAGCACGCAAGCAAGCACGATTAATGGAATCTTGGGAGACTTGCTCCGGCAAGGCACCTTGGGTGAATGATGATCCGTTCTTCCCAAGGGGTAACTTAACCTCCGAACCCATAAAACCTTTTTTTCAAAGTTTTGAGGTAATTAAAATGGCGTGGCGACTCCGTTTTTCAAATTAAACCGGATGTCTTCAAACTCGCGTGAATTTCCAATACACGAAATTTGGGGCACACATTCACACACACCCCAATATGATTGGACTATCATTATACTCAAGATTGAGAAAGCATTGAACAAATACAAGTTGATGAGGACCATGACTTGTGTTCAATATAACATCGTGAGACAAAGGGAGAAATGGAAGTGTACCATTGGAAACGTGAACTCTTAAGTTATATTATTTGGGTAGACATAATGGCTTGCTAGAGTTCGCTTATGTCTTATGAGGGTCGATATGATCGAGCTCATTGCCAACATAATATAATCCTATTGGGTCACACACAACTAGAATGAATTGGTTAAACCAAAGGAAGAATGATTGAGATTCCTGCATATGGCTTTGCTTGGTCGTGCGACTAATCTTGCCATATGGCGTTCTGGGTCGTGCGACACAACAAGCCCATGGGCTGCTTGTGGTCGTGCGACACATTAAGGCCTGAGGCGTATACAGAGAAGTTTCCTAATTCGATTAGGAAACTAATATCTACACTAATGAAGTATAAATATTAAGTCTGTAAACCCTAGCAGCTAGCCGAATTTTCTCAAGAAAATCATAACAAAAGTTCTCTCAATATTCTTCCTAAAGTTTAAGAATGTAGCAATTCTCAAGAACTGTTCTTGGTTCATTCTAACGTGTGGATACTACTAGAGGGTCTTCGCTTGTATGACGATCAAGGCCTAGAGTTCCAATCCGAAGATTCAAAGGTTTTTGAAGATCGAAGATTGTGATTCAAAATCACACCGATAAATTGTTCGATAGCTCAAGACCGGAAAGCAATAAAGGTCGGTAAATTCTATCTCATAGGAATTCAATTTAATCGTACAGAACGGATCTTAGGGTTTGGGTTTTTGTGTTAATTTGATGCTTAATTCCGCTGCGCATGGACCCATAAAATCCAACAGTGGTATCAGAGCCCCGTTCGTATGGTTAAGTTTGAATTAACATGCTAGAATTAAGATATAAATCGTTTATATGCTTATTGCATGTTTTGTATGAGGTAGAATATTTATTGTTTATGTGAAACAATGTGAAAATCATCTTCTGATTATGCTGAATTAAATCTGTAAAAGTTGCTTACTTGATTTGATTGCTTTATGATTGGAATTGATTGAAATTCAGAAAAATTGCCAAACTGGCAACTCAAGTCGTGCGACAGAGTTGGCCACGAAGAGAAATTTTGGTAGTTGGGCTTGGTATGTCACGCGACAGATCTGGCCAACTGGCTGATTGCGCCGCGCGACATAACTAGGCAATCTAGGCAGAATCAGTTTGATAATTTTTCTGTTAATCTGTGATTATGTTATAATCTGAGATGTTTAATGTCTTAATCTGGATGCTATAAATTTTTGGAAATTGAGTTTATAAGGCTATGCTAGATTAATTCATTGTTGATGCATGCTTAATTAATTTAAATGTGTTTTTATTAATTGTTGCGATCCATGAATTATTTGTTCTTAAGTGTTAAGAATTTTATTAGATGTTTAGTTGAAACATTGAATTGTGATTTCCTAAATGTTTAGTTGAAACGTTAAATTTTGGTTTTCTGATTGTTTATGAGAAACAAGTCAGTTTACGAGTCTGATTGTTTATGAGAAACAAGTCAGTATACAAAGTATTGATTATATTGCATTCAAATTGGTATTATAATTGTGCATGACTAGGAGAGTTCTGACGAAGGAAAATTTGGTACTTATGCAGTCCTTGTGGCTCACCTATTTTCTTGGGAACTTACCTGTTGCACAGTTATGATTATCTTTGTTGATATGCTTATAATCTACTTTAGATAACCTTCATTTAACTTTTAAGTTCTTTATGCCAATCCATGATTAAAACACTTGAGACCACTCAGATAGTTTTGGGTGGGCTTGCCATAGCAAGGTGCTTTGATTCTATTCCGTTTGCGAGCAAGATGAGGAAATGGTGGTTCCTATACGTTTAAAGTAGATGAACTTAATTGGGTTATCAAAATGGTTTTGGACCCAAGGCATAAGATGAGATTAAAATATTCTTAGACATATGATGTCTTAAATAAATCTCATAAAAGATCTAAGAGTCATATACGATATGATTGATGTTTTCTACCTAATTAGTTTAATCTTGAGCAGTGGGCCATAGCGTACTTGAGATTAAATTAAAGTTGGATCTTAGCCCTAAGAGTCATATACGATATGTTTGATGTTTTCTACCTAATTAGTTTAACCTTGAGCGGTGCGCCATAGCGTACTTGAGATTAAATTAAAGTTGGATCTTAGCCCATTAAATGCATATTATGCTTATTTGCATTGGAAGGTGTATGATTTAGTGGGAGTATTTATTAAATACATTATTTGCTCTTAGATGATAAATGTGTTGATATTGATATGTGTTCATATAATTTGTATATTTTGTTGTAGAAGTAACATTACATAATGATAATTGCGATTCGTCCTTATGAAGGACAAAGTTCGAAAGGAACGATACAAATAATTCTGATTGGACCAGAAGCCTAAAAATGATTCTTGGGTAAATGTGTACGTTCTTGACGAATTCATTCCTGTTGAACCTACTGCAAATATTGCAAATGGCAAATAAAGGAAGCAACATTAGAAACGTATTGATGATTCTGACAATATTGCTTGCCTTGTAATTGCCACCATGTTTAAAGGCTCTTATGAAGAACCTTGAACACATGGAAGTTACTTTTGTTCTAGCACAACGCAAAAGGAAATGTTCCAAATGCAAACTAGGCAAAAGATATATGTTGTGGTGAAGGCTCTTAATGCATAAGATGCAACAAGGAGCAATCCGCAATAGTGTTAATGGTTAACACAAGAAAAAGGTTCATAAAGGAAGGAAAAGTAGGTAAAGAAAAGGTTGCTGAACCTAGGACAAAAGTTGTCAAAAGCCGAAGAGGCTAAACCCAAAGTGTCTCAAAAGGGTGCAGTTTGCTACCATTGCAATAAGATTGGTCATTGGAAGCAAAGTTGCAAGGCTTATTAGGAAGGCCTAAAAGGTGAAGAAGGGCAATATGATTGCTACTACTTCAAGTATCTATATGATAGACATTTTCTTTTCGACTTCTTGTTCTTGGGTATATGATACCGGATTGGATCCCACATTTGTTTAAATGTGCAAGGAATAAAGAATAGAAAGCTACTCAAAGAAGGTAAATTAAACCTATGTGTGGGAATCAAACAATAGTTGCTACATTAGCCATAGGGACTTATGAAGTCACTTTACCTTGTGAAGTAGTACTTGTTTTGAACAAGTATGACTACGTTCCGGATTTGAGTAGGAGTATTATTTCCGTTTCTTAAATGGATGATGAAGGATATAATTTTCTTATTTTCAATAAGAAGTTTTATATTTATTTAATGATATGTCTTATTGTATTGTATATTCCATTAAATGGTCTTCATATCCTTGATGATGAGAAACAAAATAATATTGAAGATATATATAATATAAATGGGAAATCTGAACCGAATAATATGAACAACGCGTTCATATGGCATTGCCGACTTGGTCAAATAGATAGGAAACATATATCTAAACTCCATTAACATGGACTTTTAGACTCATATGACCATAAATCATTTGAGGAATGTGGATCTTATTTATTGGGATTATTGACCAAACCACCCTACACTAAGAGTAGTGGGAGGGCTAGTGATTTATTGGTCATTATACATGAGATGTATGTGGACCATTAAATAGCATTGCTAGGGGAAGACTTCGGTATTTCATCACATTTCACTAAAGACTTATCTAGATATGACTATGTCTATCTGATGAAGTCCAAAGGTGAATCGTTTGAGATGTTTCGAACATTTCAAGATGAAGTGCAAAACAACTTGGCAAAACTATTAAGTACTTCGATTAGATTGAGGTGATGATATTTGAGCCAAGAGTTTGACAATCATCTCAAAACTATGAAATTGTTTTAGAGTTGACTCCACCCAGAACACCACATTGTATGGTGTGTCTGAAAGGAGGAATTGAACCTTGTAGGACATGGTTCGTTCGATGATATGTCAATTAGACTTTCCTATTTTCTATTTCCTTTTGAGGATATGCATTAGAAATAATGCGGTTACACTGAATTGAGTCCCTACTAAATTGGCTCCTAAGGCCCCACATGAGATGTGGTATGGAAGAAAACTTAGTTTGTCTTTCATGAAGATTTGGGGTTGCGAATCTTATGCAAAGAGCCTTGTCTCTTATAAGTTAGCACCAAATCTGACTAAGTTATTTTCGGATATTGATTTTACAACCACAAAGAGAACAAAATATTTGTTGCTCTACTTGATTCGTTTCTTGAGAAATTGTTTCTCAATAAAGAATTTAGTGGGAGTAAAATTAATCTTGAAGAAGTTCAAGAACTCGAAAATAATATGGTACCAAGAGTAGAGACGGAACCAAGTTCACAAAGGAGTTGTGGAACCAGTTCAAGATGCACAAGTCCATCGTAAATCAGACATGTTACAATCCGAACTCAAGAAATATTAATTTCTCGTTCCGGAAAGTAATAAGGTGGAAGTCATTGAGAATGAAGATCCTACTTCCTATCGTGAGGCGATGTCCACTCCTAATTTGGATAAATGGCTAGGAACCATGGAATTCGAATTACAATCCATGTTTGACAATCAAGTTTGGGACTTGATTGGGCTACCTGAAGGTGTAAAAACTAAAGGGTGCAAGTAGGTCTTCAAGACCGACATGGATGGAAGGTGCATACTTTCATGACTAAGGATTGTAACAAAGGGATTTAGGCAAATTCATAGTATTGACTATGCTGAAACCTTTTTCGCCAGTTACAATGTCGAAGTCTGTTAGAGTTTCAATTGCCATTATCACATATTATGACTATGTGATATGACAAATGGATGTCAAACGACTTTCTTTAAATGGAAAGATTATTAAGAATGTGTATAGTATACAACCCGAATAGTTTGTCGATCCAAGAAACTCTAATAAAGTATGCATGTTGCAAACATCCATGAAATGGGTTGAAGCAAGCTTCAAGGAATTGGAATCTTCGTTTTGATGAATTGGTCAAAGAGTTTGACTTCATCAAAGAACAAAGATGAATCTTGTGTATGCATGAAGTTCAGTGGGAGCGCAGTATTATTTCTATTGTTTTATTACAATGATATCTTGCTCATTGGAAGAACAAGTTCCGACACTTAAGACTGTCAAGTCTTGGTCAAGGAAAGGTTTCTCAATGAAAGATATGGGTGAAGCTGCTTACATCCTTGGCATCAAGATCTATAGAGATAGATCTAGAAGGATAAATTGGTTTGAGTCAAAGTGTTCACATTGACAAGGTTCTTAGAAGAGTCTAAGAAGAGTAGCTCGTCAATGGGTTATGGTATTTCTCTTAGCAATATTCATTGTCTTATGACAACTGATGAGCAAAAGGGAATGAATGAAGTTCCATATGCTTCGGCATTTGGATCTGTCATGTATGCCATGATTTATACTAGACCCGACGTCTCATATACTTTGAGCATGATGAGTCGATACCAATCTGATCCTGATGTAAACCACTGGATGGCAGTCAAGATGATCCTTAAGTATTTAAGAAGAACTAAGGATACGTTCTTGGTATTTGAAAAATTGGAAGTTAATCTTGTTGTAAGGGTTACATAGATTCTAGCTGCCAAACTAACAAAGTTAATTTAAAATCGCAATTAGTATTTATGTTTATGCTTATTAGAGGTGCAGTTTTGATTGGAAGAGTTCCAAGCAGAAATTGTAGCCAATTCTACTACTAAGGCCGAATTTTAGCAACATATGATGCGTCTAAAAGAGGCAGTTTGGATTAAAAGTTCATTAGTGTTTTGAAAATATTCCAAGTATCACTAATCGGTGAAACTTTTGTTATGACAATAGTGGTGCCATTTTTGTAAACAAATGGAACCAAGGTCACAACAGCGATCTAAACACTCACTTAGATGTTTTTCGAGGAATTCATAAAGAATGAGAAGACGTTAAGATATGCAAAGTATCAACCGATGATGACATAAGGGATTCACTTACAAAGACCCTCACACATGCAAAAGCATGGTGGGCATGTTAGATCCATGAGTACTTGATACATAAATGAAGCCTAGTGCAAGTGGGAGACTGTTGGTGTAATGCCCTAGGCTTTAGTTATGTTTAACTGATATCTGTTATGTATCATCTTTATCGTTTAAGTTTATTATTTGATTATTATATATTTTGCATATTTAGTGTAATAATCTCCATCCCTAATTATTAAGAGAATAATTAGTATAATTGTCAATGGATAATCATATGATGATTATATGCATAGAGATGCACATTGAAATTATGGGCACTTGTTAGTGAACAAGTGACTGGACTTGACCCGTATGAGATTTATGTCATGGTCAAATGTCATAATTAAATCTCATATGGTCGCTTCATTTAGTCCCTAGACCTGAGATTATCATGACCTTACATATGATGAAAGTGATGTCTGATTTTAGTCAAACGATATCTTAACACAATATTTATAAAGGCTATCTTTGGCATGATCGGATTCATGATGGGAAGGATGATAAGTCAAGATGGAATTTGTCCCTCGGAAGAGAGATGTTTTGCTTGGGCCCCTCGATGAGTGATAATGATGAAAGCGTGTGGCCACACCCCAATATGATTGGACTATCATTATACTCAAGATTGAGAAAGCATTGAACAAATACAAGTTGACGAGGACCATGACTTGTGTTCAATATAACATCGTGAGACAAAGGGAGAAATGGAAGTGTACCATTGGAAACGTGAACTCTTACGTTATATTATTTGGGTAGACATAATGGCTTGCTAGAGTCCGCTTATGTCTTATGAGGGTCGATATGATCGAGCTCATTGCCAACATAATATAATCCTATTGGGTCACACACAACTAGAATGAATTGGTTAAACCAAAGGAAGAATGATTGAGATTCCTGCATATGGCTTTGCTTGGTCGTGCGACTAATCTTGCCATATGGCGTTCTGGGTCGTGCGACACAACAAGCCTATGGGCTGCTTGTGGTCGTGCGACACATTAAGGCCTGAGGCGTATACAGAGCAGTTTCATAATTCGATTAGGAAACTAATATCTACACTAATGTAGTATAAATATTAAGTCTGTAAACCTTAGCAGCTAGCCGAATTTTCTCAAGAAAATCATAACAAAAGTTCTCTCAATATTCTTCCTAAAGTTTAAGAATCTAGCAATTCTCAAGAACTGTTCTTGGTTCATTCTAACGTGTGGATATTACTAGAGGGTCTTCGCTCGTATGATGATCAAGGCCTAGAGTTCCAATCCGAAGATTCAAAGTTTTTTGAAGATCGAAGATTGTGATTCAAAATAACACCGATAAATTGTTCGATAGCTCAAGACCGAAAAGCAATAAAGGTCGGTAAATTCTATCTCATAGAAATTCAATTTAATCGTATAGAACGGATCTTAGGGCTTCGGTTTTTGTGTTAATTTGATGATTAATTCCGCTGCGTATGGACCCATAAAACCCAACATTTATAGTCTGGTTGGATGGCTTAAGGTTTTGTGCGTCAATGTCTAGCATGCTCATCATCTTTGCAGGAAGCACGTTCATGGCCGACCCGTTGTCCACCAACACATGGGGAATTCAATGCCCCTCCAAGGGCACGGTAATGTGCAGAGACTCGTTGTGCTTTGAACCATAAGAAGGCAAATCAAGATCTGTAAAAGTGATGATGTTCCCATACTGTGTTGTTCTGATCAACTGGCAGGCCTCATCTGGAGTTGCATTGACGGACACCTTAGTTTTAGATAGATCCTCTTCTATCTTTAGCTTGTGGGGGTAAGAGGATGTAAGCAGAGACCACAAAGAGATATCGGCCTGGGTTCTCTTCAACTGCGTCAGAATCGGGTCCTCCTGGACTTCTTCCTTTCCGGCTGATCTGTAAGGATCCCGAGAGGCCTGGGGGTTTGAAACCGCAATTCCTTTGTCCTTTCCAAATGGATCAGTGCTATCTGCTCCCAACATCCTTCCAGACCATGTCAACAAGTTAACCTCTTGATCGTCTTCAACTACAAAATTTCTGCTAGCTTTTTTGAGTTCAGCCAGCGTTAGTGGAGCAGAGCGGGTGCTGTATGGCCACGCTGCTTGTCTTATCTCGTTCACGAACAATGGTGCCTCCAAGTTAGCTGCTAATATGAGCTCTTCCAAAGAGATTGGGGACTCTTTGGGAACCACAGAGGATATAGGGTTGATGACCAAACGCTCTTCATATTTATCGTAATCAACATCATTATTTAAATCATACAAATCATCAAGATACAAGACGTAGCAAAAGGTGTCACCAACTTCTTTTGGCGCCAAAACCAAGTTCTGGAATATTCTAGGATAATACCCAAAAGGTCCAAAACAGGTTTATTCCCTATAGGTCCTTTAGCATGAGCAATGTACTAAAAAGTACTTCCTTCTCAAGAAACTTATGGGATGTTTCCGGAAGTCTCGGAATAGACCGGGAATTTACCAAAATGCCCCTTAATGCAATTTTATCGTATTAAAATGCACCGAAAAGGGTAGCAAATTGGATTGGCGTACTTACAATGAGTGGACTGAGGAAGACAAGATTTGTGCTTCCTTGGACAGAAAAGCTATGCACATTCTAACGTCAGGCCTTGATGATAGATTGTACAAACAAGTACAATGCTATGAGACTGCTCAACAAGTGTGGCAAAGTCTGCTCAGATATTTTGAAGGAGATTAAGTGGAAAAGGACAACAGACTCTACAAAAGTGTTGCTGAGTTTGAGTCCTTCAAGAAGAACCCAAATGAGACTCTAAAAGAAACGTACGACCGTTTCTGCGAGGTGAGTAATTCTTGCGCTTCTTTAGGTAGAATTTACACTATGAAAGACGTGAACATGAGATTCCTCATTCTCTTGGAGATTTGTGGCATGTCAAGGTCGCTATTTTGAAAGAATGCCGAGATTTGAACACAACTCATATTCAGAATACTGTGTCAACTCTATTTTTATATGAGGAAGAACTAAACAGGCTGAGTGGAGTTCAAAAACAATTTAAAAACTTATCTTTGCCAGCTCAGACTGAGATCTTCCCTGGTTCTTCCATGCTTAACAGCCAACCTACCAATGACTCTCCCTCAATCTTTCAGCCTCAACCAGTTCAAACAAATACCATATCTAGTATGCCTTTTGAGGAAGAAGATGAATTTGCTGCCTTCGCTAGAAACTATAGAAAGTTTAAGGATTTCAAGAGATCCCAAAAATCCCACAACAAATCATTCCAACCTAAATCCTCATTATTTCAAATATCTGGGAACTTTCAAAGAAAAGGACAAACCTCAACCTCTACCAATGGCAAAAATGCCCAAGGTGAGCTTGTTTGTTACAACTGTAGAAAATCTGGCCATTTTGCTTCCAAATGTCCTCAACCTAAGTATGAATTTCGTAGGAAGAAACCGTTTAAGAAAAACCCTAGATCTAAGAGCTTAGTAGCCGAGGAAGGAACCGAAAAGGCTATGCCAGTCTGGTTTGAGACTGATTCTGAAAATGAAAATGCTGACTCAGATGAAGATGCTGACGCTAGATTTGTTGCTATTGATGGAACCAATAATGAACCTATCTCCTTGTAGTCACCGATCTTTAGACACCCAAATTCCAATGAACAATCAATTTACCATGACCAAACCATACCAATGAGATCTCCTTTGTCATATTTTGACGAACCTATACCTAAGGCAGATAACCCTTACAATTTCAAAATCCAAAATATAGGAGGAGCTCTCTACGGTCAGTGTAAAACCATTCCCACTCTCAGACCTCTGATGCAACCAATTCAACAGACCTACCAAACTCAAGCTCTACCGATCTCTTCTCATCAACCGATGCTTGAGCCTCGACCGATTCAATTTTTGAAGACCTTAACCGAGCCAAGCCCCCAACCGATATCATCCCTACCTAATTTTGATCCTAACTTTGAACCATCATCCTCAACCTCTCAGCCTACCATTGACCCTATGCCCAATATGTCGAAGTCTGAAATGGCAGAGGTGATGAATGAGCTCTTCACTGACTTTGAAAAATTAAATGATGCTCACAAAGTTATGGCTGTTAATCTTAAGAAAATCACAACTGAGAATGACTCTTTAAAAGCTGAAATAAAAGTTTTGAAAGAAAGTAAGCAAGAGTCTGATCAGTTGAGAAAAGAAAATCAAGAACTCACTGAGAGACTAAAAATCTGTGTTAGTCAAATTGCTGATTTGGTGTCAAGAAACAATTCTCTTTCAAAAATAATTGACACTTTTTCAAAACCCAGAGCTGCTGTTGAGACTATCATACAAGACCAGATGTCTCCTAATCGAGATCTATCAGGTATAGGCTTTAGCTCCAGCAGTGATGGCAGCAAAGACAAGCCAGTTATTGAGTCTGTTACTGAGAACTTGATGGACAAATTTGATGATACTCAATCTAACCTGCCTAAGAAAGGTTCTCCTAGACCTTTTGGCATTGTCCCACTCACCTATACCAAGGTGAAGGAACAGATCAAGGTCAAGATTGATAAGAACAAATCCCAATGGGCCAAGGTTGCTGATCCTAAGCTAGGACCATATGTCCCACTTAGTGATGGTGACATCAAAGTTGGAATTAAACTTGCTGGCCAAGTTGCAGGTCTGAAAACCTCAACCGATAAAGCAGCCTTAACCGGTCAAGGAGCAACCGGTCAGACACCCAATATCGGTCATACAGCTCCAACTGGTAAGGGCTCCTCAACCGGTAAGGGAACTTCCAAGCCTATGCAACCGGCCTACAAAGGTAAAGCCAACACCTTTATTCCCAAGGTTTTGGTCCTGTCCAATCATCTGACCCTTCTGAAGCATTGGCCAAATTGAATATCAACTCATTCAAGTCCTCACAAACATCTTTTAATAAATGTACAAATTGTGGTTTTATCGGTCATAAGGCTTATGAATGCCTCTTGAAGCACCTATCTGGACCCACTGAGCCTCAAAGCTCAGGTGGTGGCCAGGTATGGCTGCCAAAGAGGAACTAACTTTTGGACCCAAAAGAATAAGGGGGACCATAAGCTTATTGTTTCATTTCAGGAATGCTTTATGGCCTCAACCGATGCTAGTAAGGATATTTGGATAATGGACAGTGGATGCTCTAGGCATATGACTGGCCATGCTGAACTCCTTACCGATCTTCAAGAAGCATCTGGTCCTCCAGTTGTCTTTGGTGACAACGCAAAGGGTAAAATTATCGGTCTTGGATCCATCAAAAGAGGTACAGTTACTGTACAGAAGCTATCTTTGGTGGATGGTCTGAAACACAACCTTCTCTCCATATCACAATTTTGTGATAAAGGTATGCATTGTATTTTCAATTCTTCCAAATGTTATGTGAAAGACATTAACTACTACATTTAAAGTCTAATACAACGCCTAAATTTGTTGCAATAGAGGTCAATCCTTGTTGCATTAGCTCTAATGCAACGTCAGAGGACCGTTGCATCAGGTCTAATGAAACGAAGAACTAATCTAATGCAATGACATTTTCTTTGTGTTGCATTAGAGTGACATCTAATGCAACGGTCCGTTTGATGAAATAATGCAACAGTTATTCTCTAATGCAACGATAATGATATATAATGCAACGGCTCGTTAGGTAAACTAAAGCAACGATTTTTTTCTAATGCAATGGCTTGTTTGGTAAACTAAAGCAACGGTCTTTTTCTAATGCAACACTTAAAAAAAAAATTGTATAATGCAAAGGCTCGTTTGGTAAACTAAAGCAACGATTTATTTCTAATGCAACGGCTCGTTTGGTAAACTAAAGCTATGGTCCTTTTCTAATGCAACACTTAAAAAAAATTGTTAAATAAATCAATAGATAATAAAACCATAATATTGACGATAAAAAAAGGGTTTCAATTAACATAAAAGATAACATTGTGACAAGATTCGTACCCAAACGTCATATAATAAGTAACATAAGTTTCGTGCCCTAACGACACATAATAAGTAACATAAGTCTTGTGCCCTAACGACACATTACAAAAGACACATGAACAGTTTGTGCCCAAAAGATCATAATCTTCCATCATAACAAACTATAGCTAAACTACAACCCATTAAATGATGCAAAACAAAAAATAGTATCCACCATGTTGGATGTTATAATTTTGTTGCTAAGACAGCTGATCAACATGTGCCTACAAGTTAAAACATAATTGATTAGAAACATTGACAACATTTATAACAAAGCCATTGAACAGAAACATATATACACGCATTTGCAACAAGCATGTCATGCTCAAGGGTCATTCAACATGCAACTCTTGAAGAGTTGTCATGTTGAATTACAATCTAAAATATCCTGAAATCACACCTAAACCTTATTCAGGTTTTAAATGGATAGGAATATGAGGGGAGGGGGATGAATGGTTCCTACATATTGACCTTTTTCAGCTAAATTTCATGCTGAAGCAAAATAATTCGTGCAGGACAGGTTAATTACTAATTAAATTGAGAATGGGTCTAAACCTGACAGTTAAAAGATGCACCCATTTCCATTATGTTCATCCCCCTAGCTACGTAATGACACTGATTGAGTACCAAAAAATAGACGATGGAAAACTCGTTTTATTTTATTGTTAAAAGATTGTACAACAATACCAATGAAAAAATGAAAAAATATCCTGAAATCACACCTAAACATTGACAACATTTATAACAGTCATTGAAAAAAGTTTTTTTTGAACAAATATAGCAGTCCCGTGTCCCACGTTATGAAGTTAAATAGAACAAAATCAATGAAAAAGGGGAGGGTTAAGGTTCATAGCAGCTCAAAAATCTGCTTCAGTCTAAAGGAGACTTAGAAATCTGGTGGTACTGTTAACGACGTTAGCAATATTGCTAGTGTCGCTGTGATGGATCAAGAGAGTGCTGTATTTGTAAGTGATGAACAAATGAGGAGGAAGAGACTGAGAAGGTCAATAATGCCCAAGTCATCAGGACTCGAGCTCGAAGAGATACAAAAGTATTTTCATTTACCAATCATCAAGGCTGCTAAGGAGGTAAGTGTGTCTCATTGATAATGTCAAGGTAAACCTACCTATAATATTTACATTTTGTGTGCCGACATATACATGCTGAACAAAATGCAGTATTTTTTTTAATAAAAAAACTTAGTAAAAATTTTGTTATGCGTCAATCAAAAATGTAACACATCCCCCAAACAAATCCACAAGAATTTTATTTTTGACCGATTAATATATCGGAAGAAAAGTGATAGGTATATATACCTGATGCGTGTGCCAATTTCCAACCTCCATTCAACCCGCTAGTATCTCAATCACTCTGTATCTAATCCAAATAGGTAATAAGCACATAAATAATAAAGAATGCCTGCTTCTCAAAACAGTAGCTAAAGTAATCTAAGAAGACACCACTACACTTCCTGAAGTAACCATTTATATGGAGCATTCATGACATAATATACTTCCTAAATTTCTTTGGAACGGAGAGAGAAAATACATGTATGTAGAAAACAAAAAAATATAACAAGAGAGAGAAAAAGAAAGTACCTGATTAACTATCTCACCAGACTGCCCATCTTGTTCGCTGATATGGGGTGCACTATTCACATCCTTTGCACCCGATGGTCTCAGAAAATCAGGAACAACAAGATTCATTCCAGGATTAGCTTCTTGAAGTTGAGTTACAATCATAGATGCAAGATTGGGTGCATGTTGTTACATCATCTCAGTTTTTATACTTTCCAAGAATTCCTTTGGGATTATAAAACCTGATTTTTTTTCTTTTTTCTTCAAATCAGACATTGTCACACCTTTTCCATAAAGTCCCACCCGGTTTTTGCTTTTGGAATTTTGTACAAGTTCAAAGTAAGGATCTTTTGAGTTGCTCCCTTCACCGTCTTGGGATGACTCTATAGCATCTATCTTTGCCTTTTAATGAAACGTAAAGTTAATATCTTACTAAGTTTTCAAAATATCTTACTGAGTTATCAAAAATATATAAATAAATAATAATGCAACTCGTTAACTCACAATTTTCTCTTCAGTTTTCTCATATCCAGGGAGGTATGTTCTTCCAGGAACTCTTTTTCTTGACTCTTTGTAAACCTTTGCATGCGAAGGTTCTTGCTTATTCGAATCTGCCTGTTGCTAAAATCAGAATATCAAAACCCAGTAAGTAATCAGACTAGAAAACCATGGCTTAAATAAAGAGAATTTTGAAAGGACCAATAGCCTAGAAAATGACTAGAAATGAGAAAAGGTAGTTACCAATTCATGACGTATGAATGCATAAGACTTACGTCCCATTGTGTGCACATCATCTATCAATAGACGATTTTGTCTATTGATCTTACTTTCATCCTATGCCATAAAAACAAAATTACAATTACATATAGACATAATTAAAAGAAATATGTAAGAAAATTCTTATAAGTACCTCAATCTTATCACAATGCCAATAATCCAAGAGATCCTGAAATTGTGGTACTGAAATAGTGTCTGGTTTGTTAGCCCATCTCAACTCATCAGTGTCATATTTATAGAAGTGCTTCTTCTTAATTCTACATTTGTAAATACGTCAACATGAACTGATAGCATCGAAAACATATTTTCTTCCATCTTCAGGAACCATATACTTTTCCTATTCCAACAATTCATGTATCACATTAATATTTCTAGTAATCTTAACATATTTCACCACCAAACTTATGCAAAAAGAGACTAAATTCAGAAACATACCAAAACATACTCCCATATCTTGTCATGTGTAGGCAAACTTGGGAAATTTATATAATTAATTGGAGCAAGGTCAGGATCTTTCCCTAGAGTTCCCAGGAGGAGCTTAAATACTTCAAGAATTTCCTTTGTAGGTCCAACTGGCTGCCCTAACGAGTTCAAAATAATCACTTGGCGCTCCTCTCTTGTACGTGCATAAACCTTTTCAAGCTTTGTTGGCCCTCGATGCTTCTTCTTTTTACCTGCTATTTTAGTTTAAATATTTATTCAGTATGCTAACATGCTAAAAAAATATCAATTGAAAGAAAAATAAATACAAGTACTAACTTATACCTTTCTTTTCGTTAATAGCTTGTGCATCAATTTCCAAATCAAAATTAGGGTCATTTCCAACATCGTTGTCATTATCATCCAGTTGTAATTCATTGTCATAATCATCTCTTATCGGTGTTGTATTAGCATTATGCAAAATGAGATTGTCGACCCTCAATGCTTCTTTTTCTGATTGCTTTTTTCGCAACTCAAGATATGTTGACATGGAACCCGGAGAACAATATGAAATTTTCTTCTTCTGTTTCTTTTGCACCACAAGATCAAGTTGCTTCTCAGGATTAGAGAGCTCTTGAGCCTTCCGAACATCACTAGTTGTGATATTATCTCGGAAATTCTGAACTTTTTGTAGACTCGTGCTTGGGTATTTCCTCCTCAAAAAATCCCTCATACATTGTGGCCGACCCGAAACCTATAATATAAACTTAATTAGGAATTGCCAATTCAGCTGCTAAGAGAAATATCAAATGATAGCACACATAAAATGTTAATGCTACAATATAAAGAGAAGATAGAAACAGATGTTAAAGATGAACATAAAATGTTATTTTAGCAAAGAGATCTAACGGGAAAATAGTACTGACAAGCAGTCTGAAACATACAGATTTAGCTCAAATCTGTAGAAACAGTATTATTATGTAAAACAAATTAAGCATAAATATGTTTTTTTTTTTTTTGTTGATTTATGGTCTCATTCATAGTCTCACAGAGATGAAAACCAGTATTATTACTTAGGCCAAGGCATCACATGAAAGATATGTTACGCTTTCACTTAACCCTGGGCCCCCACCCCCGAGTCCCCACAAACTCTTAACAACAACATTGTACTATATTTCTTTTATACACTGCATGTAACACATCAAAGGTTGGCCATGTAGGCCTTGAATCTCCAATAAATCTGGAAAGAGGACCTTCACTATAAAGGTACATATACCTGTACGTGGGTACCTAAACACAAAACATTTGCTTTTATACCAATAAATGCCTAGAAAGAGTGTCTACACATGATCAAGAGGATTAAATCCCATCAGTATCGAAAAGAAAATAAATTTATTATGGCCCAGAATAATAAGTTATGCAGGTCCAGCATTAAATAATGGCCTTAGTTTTTGACACCGAAGTCCAACTGAATAGAAATTAGGCCATTAGAAAACAAAGTTGTCAATATCTTAAATTTCAACGAGCAGAAACCATAGCAAGGATCCAAAATATACTCATAAAGAAAAGTGCAGCTCTATTAACATCAAAAATGAACAACAAACTAGTCTCTCTCTCTCTCTCTCTCTCTCTCTCTCTCTCTCTCTCTCTCTCTCTCTCTCTCTCTCTTAGTTAAAAACTAAAGCATTGTTGTCTGGTACATGAACATTATTGACTCTATAACCACCGTAAAAACAGCAGTTTCTTTTTATGAGATGAACTTGAGTAAACATAGTGAGACTAAACTCAAATAAACACTCACTACAAGGAAAATTCATTTTAGCTACGGCAAATTTCGTAGCTAAAATGAAGATTCCGTAGCTAAATCGTATTTAGCTACGGATTTGTTCCGTAGCTATTTCGTGGGTGCAGGTTTGTCGCTAAATTGGGCGTCGCTATTTTGTAGCTATTTTAGAGACGGATATATCCGTCTCTAAATTAGAGACAGATATGTCTGTCTCTAAATTAGAGACAGATATGTCCGTGTCTAAATTAGCTATAGATATGACCGTCTACGGATTAGCGACAGATTTTCCGTCTCTATTTAAATTCTCGTTTTATTTTCGAACCATTTTAGCGACGGATATTTCTGTAGCTAAATTGATATTTTTTTAAAAAAAAATTATATATATATTTAAAAATATATATTAATATATTTTAAATATATATATATATATTTGAAATATATTAATATATATTTTTAAATATATATTAAATCAGTCCCATAATTTTTTTTATTCTCAAATCAGTCCCTTAATTTTTATTAATCTCAAATAAGTCCTTGATATTTCATAATTACACTTTGATCCCTAAACTTCTTTTATACTCAAACAAATCTCACAAACTTCCACGGTTCCACCAACAAGACCTCACGGCGCGCCAGTCGGGTCCACCAACACACCACCGTCTAACCGCAGTGACCCTACCACCGTCTCAATCACGGCGCCACCACCAGATTCGCCACCATCGCCAGATTCACCACCAAAAAAACAAATCCAACAATGGAAAACAAATTGAAAAACAGATCAAACAAAGAAAACAATCGAAAATCAATCAAATCGAAAAATAGAAACTAAAAAACCAAACCCAATTTTGTGTTAAAGATTGATTTATCGCCGGATCTGCCGCTGCTTCTCCACCTTCTCCTCGATTGGCTCCTACCGAGGTTCGACAGAGACTACAAATGGAGAAAGAGAGAGAGTGATGGAGGGTGGAGGGTGACGGCGGCGAGAGGTGACGGTAGTGGTGGCGCCGTAAGGTGAAGAGATAATAGGTTTGTTGAAGGGAGAGAAATAGAGAGAGTGACGGAGGGCGAAGGTATTAGTAGCTGCTCCGGCGATGGCGGAGGCTCTGAAGGGACGGTGAGGGAGCTGGGAAATGAGAGAGAGAGAGAACGGTGGTTCCTCTTCTTCAGGCACTGTAAATGAAATTGAAGAGAGGAGAGAGAGAGAGAGAAATAGGGAGAGGGAGGGATTGTGTTTGTTTAAATAATTTTGGACCGTTTGATTTAATGTTATGAATGGTCGGATCTTGCTTTGGCCCATAATCCGCGTGAAATTTTGAAATCCAATCAAACAATGCCACATCACACGTACTTATATTTATTTCACACTATATTATACACTAACTAAAATATTTACGTCTAATATTAAGAATAATAATATTTATTAATAAATTATTAATTATATAATTAATTAATTAATATTAATATTAATATTAATTATTAATAATAACTAGTAATTTTTATTATTTTTTATTGAATAGCAAAAAATATTTTTACAAAATATTTTAGATTTTTTTATCCTACTACAGTAATAATATTAATAATAGTATTAACAATATTAGTAATTTTTATTATTTTTTATTGAATAGGAAAAAATATTTTAGATTTTTTTTATTACTGAAATTTACAAAAAGTTATCTAAAATATTTACATGCTTTTATTTGATTTACCCAAAATTTTAGTTATATTAGTATGCCTAATATCAAGAATAATAACATTATCATATAATTAGTAATAATACTTAATAATAAGACTAATAATGATGTTATTGTTAATTATTCAATTATATAATTGAATATATTAATAGTTATCATTATATAATTAATAATAATATTATTATATAATTAATAATAATATTATTATATAATTAATAATAATATTAATAATAACTAGTAATAATACATAACATCAAAAATAATAATGTTATTAATTAATAATAATATTCATTAATTTAATTATTTTAAATTTATTAGTAATAATTTAATAATTTAAACTTCTAAGAAATATTAATATACCTAAGTAATAATTGATATTAATAAATTATAAAAAAATACTTATTAACAATAACAATAATTTTATCTTTAAAGAAAATAGTAATTAGTAATAATACTTAATAATAAGACTAATAATGATGTTATTGTCAAAATGGTATACGGCTACCTCGTTTATTTTTTTTTTAATTTTTTTATACATTCTAAATGACATTTAAAGTATTTTTCATCTCTATGACTTTCCTCAAAATCCAAATGGAAATTGAGTTACAAATATGTGCCATTATTTAGGATTTTTAGGGTTTTATGTGTCCCGATCTTGTGAAAATGGTATACGGCTACCTCGTTTATTTTTTTTAATTTTTTTCTACATTCTAAATTACATTTAAAGTGTTTTTCATCTTTATGACTTTCCTCAAAATCCAAATGAAAATTGAGTTACAAATATGTGCCATTATTTAGGGATTTAAGGAATGTGTCCCGATCTTGTGAAAATGGTATACGGCTACCTCATTTATTTTTTTTAATTTTTTTCTACATTCTAAATGACATTTAAAGTGTTTTTCATCTCTATGGCTTTCCTCAAAATTCAAATGGAAATTGAGTTACAAATATGTGCCATTATTTAGGGTTTTAGGGGTTAGGGTTTAGGGTTTAGGGTATAGGGTGTAGGATTTAGGGGTTAGGGTATAGGGTATAATGTATAAGGGTTAGGGTATAGAGTATAGGAATTAGGTTTTAGGGGTTAGGGTATACTCCCTCCGTCCCGCTAATATTCGCACTAACACTGTTTGCGCGGGAATTAAGGAATATGATATTTTAATAAAATGTTGTGAGTGTAAAAGTAAAATAGGAGAGAGAATGAGTGGAGGGAATAGTAAATTATAATAGTGTTGTGAGTATTAAAATAATGTAGGAGAGAGAATGAGTGGAGTATGGTGAATATTTTATTAATATAAAGTTTCCTTTTTGGGAGTGTGCGGTTTGTAATGGGACGCCCAAAAAGGAAAGTGTGCAGTTTGTAGCGGGACGGAGGGAGTAGGGTTTAGGGTTTAGGGTTTAGGGGTTAGGGTTTAGGGTGTAGAATTTAGGGGTTAGGGTTTAGGGTATAATGTATAAGGGTTAGGGTATAGGGTATTGGATTTAGGGTTTAGGGGTTAGGGTATAGGGTTTAGGGTTTAGGGTATAGGGTTTAGGGGTTAGGGTATAGGGTTTAGGGTTTAGGGGTTAGGGTATAGGATTTAGGGTTTAGGGTTTAGGGTATAGGGTATAGGATTTAGGGTTTAGGGATTAGGGTATAGGGTTTAGGGTTTAGGGTTTAGGGTATAGGGTTTAGGGGTTAGGGTTTAGGGTTTAGGGACGGAATACCCTATATTTATTTTTTTATTTTTTTAAAAAAATTTATTGACTAGAAAATAATATTTTAGCCTTTGTTAATCAGTGGTTTTTTTAGAAAAAGTTATATAAAAAAGATAGAAAAAACTAAACAAATGAAAGTATATAGAAGAAAAGTCAAAAGAGGGACAGACTACCCTATATTTATTTTTTATTTTTTTAAAAAAAAATTATTGACTAGAAAAAAATATTTTAGCCTTTGTTAATTAGTGGTTTTTTTTAGAAAAAGTTAAATAAAAAAAGATAGAAAAAAACTAAACAAATGAAAGTATATAGAAGAAAAGTCAAAAGAGGGACGGACTACCCTATATTTATTTTTTATTTTTTAAAAAAATTTTATTGACTAGAAAACAATATTTTAGCCTTTGTTAATCAGTTGTTTTTTTTTTTAGAAAAAGTTACATAAAAAAAGGAGGCTTTGACCAATAAGTCCCTCATATAAATAAAAATAGCCAAAAAAATTAGACATTTTCAAAACATACCAATAAATCCCTGTAAATTCGCTGGACCATAATACCCCTCAGAACTCACGTGCCCACCCACGATGCTCTCTCCTCCCAGTAAGTAGTAATAAGCACTTCTCTCTCTCTCTCTCTCTCTCTCTCTCTCTTCTTTTCTATTTTCTTACGTTTTTCTTCTTCTTTTCTTTATTTCTCTCTCATTTTCTCTTTTTTCCTTTTTTTTTTTCTTAAATTTTTAAAATATAATATCTCAAAATATAAAAGTCGAAAAAATAATCTGAAACCACTGTTTTAAGCGCATCATCAAGACGAATCAAACAAGTTTACTCATCATATATTTCAAATTTTATAAATAAAATTATTTTTTTTTCACTTGTAAAAAACTGAGAAAATCATTTATCATTTTTTCACACATGAGTATAAAACTGTATAATGGTTTTCACATTTATAAGCTGAGAATTCTATTTCACAGTTTTTGATGAGTATAACTGTATAATGGTTTTCACATTTATAAACTGAGAATTCTATTTCACAGTTTTGATGTAAATAATTGTATAATGATTTTCACATTTATAAACTGAGAATTGTATTTCACAGTTATATAAAAATGTTTGATGTAAATAAATTTATAATGATTTTCACATTTATAAACTGAGAATTGTATTTCACAGTTATATAAAAATGTTTGATGTAATAACTTTATAATAGTTTTCACATTTATAAACTGAGAATTGTATTTCACGGTTATATAAATATGTTTGATGTAAATAACTGTATAATGGTTTTCACATTTATAAACTGAGAAGTCTATTTCACAGTTTTGATGTAAATAAATGTATAATGGTTTTCACATTTATAAATTAAGAATTCTATTTCACAGTTTTGATGTAAATAACTGTATAATGATTTTTACATTTATAAACTGAGAATTGTATTTCACAGTTTTGATCAAGACCAATTTTTTTTTTTTTTTTAAAAAAATTGGTGATTCATTTTGGGACGGAGTGAATATAAGAAACAAAAAACCAATTTCCAATTCCCCTAGGCATTTTGATGTTGTGGCATAACCAAAAGTTTAATATTCACATAATCAACCAAGCCAAATTCACTATTCAGTATCCCAAAAAATAATGAGAGAGAGAGAGAGAGAGAGAGAGAGAGCTAGAGAGAGAGAGAGAGAGAGAGAATACAAGAAATTAGAAAAGAGGGAGGGAGGGATTACGAGCAACAGGTTGAATAGGGCATCAAAAAGGAGCAGAAATCGGTTTGACTCGGCCAATTTGATCATAAAAAATCCTGATGCCACTAAATTGAGAAGATAGAACCCTAGCTGAGGAGCAACCACATCTTTGTTCTTCAAGGACGATGAATAAGAAGAAGAAGGCATATAATGCGCCTTGATTTTGCTTCTATTAGAGGTTTTGGCCATTGCCATTCCTGAGGAAGCCGTTACCACCGCCATTTTTGAATGCTTGGTGTGTTTTTCTCTTATCTCTGGCCTGATGATTGAGAGCCGGCCGAAGAAAATGAAATTGCGATCAGAGAGGAGGAGATTGCGCGAGAAAGAGAATTAGTAGGGGC
Source organism: Adenophora triphylla var. japonica (assembly GCA_022495995.1). Lineage (NCBI taxonomy): Eukaryota > Viridiplantae > Streptophyta > Magnoliopsida > Asterales > Campanulaceae > Adenophora > Adenophora triphylla. The sequence goes on along the minus strand of JAFEMH010004675.1, from coordinate 141,637 downwards.
AGTTTGGTCATTTGAATTATTATAAATAGGATGAGGGACTCTACGGTCGTTTTGATTTCAACTCTTGGATCCTAAGGTAAAATTCAAAATGTATTGTTTTTATTGATAAATTTCACCATATCTCAAGGTCTTATTGGTAAAAATCCCTAAAAAAAGATAGAAAAAAACTAAACAAATGAAAGTATATAGAAGAAAAGTCAAAAGAGGGACGGACTACCCTATATTTATTTTTTATTTTTTAAAAAATTTTTTATTCACTAGAAAACAATATTTTAGCCTTTGTTAATTAGTTGTTTTTTTAGAAAAAGTTATATAAAAAAAAGATAGAAAAAAACTAAACAAATGAAAGTATATAGAAGAAAAGTCAAAAGAGGGACGGACTACCCTATATTTATTTTTTATTTTTTTTAAAATTTTTATTTACTAGAAAACAATATTTTAGCCTTTGTTAATTAGTGGTTTTTTTTAGAAAAAGTTATACAAAAAAAGATAGAAAAAAACTAAACAAATGAAAGTGTATAGAAGAAAAGTCAAATTTAGAGACGGATACTAAATCTGTCTCTAAATTTTAGAGACAAATGTTGAATCTGTCACTAAATTAGAGACGAATTCAAAATTCTGTCTCTAAATTAGAGACGGGTTAAAATCTGTCTCTAAAGTTTAGAGACGGATTCTGAATCTGTCTCTAATTTTGAGACGGATTCTTAATCTGTCTCTAATTTAGAGACGGATTCTGAAACTTTCTCTATTTTAGAGACAGATACAAAACCCGTCTCTAAAATTTAGAGACGGAATCTGAATCCGTCTCTAAATTAGAGATGGAATCAGATTTCGTCTCTAAATTAGTGGTGGTATTAGTAGTGGTAGTAGTAGTGGTGGTAGTGGTAGTGGTGGTTGTGTTGGTGGTAGTAGTGGTGGTGGTAGTAGTGGTTGTGGTGGTAGTGGTAGTAGTGGTGGTGGTGGTGGTAGCGGTAGTAGTGGTAGTAGTAGTAGTGGTAGTGGTGGTGGTAGTAGTGGTAGTGGTAGTAGTGGTGGTAGCGATAGTAGTGGTGGTTGTAGTAGTGGTGGTAGTGATAGTAGTGGTGGTAGTAGTAGTAGTGGTGGTAGTAGTGATGGTAGTGGTGGTAGTGATAGTAGTAGTGGTAGTAGTGGTTGTAGTAGTGGTCGTAGTAGTAGTGGTGGTAGTGGTAGTAGTGATAGTGGTAGTAGTGGTGGTAGTGGTGGTAGTGATAGTAGTAGTGATAGTAGTAGTGGTAGTAGTGGTGGTAGTAGTGGTCGTATTAGTAGTGGTGGTAATGGTAGTAGTAGTAGTAGTGGTAGTAGTGGTGGTAGTGATAGTAGTGGTGGTAGTAGTAGTAGTAGTAGTGGTAGTAGTAGTAGCGGAGATAGTGGTAGTGGTGGTCGTAGTGGTAGTGGTGGTGGTGGTATTGAAGGCGTTGCATTAGTAATATAACAATTGCATTAGAAGGATATAATGCAATGCAAAGTAACTTAATGCAAGGGTGTTATTGAAGTTGTTGCATTAGTAATATAACAATTGCATTAGAAGGATATAATGCAATGCCAATTAAGTTAATGCAATGGTGTTATAGAAGGCGTTGCATTAGTAATATAGCTATTGCATTAGAAAGGATATAATGCAACGCCAAGTAACTTAATGCAAGGGCTTTATTGATGGTGTTGCATTAGAAGAATCTAATGTAACGCCTAGAAACCTAAGGCAACGCAGAAGCCATAGCTATTGCAATAGCTCAAATAAACCTTTGCATTAATGAAATAATGCAACGCCATTCTAAAGCATTGTTGCATTTGATACATTTGATTCGTTGCATTTGTTCGAAAATGTAGTTGTGATTGCTACACGAGAAACTTTACTCACTGGACAACGAAAAGGTAACGTTTATGCTATAGATTTAAATACTGTTTCAAGTGTTACTAATGTTTGTGTTGTAGCAAAGAACATCAGTGAGAATTCTTTGCTATGGCACAAGAGACTCAGTCACTTGAACTTCAAATACCTATCCAAGCTAGCTAATACCAATCTAGTTGCCGGTCTACCTCAAGTGTCTGCTGATCATGGAAGGAAATGCAGAGCCTGCCAGTTAGGAAAGTCGCATAAAGAATCATTACATAGCAAGCCCTGCATGTCCACCTCTAAGTGACTCCAGCAGCTACATATGGATCTGTTTGGCCCCATAACAACTGCCTGTTTAGGGGGTAGCAGATATGCCTTGGTTGTTGTAGACGACTATTCAAGATATACCTGGGTGGAAACCTTTGCTTCCAAAGATGATACCTATGAAGTTGCCACCAAATTATTCCGTCTACTTCAAACCCAAAAAGAGTGTGACATCATCAGTATGAGATCAGATAATGGAACAGAGTTCAAGAATAATGGAATTGCTCAGTACTGTGATGATCTCGGAATATATCATAATTTCTCAGCCACTGGAATACCACAACAAAATGGTGTTGTTGAGAGAAAGAACATAACCTTGATCGAAGCCGGAAAAACAATGATATCCGAAGCTAGGCTACCCAAGTATTTTTGGGCTGAAGCTATCCATACAGCATGCTTCACCCAGAATCTATCTTTGGTCAACAAATTTCACAACAAGACCCCTTATGAGCTTTGGCGTGGCAGAATTCCCAACATTGGTTTCTTCAAGATTTTCGGTTGCAAATGCTATGTTCTTTACAACGGTAAAGAGCGTCGAGGTAAATTTGAATAGAAAGTTGATGAAGGCATCTTTGTTGGTTATGCCAAGCACAGTAAGGCATTTAGAGTTTTTAATAAACGTGTGTTGAAAATTGTTGAATCTGTTAATGTTACATTTGATGAATTTGATTTGCTAGAGTATGACAAGGCTCCAAATAGTACTGATAATTCTGGTGTTTTTCAGACAGGTGAATCCAGCAGTCCAAACTCCAATCAAACCACCAGTAATAATGCAAATCAATCTCCAGCTCAGCATTCAGTTCCAAGTGATCTAACCAGTAGAGCCCTAGTTAATGATTCATTATTCCCTCAATCGGTCAGAAACCCTATCGTTCAAAATCCTCTAACCGATGCAATATCAGATAGCCCCTCTACTACTGTTCCTTTTACATCACCTGAACCTGAACCAATTTCAAACACTAACTTACCATTTCCTTCTCCACTAACCGATCATCATCAGTCAGCCTCACCTCTCCCTAACCGATCTCCTCAACCGTTCACTTATCCCTTAGTCGATTCTACTCCTCCATTAGAAACCTTAAGACAAGAATCGGTCAGGCAAGACCTTCCTAGGGAAGTGAGATCAGTTAAAAATCACCCATTGGAAAATGTGATTGGTGATGTCTTTGATCCAAGAATGACTAGAGGCCAGTTAATAAGCATGGAGGAACAACATGGATTATTTTCCTCTGCTTTGGTCTCAAATATAGAACCGAAGAAGACTGAAGAAGCACTTAATGACCCCAACTGGGTAGAAGTTATGCAAGAAGAGCTCAACTAGTTTGATAGATGCAAAGTATGGGATTTAGTGCCAAGACCTAGTGATCAAACAGTGATTGGAACGAAATGGGTTTATAGGAATAAATTGGATGAGTCTGGAAAGATTACAAGGAACAAGGCTAGATTAGTGGCAAAAGGTATAGACAGGAAGAAGGCATAGATTATGATGAGACATTTGCCCCCGTAGCTAGACTAGAAGCCATTAGGTTATTTCTTGCCTGTGCAGCCTTCAAAGAATTTAAGTTGTATCAAATGGACGTGAAAAGTGCCTTTCTTAATGGAGAACATCAAGAGCTTGTACATGTAGAGCAACCTCCAGGATTTGAAGATTCCAAGAAGCCTAATCATGTCTACAAGCTAAATAAAGCACTGTATGGCCTCAAGCAAGCACCCCGAGCATGGTATGAAACTCTCTCCAAATTCCTACTTAGCAAGAAGTTTGAACTAGGTAAAATCGACACCACCTTATTCATTGCAAAGCATAATGGACATTCATTGTTAGTTCAAATATATGTAGATGACATTATTTTTAGATCCACTAATGAAAAATTATGAAAATGATTTGAGAAACTTATGCAGAGCAAATTTGAGATGAGCATGATGGGTGAGCTAACCTTTTTCCTTAGACTTCAAGTCAAACAAACTCAAGAAGGTATCTTCATCAATCAAGCGAAATATACCAAAGATCTTATCAAGAAATTTGGTCTTGATTCTGTTCATCCTCAAAGCACTCCAATGGCCACCAATGTACACCTTGACAAAGATGAGTCCGGTAAGAAAGTAGATATGACACTCTACCGAGGTATGATAGGATCTCTACTTTACTTAACCGCTAGTAGGCCAGATATCATGTTTGCCGTATGCGTATGTGCTAGATTTCAAACTGACCCTAGAGAATCTCACTTGCAAGCTGTTAAAAGAATTATTAGATATCTTGTGGGAACTGCTAACATAGGTTTGTGGTACCCAAAAGATTCATCATTTACGCTAATTGGCTATTCAGATGCTGATTGTGCAGCTTGTAGGGTCACCAGGATAGTACTAGTGGAACTTGTCATTTCCTAGGTAACCGATTGGTTTCCTGGTCGTGCAAGAAGCAAGCTTCAATTTCCACTTCTATAACTGAGGTTGAGTACATAGCTACTGGAGTTGCTGCTCACAAATCCTATGGATGAAGCAACAACTGGTAGACTATGAAATTCCACAAGAAGTGTGTCCCATCTACTGTGACAACACCTCAGCCATTTCAGCCTCCAACAATCCTGTGATGCATTCCAAGATAAAGCACATAGACATCAAATATCACTTCCTCAAGGATCATGTTGAAATGGGTAATATCGTTCTTTTAAAAGTTCATACTGATTATCATTTAGATGACATTTTGACAAAACCATTAGTCATTAAAAGATTTGAATTCCTTAGAGGAGAATTAGGCATGATTGATATTCGTTGATAAATTATGCTAACATTGTTGCTTGTGTAAGCTCTCAACTGATCAAGGTGATTCCTCATATACCACTGCTAACCGGTGTCCCTAATCGGTTCATCTAACCGGTATGCCAGCAAGAATTCCTAACTGGTATCCCTAACCAGTGTGCTATCTAGTGTTCTTAATCAATGGTCTTTAACAGAGGCAAAGCATCTCTCTAACCGGTCATTGCACCTGACCGGTCAGTCATCAATCGGTTAACCAGCAACCTGTCTAAGCGCTTAACGGACGAATTGTGGCCAGATCAAATATCACAATCCGTTTTAACCGGCTCGCTATCATCCCTCTACTGTCACGTCAGTCCTATTAGCCGTATTCAGTCTGAAACTGCCATGAGCTGTCCCCAACCTTTCCTTTCCAAGGTAGATATAAATTTTAATTTTGATAAAAAAGGTAATCTCTGTATCATTCTTATTTATCCAAAAGGTTATTCTTTTTGTTCATTATTATGTTTAAACATAACTGCTGCACACACGTACCCTATTTTTATGTCCCATATTTAGAATCATGAATTATATAAAATATTTAATATATGTGCAAACCAGTTAAAAACCTTTGATCTGCCTTTGTTTCTTCCAACGCACCTTTTCGCCTTCTCTCTCTCTCCCTATAAAAGGATTTCAAAAAGCAAAATTCAAACTTTCGAGCCCTAGAATTCTCTCTCTCTCTCTCTCTGTAAGTCGTATAGCAACCAGCGAAAATTTCCATAGTTACAGTTCATCCGTGAATCTTCATTTTCTCCGATTCTTCCATAACTCAAAGATTTCTGGTAACACCTTCTTAAACTCAAAATCTTTTCAAAATTTTGAAGATGTATAGATCTTTCAAACCCTAGGTTATAAACTTCATCTATTATGTCTATTTTCTTCTTTTCTAAATTAAAATGTTGGTTTGATGTTTCATTTTTCACAGATGGCTCCAAAATCTTCAACTCCCAATAAAGACATTTATGGAGGTTACATTCTTCCAAGTTTCTTTGATTCTGAAGATGGAAAGCTTCTTCAAGCTTTATTCGTTGAAGCCGGTGTTCTCCCTTTCTTGATGCCGGAGGGAAATGAAGATATCTATTATGAATTGGTCAATGAGCTTTTCGACAATGGCATTTTAGATGATGATTTGAAGAATGGAGATTTGTCTGCTATCGTCTCTACCGTTGCCGGCCAACCAATAACGTTCAATCCTTCTACTATTGCAACTGCCTTTCCTACCCTTCCTTCAACTGGTTCAACTTCTATTTTGATGAAAGATATGGAGCTTGCATGGTCTCGTGTTAGAGGAACAGACCCCTTCGTTACCGGTGAGGGTAACAAGAAAGTTGATCTGGATGATGTTCATTACGCCCTAGCCGAGGTGGTTGATCGATGCTTTATCTATCGGTCTGGCTCCCATCATTGTATCACTATGATACAGTGGGAAGCTATTGCAGCGATCATTCTCCAAAGTGACTTCAATTGGTGCTCATTCCTCTATAGGATTATCTTGATAGCATTCAAGAAATATCAGAAGGAGAAGCCTACCTCCAAGCTCAACAAAGCCAAACCGTGCCATTATTTGTTGATTAGCCGTGCTTTGAGGAAAATTCCAGCTGTGCTTACTGCCTCAACCGGTCAACCAAAATACCCTGAATCCTTCTGCAAATCCTTTGACAAGTTTGATCAAGCAAGGATCCTTAAAAAATCCAAGCCATCAATCGGTGTTACTACTGCAACCGGTAAGCCAACCGGTAAGCCAGCTGCGCAACTGAAGAAGAAATCTAGCCGACCAAAGGTTAGATAGTCAACCGATGCTGCTCAACCGACCTCTACCTTACCGGTCAAGTGAAAGCTAACCGATGAATCCTCAGCCGATCCCAAACCGGTCAGTGATCCTCAACCGACCTCATCTGATGATAAACCTATTGCTTCAGTTCTCTCTCCTGACCGCCAAAAGAAAACTGTAAGAAAGTCAGCTCCTCTACCTTCCCAAAAATCTAAGCCTACTCCAAAATCTTCCTATCAATTTGCAAGAGAGAATGCACAGATAAAGAGGAGAATTGAAACCGATTTGGGCACTTTCATTCCTTTCATTCCCAAACGGTTATTCGATCACAATTTCCTTACTGTCAAAGTCCCATTTACCGGTCAATCTTCTTCCCGACCGGTCATCCATTGCCAACCCATCAGAAACCCAACATTCCATATCTACCATTACAATCCTTGGTCGGTTAACCCCAAGTCTACTCCCTCTCCAAATTTAGTTTATCCCATAGATCATTTGCCTCCATTCATCTGGAGATTGCTGCAATTTCATGAAATCAATAAAAACTCTGTCCCAGTTGGTGACATGACTGATTATGTTGATTTTGATAATTTTCATGAGGAAAAAGGGATCTATTACAGCAAGTCTTGCCTTCTGAGTGACTATGACATCTCTTTATCTAGAGAAAGCCTTATCAAGCTATACAACTGATACTTCGATCTTTTGCCTCCCTTGTGGAATGCTATTTACTTTGCTCAAGATAGGCTAAGGCAAGACATGATAGTCCATGCAGTGTGGGCTGATTTTGCTCTCTTGTACAATGCCCAAGAGACCCTGCTGGAATCTGATCCATACCAATTGGGGAGATATGAGTTACCTGAAGATGATCTTCCTTCTTTTGATTCTGAACTTGTCAATCTAGGTACACAGAGAATCTAGTTTATTAAGAACGTGATGGACCTGGTTTAGAATTTGGTTGATATGAACAGAGAAATCCAAGCCTTGGGAGATATTTCTTTGTCTGATTTCTTTTCTTCGGTTCAATCTAATAAGAACAAGTGGGCTTCTGTGACCGATGAGGAGATTGAAGACCTATTCAAAGACAGTGGTTCTAATGATAAAGTTGATGATGAGTCAGCCTCCAGCTCCAGTCCTTCTGATGATTCTGATAATAATGGTGATGACAAAGCTGAGGCCGCCATTAACCGATCTGAGAATGTTGATTGCTCCACTCCCAAATCGATGGCTATGAATAGACATGTGGGAGGAGGCATAACCGATACGTCACCGGTTACAGCCTTAGGAGGAGGGGAAGCTGAAATTACTGATGCTTTATCGGTTTCTCAACCGCTGCCTCTGACCGGTGAGTCCATTGAACCGGTTAGAGAGGACTTACCGATGATTGAGCCCTCAACCGACAAGCCCCTGAATGATGAGTCTGTTCTACCGGTTAGTGAAGTGTTACCAATTAGCAAGCCTGCAACCGATGTGCCTCTTACCATTGTATCAACTGAACTGGTTAAAGAGAGCAAGGATATTGATGTTGATGATATTAACCTACAAAAGGCTATGGTTGCCAGTTTGTTTGAAGCTGAATTGAACCAGCAAAGAATCTCAGTTGATGAGCTGGCCACTCAGCAAGTAATCCAAGCCTCTCTCTCGGTCAGCCAAGCTACTTCAGTCTCCAAAGATAAGTCACCGGCTAAGGAGGAGACCGACCCAGTTTTTGAGGAGGAGTCTTCATCATATTTTCTTGAAGAGGAAGAATTTGTAGATGATGAATCGATTGACTTTGATCCAACTGATGTTACTGTCCCACCGACAAATTTTATCTTTGTTCATAATCAGAAGGATCTGCTTTCTCCCCTTAACTATTATACTTCAAAGGCCTCCATTCCTCGGTCAGACAATGGGATACCTCTATTCAATGTTCATGAAAAGATTTCTAGTAGGTCCAGCCTTGAAGCTATTCCATGCCTCCACCAATTGCCGATGAACTTCAGAAGAAGAGAAGAGAGGATAGAATGCAAACTTTTGTTGATGTTGCTGAAGTAATGGGCAATGGTTCACCTCCAGTTGATACACCTCCTAATTTGACCAAAACCAATGGCCCAGGTGAAACCAGTTGCCGATGCCAAAAACACAAAATTCTCAAACTCATAAAAAGGCTTGCACCTCCCAAAGGTCACAAGCTCAATCCTGGCAATGCTGAACAACAACTTGTTACCGAATTTTCCCCTTCTCAAAAGACAAAATATTCTCCTTTCCTTTCCCAATGGCAAACCACAATCCGGATTCATAGAGAGATTGTTCACAGAGCACCCAGACCAGTTGAAAGCACCTTATCAACCAACAACCTATTTCTCAGATACCTCTCCCTCAACAACCGAATGATCCAAGTTTTGGAAATGAGAATTTTCAGATGGTCTTCTGAGGTAACCTATATGGTTGGATTGATGCCACAGGTTCCTAGGCTGTCAATAATGAGAAATGGTCAAGCTCAACCAAAGAGCAACATAATTAATGCCTCCCTGCTTTTGGTTGCTTTAAGGATGATTCCATTGACATGGTTAAGGCAAGCTGCCTTACCGATGGTTCCTGCTGCTATTGAGCTTCTGGAACTTTCTTTTGCTGAGATGTTAAGCCTGCAGCCAAATGAATTTCTTGCACCTGCTATTGATCATCCTGATTCCTCATCTGAATCAGTTGATGAAGCTATTGAAATTTCTCCAACCGGTCAAGTTATTTCCTTAACCGATTCATCTGCTGATGTTCCTATCGGTTCTCCAGCTGTATCTCTTACCGATCAACTAATCGATGCTCCTGCTACTCCTCTAACCGATCAGTCTCCAGCCGTTTGCTCTCTAGCCATCCAGCTATTCACTCCATCAACCGTTCCTTCTCTTACCAATACTGTCTTACCGACTCCTCAGCCAGCTCCTTAACCGGCCCCCTCAACCGATGATGATCCTCACAGGCCAGTTGTTGTACTTGACCTTGCCGAATTTTATGAAGCCTTGCTCAAAGGAGTTGTTGATGTCAACAATGAGATGGTTGGTTCTTTTGCTAAGTCCAATCAGGAGGAGAAAGAGCAAAGATTTAACCGAATGGAAACTGGATTTGCTTTGGCCATTGCAAACTTTGTGCAGTTGTTGAATAAAAAGGATGCTACCATCAATGCTTCTTCAACAACTTGATGCTTCCACCAATACCAACCAAGAGCTATGTAATGAAGTCATCTCCGGTCAAGCTCTTTTGAAGAAATCAACTGATTCCCTTAACCATGTCGAACAGAAAAATTTGGAGTTCCAGACCGAGCTGATCAAAGCTAAAACCCAGAATGAAGTTTTATTGAAGATGTTTGCCGACGGCCAGCTAGGTAAAACTCAGTATGAGGAGCAAAAGAAGAGGAAAAGGGAAGAAAAGAAGGAGAAGAAAGCAAAAAGGGATGCCAAAAGAGTCAAATCATCAGACCCAGTTACATCGGGTACTCCATCCTCAGCTGCCTCACCAGTCAAGGACTCAACCAATCTTCCAACCGATCCTCCAACCGACCCTGCTACTGAAGATTAGAATGTAACCGATGAAATGAATGTCTTTCTTTCAAACCGGTCTGCTGATTATCAATGAGAATTTCTGAACTCTAAACTTCCATTTAAATGTTTTGCTTTCTTGAGTTCCTTTTAATTTTGAGTGACTTCACTGCTACTAACCGTTTCACTTTGCAGGTTATCTCATTCAAAAATCCCATTTTATTTTACTTCATTTTTCTCAAGCTTTCATCTCTTGTAAGCTTTACTTAGGTTACATCAAGTTTTCACTTAACTTAGGGAATGACAAATTTAATAGATAAATTCTTAGTCATTCTTTTACTGAGTTAAGATATATGTTAACCTAAGGTGATTGGACTTAAGCAATTATGAGGAGATTGTTAGTCAAACATATGTATAGATTTAGAATTGCTTAATCCTAATCATTATAAGCATTAATGAGGACCCCTAATTTTAATTAGATTAGATAGAATTTTTCTATGTATGTTAGGTTCCCATAGTGCTAGTACCCAGTGTTTTATAAATGTAATTTTATCAATTTGAAGAATTGAAGACCTGAAGATTTTCCAATCAGCAATGTGTTTACTTAGTAAAGAAGCCTTTCCAACCGGTTAACCATTCAACCGGTCAAGCATACCTAACCGGTCAAGTGCCTAACCTATGTACTTCCTAACCGGTCAAAGGTCCTTGGCTTTTCAGCTTTTCGGTTGGTGATAACCGGCCAAGCTTATTCTACAAGCTTCCTTCAGCTAGCCGAAGTATTTATTGCTCCCAACTACTTAGCCCCCAATTTAGCTGAAGTTGGTAAGACAGCATACTGAAGAGACATTCCTGCATCATGTCAGAATCTCAAAGAGGAATGTCAAAGTTACCAGTACTCACATCCCATCATCCTTTCAACGTAAAATATCTTCACCAAATCTCACGCATTAAATGAAAAGATACTCTCGTTAAATGTCTATCTGTCCAAATCATCTCTCCAACCTCTTCAGAGACAACAACTCTATTTTGAAAGACAGTATAAATAGTTTCTCCATAGCATTGAAGAGGATTGGGTGCATTAAAGATCTTTGAGAGTGAGTCGCCAAGAACTACCAACCTCCCAGAACTCAAGTTCAAGGCATTAAATTCAAGTCCCCACTTTCACTAGACCATATCTCTGTTAGGACATACACTGAGCACCTTTAATCAATTCAAGTAGTGTTCCTCAACAAGACTATTAATGGAACCCATTGATTGAATCACACACACACCCTAGAGAAATCAGTTCAATTTGTGAACACATCTCTAGAAAACACTTGGTCATTATTGTAGCACGATCCATTAGTGGTCACTTTACTTTTAGCAACCTTCAATCATTGGGCTTGCAATTTGTAATAGTTAGGAATAATTAATAGCAGTTGCGAATGTGGGGGCCCAAATCTTTTTGTGTTTTATTTGGATTCACTTGAGTTTGAAAACATCCGGTTTAATTTGAAAAAAACGGAGTCGCCACGCCATTTTGATTTCCTCAAAACTTTGAAAAAAAGGAATAAGGGTCCGGAGGTTAAGTTACCCCTTGAAAAGAACGTTTGGTGTTTACCCAAGGTGCCTTGCCGAAGCAAGTCTCCCAAGATCCCATTTTTCGTGCTTGCTTCCGTGCTTTCTTGTGTGCATGTGTTAAAAAGAAGGGGGAGGGAATGTTCCAAGTTGTCTTCCGGACGTATAAACCATTTAGTTGGTTATCGCTCGGGATTCCTTAGATTTTTATGTGTTTGGGACTTTGATCCCGTCTTCATCTTGGACTTGTGATCATCACTATTTGACCTTGGGTCATCTGTGATCGAGAAAAGGACTCTCTCTTATGGTCCAAGAGTGAGGTTCTTTAGAAAGGAAAATCCTTAGCCCATCAATCCTACATCTTGAGACGATTGAGCTTGTGTAGGGACTATTATGCTCGTCTCAAGTAATGATCGGAGATATAGGATTCAAGACTTATTCATTTCTAAAGAGATTATGGCACCTTTAATGAAAGAAACGATGTAAAGATGGGATCTTTACATCGGTCCGCTCCAAAGGATGCATCAAATACCGAATGGGACTAGGGGAAGGGTATAAAGATTGGATCTTTATGCTCTTCCTATGCTTTTCGTGCCTTAGGAAGGTCACTAAGCAATCCTAGGAAAGAGAGATCCAACCATGAGGGACATGAAGGATGCATTCTAAACTAAAAATGACATTTTTAATGAAAAAGATGACATTATGAGTGCAAAAGATGCTATTTGTTTGCAAAAGATGCTTTTTTGATGTAAAGAAATGATTTTTAATGCAAAGGATGCAACTTTTATATGTAAAAATGACATTTCAAGTGCAAAGGATGCAACTTTAATGCAAAGATAACATGTTTAATGCAAATGATGCAACTTTATATGAAAAGATGTTATTTTGAGAGCAAAGGATGCTACTTTTCACATCACCATGTGAGAGATCCACCCTAGAACAAGCCTTTTTTGAGGTCTTATTTGTTCATCCTTGGGTTGGATCCTCCATGGATCCTATGTGATAGGGGGAATAGGGGTAGGATGATTTACATGCTTAAAGAAGGAATCTTTAATAACAATATATCAAATACCAAGCAAGTATATAATAATATGGAAAGCAAGGAGCAATATATCACATAAATACAAGTATATTTCAAGAAAAAAGGGATGAGAGGTTACCAATGGTGGTGTTCCTCTATCTCCTTGAAGTTTGCCTAGGGAAGGACCAACTTTGGAAGGTTTTAAGGAGGAGGGAGGTGGTTTTTGGCACTCTCAACTTTTTGTAATTTCGTGGTGGTATTTTGGCAGAGTAACAAGGCTTCCAAAAACTCTTTTTTTTTAAATGAATAGAGGAGGTCTCTATTTATAGGCAGTCTGGCAGAAACTAATGAAGCCGTGCGGCTTGGAGTTCTTGGCTAATGCAGCCGTGCGGCATTATCCCTTATGACTCATCATATTTCTAGAATCATGCAAGGTGGCCTTCTAGAAGGGATTTTCCAGCGAAGGACTACGTGGAATTTTAATTCCTAGCAAGTCCTTCGCCCCTCGGAAGGTTTGGAAAAGTTCCCGAATTGCCCCTGAACTTTAGGAAAGTCCGGGGAATTGCCAGAAAACTTAACCGAAAGGAATGAGCCAGATTTGGGTACTTACAGAAGCCCCTCGGCAACGTCACTTGCAGGGCGAGTGGGTTGTCGATAAAAAAAAGGATTCGATCTGGCGAATGACGAGACCGATTGGGTGACCAAGGTGGTCAAGTGGCTGAACCTTTGGAAGGCTACCTACGTATCCCGAGTGGGAATCAAGCCATAATTGTAGTTCAGAATCCACTGGGGAAAGGGGGTGTCATATGTGATGAATTGGCTGATCCTAAAGTAGGATACCTACGTATCCCGAAGGAATCAAGCCAGGCCGTAGTTCAGAATAAGATCCACTGGGGATAGCGAAGAGAAACTGGTCTCTTGCTGGAGAGATAGAAGGGAAAGTGACCTGGGAGTTCTAGTGACCCATCCTACTGGGGATATGCTAGATGAAGGAAGTGACCGATGTGGTCGGATATCTAGACCTCCATGAGGGGCTACTTCACCACTGAGGAGTGATGAAGGAACAGGGTGACCAATGTGGTCGGATGGCTGGACCTTTATGAAAGGCTACCTACGTATCCCGGAGGAATCAAGCCTTGGTCGTAGTTCAAGTCTCACTAGATAGTTAGGAACGATGTCTAGGATCCTTGAGGTTTTGACGATTAATGGAGGAGTCACCTAATTGACAATTAATGGAGGTTGTCACCTGATTTGACAATTAATGGAGGTTGTCACCTGAAGAAGCTAAAGCTTATGTCACTATCGAGTAGACAGAGGTAGCTATAGCTGGAAAACTAAAGCGTACTTCACTATCGAGGAGATAGAGGTAGCTAAAGTTTAGAGAACTTGAGCGTACTTCACTATCTTGAGATAGAGGTAGCTAAAGTTTGGAGAACTTGAGCGTACTTCACTATCTTGAGATAGAGGTAGCTAAAGTTGGAGAACTTGAGCGTACTTCTCAATCTGGGATAGAGGTAGCTAAATTTTGAAGAACTTGAGCGTACTTCTCAATCTGTGATAGAGGTAGCTTAAGTTTGGAGAACTTGAGCGTACTTCTCAATCTGTGATAGAGGTAGCTAAAGTTTGGAGAACTTGACCGTACTTCTCAATCTGTGAGATAGAGGTAGCTAAAGTTGGAGAACTTGAGCGTACTTCTCAATCTGTGATAGAGGTAGCTAAAGTTTGGAGAACTTGAGCGTACTTCTCAATCTGTGAGATAGAGGTAGCTAAAGTTGGACAATTCGGAGGATGTCACCTAGTGTTATTCCGTTATTACAAAAGTAACGGAGGCGACTTAGGAGGAAAGTTAATTCTTCTTGGAGATAACGGATAGGCTTGGGAAACAGCGTTACTCTAGTTAAGAAATAACGGGAGTTGTATGCCCAAGTGGAAAGTCCAGGGGCAAAGATGTAATTTCTGCTCAGAGCAAATGGGGCCGCCCAGCAAGAGATGGAGGAAAAAGAAGCCGCCCGGCTTCAATCCTGATTTCACCAGATTGTTTAAACAGATTTGAAAACGAGCAAAGCGCCATTGTTGTGGCTTCCGCCGAGGAGAGGAGGGAGAGTAGAGAGGGAAATTTCCAAATTTCTTTGATTCCCTGCCTTCTAGTGCTCTAAATGGATCAAGAGGGTAACATTGTACCTCGACAAGCGCGAAGAGTCTTGTCACAAGCCGCGAGAATGAGGCGGAGGGAGTTCGTTAGAACCGAGCGAAAATACGATTTCAATATGCCTCCTTTCGAGTTATATCCGGGCAAAAGGGAGCACAAGTCCATGAAACCTCAATCTATTGGGGTAAGCATTCTTGATTTTCTTGATTTTGACAATTTTGATTGAATTTGGATTGATTTAGGGCTTGACCCGAATTTTAGGAATTTTTTGAATTTTCCTAGGATGACTTTAGGAGTTTGATGATTAACCTACGAGGCTAAGAGAATAAATGAACATGCATGTGCAATTTATTTGAAAAATAATGAGAATGACCCATTTTTTGAAAATAAAGTAAGAAAAATAATGTCTAAAATGTGACGGAGTTCTTGCATGTGCTAGAACTAGGTCAATTCTAGATCATGGATGAGAAAACGGGATTTTGGACGATGAAAAGGATTCATGCATGCCATTTTTTGAAAAATTAATGCTTATGTGCAAAGAATTTTGAAAATTGGAATTTTGTTTTTAGGAGAGCGATGTGCTTGACACAACGTGTTTCAAATGATGAAAGACACGTTTTCTAGGCAAAGGATGCTAGAAATCTTTTATGAATGTTTTTCTTTGAAAATATGTGCACTTTTGAATATATGCATGCTTTTGAAATGAGATGAAGGACTGACACATTTTTTTGTTGTGTTTTCCTACAGGAGAACAAGTCGAGGGGACCTTCTGAGGTGGCCGTGAAACTATGGGATAGAATGCCCAACTTTGAGAAGAATGGGGTGAACCCCAAGCAGCTAGTGAGGGCTACCGGCCTTGATTTGTTCATTGAGGCTATTGGCAGAGGCATCCATGTGACCTCGAAGAGAAAAGGCTTGATACAGGCCCTCTTGGAGTTCTGGTGGGACACCACCCACAGCTTTCATCTCAGCTGGGGAGAGCTTACGGTGACTCTGGCCGACTTTACTGCTATTACAGGCTTGCAGTTCACCGAAAGGCTTGTGACTTGGAGGGACCATATTACTGCAGATGAGTTCAGGGCTCTGGTTGGGTTTGAACTCAGTCCTAAGGGACTCGGGATGGAGACGAGGAATATGGAGGTGGCTGTCCTGAACTGCATGCATGGATTTGCTGCCAATGAGGTGACTGCCCACCAGCTTGCGAGGGCTTTTCTATGGTTGATGCTGTCAGTCACCATCTTTGCTAATTCTGGGGCTTTGGCTATGCTGTGCCTTCTGAACTCCTTGGAGGATGTGGACAAGATTGGGACAGTCTCTTGGGGTGAGACCGGATTGGCTGAGCTTTATTTCTCTCTGGATTTGTACAGCCGAAACAAGGCTGCTTCTATGGACTGCTTCTCTTTTGCTCTTGAGGTATTCTCACCTTCTTTCCTTTCTCTTTTCCTTTTGTGTCTTGAGACTTTTATGAGTGAAATGACCCTTCTTGTCTTGAACATGCAGGTCTGGTTTTGCGAGGTGATCGGGTTCTTTCCCTGGAACCAACAGAGCGATCCTACCATCTTCCCTGCCATGATTCGCTGGAGGGGCGAGGCTAGGGACAAGTTCACCGGGAAGACCCGGATCACCTTTGATTATAAGATGGTGGGGCCCGTCCTTAATAAGGATGGTGATGATGGGGTGGACTTTTATCCTTGGGGAAGGTACCCGGAGGTTCTGTTGGGAGATGCCTTGGAGGCGACTAGGCAGAGGAAGTGGTTGACCGGGCTCACCTGCGACATCATTTATCTGGGGGACCACTTTTCCAGGCAGCATGGCCACGTCCCTCCATTGGATGCCATCACTCCTCACGATCCTCCAGCAAGGATGCTGCAGCCCAGGGATTGGCCAGAGAATGAGATAGCGAGGTATCAGGCCGGTGTGGCGGCTGAGGAGTATTTTGATCTGGCTACCCCGTATGCTACCTTTGTGGAGGCGCGGTTGAGGACGCCACAAAAACTGGTGAAGATGGCTATTGCCCAGGGGTACAGGGAAGCTGAGCCTACTGACCCACCTTTGCCTCCTGCTCATCTTTCCTATGTGGTCAACGGGGTACCGAGGAGGTTTATGATACCTGTCCCTGACAAGAGGGAGCCCCAGTACGCTCTGCCGCCTGACAGCACTGTAAGCATCTCTAGGGTCCTTTCCCCTTTTTGTATTCCTTTTCTTTCTGCAATTCTGAACCTTTCTTGAGATATTATGAGTTTCCTCTTCTCTTTTCTCTCAGGTTCCAGCTCGTACTTATGATGGTTTGGTGAGGCAGAACAGAGGATGGAAGGATGTGTGCTGGTCCCTCGTGAAGAAGCTGGCTTGCGCTTTAAAGGCTGCAGTAAATGTGCAGGAGCCCGTGCGCAAAAGAAGGCATGTGGGAAGCACAACCTCTACCTCATCGGCTTCAGAGTATTCTTCTAGTGCCATGCCTCGGGGACAGGGACCTAACACCGGCATCCTGGAGCAGCTAGCTGAGTATGAGCATGTGAATGTCCATCTTTCTGATGTGAGTGATAGGATTTGATGAGGGATCCTAGCTTCTACGAGCTGAGTAGCGATGACGAGGAGTCGGAGGCCTAGGAGGTCCTTAGGATCGATCTAGTGGGAAGGAAACAAACAATGAACAGTTTTATGCACATTTTGTTTATTTTTTGCTTTATTTGGGCGCCGATGGGGCGAAAACAATGTAATGAGATTGTATTTGCTTTTCTAATTTATGCTTTATGACTTTGCATATTACTTGAGCCTCGGGGGTGCTTTTTTGCTTGGAAATGGGGCTGAAACTGGGCCAAAATGGTTTGTAATGGTATATAACTGCATGGATGATGTTTGGACATGTTTTTGGACAGGTTTCATTGAGAAAGTGGGGTGAGAACTCCTCTTGGGCAGCAACTTTGGTTGCTGCAAATTGCTTTCCACATCAGGCAAATGAAGCCGTCCGACAAGGTCTCTGGGAAAATGAAGCCGTGCGGCGGGAATCCTCTCCTGAACTGATTTTTTTTTCAAATAAAACCAAGGAAGGGCCATTTCTTTTCATTTTCACTCTAGACTTGCCTCAACTGACCCCAGAGCATATTTCTGACCAAGAGACCTCAACTTTGATCACCTTGCAATGGAAAGACCCGCTAGACTGCAAAAGGGGAAAAGAGACCGTTTTCTGTTCGATCTTCAATCTAGGGTGAGACATAACTTTCAATCTCACAAGGGGCTGTTCGATACTACCTTCAAGATCAAATCTTTATGGAATTTGAAGGATCTCCCGCCTGATTGGGACCTTTTGAGAGCAACAGCAAAGTTTTGGGATGTCCGAAGACATGTTTACTGCTTTTCCTACAATGAGCTTGCTCCAACCTTTGAAGACTTCCGAGCATTGATTGGGGGTCCGGAAATTGAGGCAATTTTGACACCTTTGGCCGGGGACTTGCCGGTGACTGTAAAGCTAGCATCTTTTCTGCAAATTTCTCTGAAAGAAGCCGAGGGGATGTTGATAGCTCCGAACAGGATTGACCTTTCCGATATCCCGGGCAGGTTTGGTTTTCCCGATATGGCTATGACCACAGTGGCTATGGACGCTTTTGTCCTTTGTATGTTCTCATGTCTGTTCACTGTCGAGTCTGTTGGAGTTTGCCATAGTGGCCTTTTGGACATGGTCAGGGACTGCAGGGCTGGAAAGGATATCGTCCCACTGATTTTGGGGGAGACATTGCACGGCATCGACAGGATGGCTAGGGGAGACCGTTTCATGAGGTCTGGGAGCCCAGCGGTGCTGACTTTATGGTTGCAGGAGAGGCTTGGGGCTTTGCCAGGGGCTGCGCCTACTCAGTGCCCTTGGGTGATTTCTCGAAGGGGCACACCTAGGGAGCAAGACCAGGATAGCTGGGAGCTGATGATGGCTAGGTTGTCCACCTCGGACATTCACTGGTTGGTGCCTCATTGGAGACTACAGACTCGTCAGACTTTTCAAGTGGGTGCCTCATTGGAGACTACAGACTCGTCGGACATTTCAAGTGGGTGTGGCATCTTTAACTGCTTCAAGTCAGGAAATTAATGCTCACATTCCAATTCATAAGTTATTTTTGGTCTCTAATGAAGGTCATACAAATGAGGGTGCTTGATTGTTTCATGGCCCAGCAGTCGAGGAGGTTCAACCAAGTGTTGTCGCGACATCAGATGAGACCCTGTTTTGGCAGACATATAAACTAGGAAGGCTCTCTCCAATATCTCTAATCTAAATAATGTTGGGAAAATTGTTGATAGATCCTGTTGTGCAACGCAGCGGAAGCAATTGACAATAACCAAGAACACAAAAGCAATTGAGAATCGAAAGAGAAAGAGATGGAATTGTTTGGGGTTTTGAACTATGCCGCCTCTATATTATTATGTGTAATAATCTCATACAGTTACATAGGGATACCATCTATTTATATTAGACACGCACGTGGGGTCTTAGCCTGATGGTTAGAGTTCATGGCTTCCAACCTGGAGGTCATGGGTTCGATTCCCCCACCAGTGGTTAGAGGGAATGACATTGCCCTCCCTAGCATAGCTAGGCGCCTCTGTGAAGTGCATCAAGGGGGGAGCGGTGAATTGTGTTGATCCCCTTCTAAAAAAAAAATATTAGACACAAACCCTAGCCCAACTAGAAGACTAATAAACAAAAAGCCCGTAATTCCAAACCCCCTCGCTGGCTTTGAGGCGCCCGCCTCAGCTGATCCCCGGCGCCCACCTGACGACGCCAAGCCACGGCCACAGCCTCTGCTCTCCAGGCGCTCGCCCTGGCCTCTACCATGCGGTCGCCTCAGCAGCCTAAACACACGGCCCCAGCTTCTGCCTTCCAGGCGCCCGCCTCGGCCTAGGTGAGGCGCCCGCCTCAGCGACAGTGAGTCGAGCCATAAATCCTACAATCTCCACCTTGGCGAGCATTCACCCAACCCAACAGAAGATACAAGGAACCAATGCTCGAACCACCCCATCTCTAACAGCTAGAGATATGCAACAAATCCAAGCAATGCTTGAACTTGTCAGTAGTAACCGGCTTTGTCAACATATCAGCAGCATTCTTTGCGGTGTGAACCTTCTCTAACACAACCTCGCCCATATCAATCAACTCCCGAATCTTGTGAAACACATCAATATGTTTCGTCCGTTGATGATAAATATGATTCTTTGCTAGAAAAATCGTGCTTTGACTATCACAAAGCAACTTCACTCCACCTTGCTGAATACCCAATTCCGTGACTAAGCCCCGAAGCCATAAGGCTTCCTTTCCATCTTCAACAGATGACATGTACTCCGCTTCCGTTGTAGACAATGCAATAATAGACTGATTCATAGAACTCCAACATATAGGTCCACCTGCGAGTGTAAACGCATAACCCGTAGTTGACCACCTCCGATCCAAGTCATCCACATAATCGAAATCTACATACCCCACAATAGAAAGCTCCTCACTCTTTCCTTCAAACATGATGCCATAACCCATAGTGCCCTTCAAGTATCTAAGAATCCACTTAACTGCTTCCCAATGTCGTTTACCCAGATTTGCCATATACTTGCAAACCACACTAATAGCTTGCGCCAAATATGGCATAGTGCAAACCATAGCATACATGAGACATCCAATTGCGCTTGCATAGGGAACCTTTGACATACTCTGAATTTCTTCAGACGAACTCGGGGAATATGAGGCAGATAAATTAAAATGACTCACCAATGGTATTTTCTCAGGTTTTGCATCACGTATATTGAACCTTTCCAACACCTTCTCCACGTAGCTGGCTTGAGACAATCACAATCTCCTAGATTTCCTGTCTTGGTGAATCTCCATCCCAAGAATCTTCTTGGATTCCCCTAAATCCTTCATGTCAAACTCTTTACTCAACAAGGCCTTCAACTGACTGACCTCGTTCTTGCTTCTACCCGCGATAAGCATATCAACCACGTAAAGTAGCAAAAAATATATGAGCCATCATCAAGGCTCTTCACATAAACGCAGCAATCATACTCACACCTCTTGTAGCCAATACTCACCATGTAGGAATCAAATCTCGTGTACCACTGCCTCGGAGATTGCTTCAGCCCATAAAGTGATTTCTTCAATTTATAAACCAAACGCTCCTACTCGGGCTCCGTGAACCCATGTGGTTGCTCCATGAAAATCTGCTCATCCAAGTCACCGTGTAAGAACGCAGTTTTCACATCCCTTTGCTCCAACACCAAATCATAATGTGATACAAGACCCAACACAATTCGAATGGAAGTGTGTCTCACAACAGGCAAAAAAAAATTCTTTATAATCCACCCCCTCTCGCTGCGAGTATCCCTTTGCTACCAATCGAGCCTTGAACTTTTCCCCCTCTTTTTCTGATACCGCTTCTTTAAGCTTGAAAACCTACTTGCAACCAATAGCACGCTTCCCTTTAGGAAGCTCCACCAAATCCCATGTATCATTCTTATACAATGACTCCATCTCCTCTGCCATAGCCGTTACCCACTTATCCTTTTCAGGACCGTTTATTGCCTCCTTAAAAGAATTTGGGTCTCCATTACTAAGAATAAGAACATATGAAGCCATGTCCTCAAACCCATACCTGACAGGTGGTTTGATTACTCTCTTAGGTCTCCCAATTGAAGTACTAGCCACTTCCTGTGTAGTTATCTCTGAATCCGCAAGAGTGAGATCTATATCTGTTTCATCCTCATGTAACTCCACCTCAATAACCTGCTTCTTGCTCCCTTTGTTTTCTGGCACCTTCTCTTTATCATCTTGAGTACACTTCAACATAGCCTTTTCATCAAAGACCACATCCCTACTGATCACCACCTTTCTTGACTTGGGATCCCAAAGCTTGTATCCTTTTACACCTATTTCATACCCGAGAAAGATACACTGTTTTGACTTTGGGTCATGCTTCGACCTCTCTTCACCAGGAATATGCACATAGGATGGACACCCAAACACCCGAATATCGGTGAAGTCTACCTCATTACCCGTCCATACGACCTCCGCAAACCTGTTATCCAATGAAGCCCTCGGTGACCTGTTTATCAAGAAACATGCCATACTCACTGCATCAGCCCAAAAGTTCTTCGCCAACCCTGCATTGAATCGTAGACACCTAGCCCTTTCTACAATAGATCTATTCATCTTTTCAGCCACACCATTTTGCTGTGGCATCCTGCGTACTGTGTAGTGCCTCTTGATTCCATGCTCTCGAAAGAACTTCTTGAACTCACCATCTGTGTACTCTGTCCCATTATCACTTCTCAAACACTTGATTTTTCTCCCTGTTTGGTTTTCCACTTCAGCTTTCCACACCTTGAACTTCTCAAAAGTTTCTGACTTGTGCCTCATGAAGTAAACCCTAACCTTCTTTGAAAAATCATCAATGAACGTGATGAAGTAATAATGTCCTCCTCTTGATTCTGTTCTAACTGGCTCCCACACATCTGAGTGAACATAATCGAGGATATCCTTTGTTGTACGTTTACCCGTCTTGAATTGCACCTTGTTTTGCTTTCCAAGAACACAATACTTGCAAAACACAAGTTTGCAAGTCTTTACACCCTTCAAATACTTACGTTTATGAAGTTCACGCATCCCACTTTCACCCATGTGACCAAGCCTTATATGCCATAGGAGAGTATCAATATCTACCTCAGATTCAACGGATGTTACTCCACCTACAACTGTGCTTCCTAGCAACCTGTAAATATTTTTAGAGCCCCTCTCACCCTTCATCACCACCATATCACCCTTAACAACTTTTAATACTCCACATTGTGCTTTATAGGTCAAACCGTTTGCATCTAAGGTACCCAATGAAATCAAATTTTTAGAAACCTCTGGTATATGTCTAACATCAGATAACGTTCTAACCACACCATCAAACATTTTAATTCTTATAGTTCCTATGCAAGCAATTTTACATGTAGAACCATTACCCATAGTAACTATACCAGAATTAACTGATCTGTAGGTATCGAACCAATCACGATTCATCGTCACATGAAATGAACATGCTGAATCCAGAATCCAGTAATCTGTCGGGTGCTCTACAGCTGATGAAGTCGTGAGCATATCACCATCCACATCATCTGAGCAATCTTCAACCACATTAACTGACTTTGAAGAGCTTGCTTTGCATTTACCGTTCCCCTTCTCCGGACAATTCTGCCTCTTGTGCCCCTTCTGCCCACAATTGAAACAATTCCCCTTATACTTCTTCCTTGACTACGAACGAGAATTCTGCCTTTGCAAATTATCCCGGGACTGAGTTCTCCCACATTCCTGATTCTCCTTCACAAATAACCCTTCACCCATAGGTTCATCAATGGACTTCTTCCGTTTATGAAAAGCTAGAAGAGCTTCTGTGACCGGTTGCAATTCCACAGTATCCTTCCCCCACGTCAACGTAGTAATAAGATTTTCATATGTTGAAGAAGGAGACAGCGAATTCAACAACATCAAAGCCTTGTCCTCCTCCTCAAATGTCACCTCCACCCTAACCAAATAGTTGAGTATTTGATTAAACGTGTGTATATGAGATTCTAGGTCTGAACCCTCTGCCATCTTAAGCCCATAGCGGAAGCAATTGACAATAACCAAGAACACAAAAGCAATTGAGAATCGAAAGAGAAAGAGATGGAATTGTTTGGGGTTTTGAATTATGCCGCCTCTGTATTATTATGTGCAATATGTTGGTGTAATTCCCTAGGCTTTAGTTATATTTAGCTAAACCGTTATGTATCATCTTTATTATTTATTATAGAGAAAGTTTATTTGGTTCATTATATGTTTACATGTTTATTATATTGAACTGCGTCCCTAGTTGTTGTGAACAACTAGTATAAGTTGGTAATGGATAATCATGGAGATGATTATATGCATAGAGATGCACATTACACTTATGGGTACTTGCTAGAGAACAAGTACTGGACAGACCCGCTTATGAGATTTATGAAATGGTCTGTTGTCATGATTAAATCTCATGATGGTCGTGTCATTAGAATCCTTCGTACCTGAGATTATCATCGTCTTCCACATGATGAACGTTGTGTTTAATATAGTCTAACACTATCTTTGATCAGATAGCAATAAGGGCTATGTTAGCACGATTGGATTCATGTAGGTGTGAATGTGTGCCCAAATTTTGTGGATTCACGCGAGTTTGAAGACATCCGAGTTATTTGAAAAACGGAGTCGCCACGCCATTTTGATTACCTCAAAACTTTGAAAAAAAGGTTTTTACTTGGGTTCGGAGGTTAAGTTACCCCTTGGGAAGAACGTTTGGCGTTCACCCAAAGTGCCTTGCCGGAGCAAGTCTCCCAAGATTTCAGTAATCGTGCTTGCTTGTGTGCTTTCTTGTGTGCATGTGTTTGAGAAAAAGGGGGGGAATGTCCCAAGTTGTCTTCCGGACGTACAAACCATTTGTTGGTTGTCGCTCGGGATTCCTTGGAATTTTATGTATTTGGGATTATGATCACGTCCTCATCTTATGACTTGTGATCATCGCATTTTAACCTCGGGACCCTCGGGACTTGCGTGATCGAGAGAATGACTCTCTTTTGGTCAAAGATGAGGTTCTTTAGAAAAGGAGGGTCCTTAGCCCATCAATCCTACGCTTTAAGACGGTCGAGCTTGTATAGAGGCCTCATACTCTTTCTTAAGCGATAATCGGAGATATAGGGTTCAAGGTTATCCCTTTCCAAAGAAATCGTGAACCTTTAATGGAAGGAACGATGTAAAGATAGGATCTTTTACACAGGTCCGTTCCAAGGTTGGGGGAAAGGGGAAATGCATGATGAAAAATGACTCTTTAATGAAAAGATGACATTTTTGGTTTTAGCAAATGATGCTTTTTGATTGAAAGAAATGATCTTTATGCAAGTGATGCGTAAAGATAGGATTTTTATGCAAATGATGCATTAGAAAAGGTTTTTGAATGCAAAGGATGCATTTTTATTGAAAAGATTGGATTTTTATGTGCAAATGATGCATAAAAATGACATTTTTATTTGAAAATGGGGGTTTTAGGTGCAAAGGATGCACCTTTATGAAAAAGACTACATTTTTATGACAAATGAGGTCTTAATGCATGCAAAAGGGAAAGGGGGTGATAAAGATGTGATATTTATGAATAAATGCCAAGTCCCAAGCAAGATATATGAATACAATGAGCAAGTATATCAATTAAAAGCAAGGTTAGGGCGTGCGAGGTTACCAATTGCTTCCTTTGCTTCTTCGAACGGAGCTAGGAGGAGAGGTTGGTCTTGGGTCTTCAAGGAGGAGGGAGGTAGCTTCTTGGCCTTCCTTCTTCACCTTCTTGAGCTTGCACCAATATTCTTCACGTCTTGGGAGTGTTTATAAGTGTATTGTGTATTTTGTGCCTCTATTGTGTGTGTTGAAATGGGTAGAGGAGGCCTCTATTTATAGGTAATCTGGATAAGGTGAATGAAGCCGTGCGGCTAAGAAGCGGCGAGCTAATGCGGCCGTGCGGGCTTATCTGAATGACTCAGCATTCTAGAACCATGCAAGGTGGCAAATTCTAGAACCCCTCCTTCCTAATTAAGAAAACGTGTTTCTTAATTAGGAAGGATCCTCTTCAGCCCTTATTTAATAAAAAACAGTTCCGGAATGTTTTCAGGAGCATTTCAGGGAAGATGCAGGGAATTACCGGAAAACTTACCGAAATTGTCGGGAAAATTAGCGGAAGGCATGAGCCAGATTTGGGTACTTACGAAGCCCCTCGGCAACGTCACTTGCAAGGCAAGTGGGGTTGTCGATAGAAAAGGACCCGATCTGGCGAATGCCGAGACGGATTAGATGACCGAGACGGTCGAGTGGCTGAACCTTTTGGAAGGCTACCTACGTATCCCTGAGGAATCAAGCCAGGTCGTAGTTCGGAATAAGATCCGCTGAGGAAGGGAGAAGAGAAAACTGGTCTCTTCTTTGGGGAAAATAGAAAATGACCTAGGAGGTCAAGCAATTGATCCTCTTTGGGGATATGCTAGAAGTGACCAAGGTGGTCTCTATGAGGGATTACTTCATCACTAAGGAGCGACGAAGGAACAGGGTGACCGAAGTGGTCGGATGGCCGGACCTTTTATAAAAGGCTACCTACGTATCCGGAGGAATCAAGCCTTGATCGTAGTTCAAGCATCACTAGATAGTTAGGAACGATGTCTAGGATTCTTGAGATTTTGACAATTAATGGAGGCCGTCACCGATTGACAATTACCGGAGGATGTCAGATTGGAGGATGTCACCTAATTGAAACTAGAGCTTACGTCACTATCGAGTGGATAGAGGTAGCTAGAGTTTGGTGAACTTGAGCATACGTCTCAATCTCTTTCGAATCAGAGATATGGGTTGCTAAAGTTTGAAAAAAAAAACTTGAGCATACGTCTCAATCTCTTTCGAATCAGAGATATGGGTTGCCAAAGCTAGAATGATTTAAGCATACGTCTCAATCTCTTTCGAATCAGAGATATGGGTTGCCAAAGTTTGAATGACTTAAGCATACGTCACTATTCATGACAGAGGTAGCTTAAGTTAAGAAGAACTCGACAATTCGGAGGTTGTCACCTAACGTTATCCCGTTATAACGAAATTAACGGAGGTGACTGGGAATAGAGCTTGATTGCTTAGGAGATAAGGGATATCTTCTGAAGAGGGTGTTATCTCAGTTAGAGGATAACGAGGATTGGAGGCCCAAGTGGAAAGTCCAAGGGCAAAATCGTAATTTTTGCTCAGAGCGAAAGAGGCCGCCCGGCATGAGAGGAAGGAAAAAGAAGCCGTACGGCTGGAAACCTGATTTTTACAGATTATTTAAAACAGATTTGAACGGGCTATTGGGCATTGTTGCCGCCCATTCAGCCGAGAGAGAGAGAGAGAGGAGAGAAGAAAGAATTTCGAAATTCTTTGAATTCCCTTGCTTCCCTTGATTTGAGATGGATCCGGCACCAAGACAAGCAAGGAGGAATGTCTCCGCGGCCGCTCAAAGGAAGAGGAAGGAGCTTGTCCGGACGGATAGGAGGTATGACTTTCTCACGCCTCCATCGGAGCTCTATCCGGGAAGGAGGGAGCACAAATCGACGAACCCGCGATCGGTTGGGGTAAGCGTTCTTATTTGGCTCAAATCCGATGATTTTGCTTGATTTTTGAATAATTTAGGGCTTAACCCGAACTTAGGAATTTTCTAGGATTTTCTTAGGATTTTTGAATGATTTTGAGATGCATGAACAACCTATGAGGCTAAGAATATGCATGTGCAATTTATTTGATGAAAATTATGAGAATGACTCACTTTTTTCTCGCAAATGAAGTAAGAATGAGAATTGTCTAAATATGAGACGGAGTTCTTGCCTTGTGCTAGAACTAGGTCAAAATTCTGATTTTCAATGAGAAAACATGATTTTGGAAGATGAAAATGATTCATGCATGCCATTTTATTTGAAAAATAATACTTATGTGCAAAGAATTGTGAAAATTATGATTTTGTGCCTTAGGAAAGCAACGTGCTTAAAATGACGTGTTTCAAATGATGAAAGTCACGTTTTTGATGCAAAAGATGCTAAAAAGACTTGTATGAATGCTTTTCTTTTGAAAAAATATGTGCACTTTTGTGACTATATGCATGCTTTTGAAATGAGATGAAGGATCGACACTTCTTTTGATGTGCTTGTCTACATGAGAACAAGTCTAGGGGACCATCCGAGATAGCAAGGAATCTTTGGCAAAGGATGCCGGATTTTGAGAAGAATGGGGTGAACCCTAAAGAGTTGGTGAGGGCTACCGGTCCGGACGCGTTTGTGGAGGCCATCGGCACGGGGATTCACATCACCTCAAAGAGCAAGGGCCTGGTTCGTGCTCTTTCGAGTTTTGGTGGGACTCTACTCATAGTTTCCACCTCGAGCCGGGGAGAGCTTACCGTGACTCCCGCCGATTTTACAATGACATCGGCTCGCAGCTCACGGAGGCCCGTGACTTGGAGAGACCACATTACAGCCCGAGGAGTTCCGAGCTTTGGTTGGATTTGAGCCGATTCCCAAGGGATTGGGTATGGAGACGAGGAATGTCGAGGTGGCAACCCGTAACCGCATGCGGGACTTTCTTTGGTAGTGACGTGATCGCCCACCACCGGGTTAGAGCTTTCGTGTGGTTGATGCCGTCGCCATCACTATCTTTGCTAATTCTCGGGACGCTAGCCATGACTTGCCTCCTTGACTCTTTGGTTGATGTGGATGGGATAGGGACGGTCTCTTGGGGAGAGGCCGGATTGGCCGAGTTATACTTCTCTCTCGGACATGTACGGTCGAAACAAAGTTGCTTCTATGGATCGCTTCTCATTTGCCCTTGAGGTAGCCTCTCTTTCTCTTCTCTTTTCTCTTTTCTCGTCTTGAGACTTCTTATGAGAAAAATGACCTTTTTGATGTTTTTGAACATGCAGGCTGGTTTTGCGAGGTGATCGGGTTCTTTCCTTGGAACCAGCTAGAGTGATATCACCATTTTCCCGCGATGGTTCGCCGGAGGGGAGATGTGAGGGATAGGTTCACGGGGAAGACCCGGATCACTTTCGACTACAAGATGGTGAAGCCTCGTGCTCAATAAGGATGGACCGGATGGAGTGGACTTCTACCCCCGGGGTAGGTATCCTGAGATTTTGCTGGGAGATGCTATTGAGGTGACGAGGCAGAGGAGGTGGCTCACCGGGCCGACTTGCGACATCATATATGCGGGGACCGTTTCTCGAGGCAAAGATGGTCATGTCCCTCCATTGGACGCCATTATTCCACACGATCCTCCAAAGCACGGATGCCGCAGCCTGTGGACCGGCAGCGGATGAGATTGAGAGGTACCAGGGAGGTATAGGCTGCGGAGGAGTATTTTGACATGGGTACCCCTACGCTGTGTTTGTGGAGGCGCGCTGTCGAGGACGCCACGAAGCCGACTTGGCCGGGCGGTCACTCGGTGGATATGGGGAGGATGAGCCTGCGGACCCGCCTATCCCTCCCGCACACCTCTCATACGTCGTACACGGAGTACCGAGGAGGATGAGGATTCCTGTCACGACACGAGGGAGCCCCGCAAGTATACCCTTCCACCCGATAGCACCGTGAGTATACTCTTAGGGTCTTATTCCCTTTTTAAGTTTCGCATTTTCTACGTTTTTTTGCAATTTCTCTGAGATTTTTCGAGATTTTACGAGATTTTCTTTTCTTTTTCTCGGAGTTCCGGCTCGCACCTATGACAGGTTGGTCGGGCAGAACGGGGCTGGAAAGACGTGTGCCGATCCTTGGTCAAGAAGGCGCGTGCGCTACTAAAGCGCCAACAAGCGTGCAGAGCCTGTGCGCAAAGGAGGTATGTCGGGGCGCGGCATCCTCTTCCTCGGCTTCGGAGTACTCATCCGGTGCCGGGCCTCGGGGCGAGGTCCTAATGCCGATATCTTGGAGCGGCCGGCGGAGTACGAGCACGACAACATCCCTCTTTCCGATGCGAGCGACCGGGAGGACGTGATGAGAGAGCCTAGCGTCTATGAGCCGAGCATTTGATGAGGAAGAAGAAGAATCGAGGCCTAGGGGGTCTCTAGAGTAGATTTGGAACAAAACAAACAATGAACACTTTTATGCACAACTTGTTTATTTTTGCTTTATTTTGACGCCGGTGGGGCGAAGACATTGTATTTAAGCTTTATTTACTTTTCTAATTTATGCTTTTTCAATTTGCATATTATCGAGCCTCGGGCGACTTTTTTTGCTTGGAATTGGGGCTGAAACTGGGCCAAAATAATATATAATGATATAAAACCGCTTGGGTGGCTTCGGACATGTTTTTGTACGGGTTTTGGTTGAGAAAGTGGGGTGAAAACTCCCTTGGGCAGCAACTTTGGTTGCCTGCGATTTGCAATTTACATCGGGCAAATGAAGCCGTGCGGCATGGCCTTGAGGGCAAAAGAGGCCGTGCGGCTCACGCTCTGCTGACCGGTCATTTTTTGAATAAAACCAAAGCTTGGCCATTTCATTTTATTTTCAACCCAAACTTGTTTCAAGCTGTTCCCAGGGGCATATTTTGGACCTAAAGACACCACCTTTGGTCACTTTTGCGAGGGAGAGGCCCGTTAGACTACAAAGGGGGAAGAGAGACCATTTTAGGTCCGGTCTTCAATCTTGGGCGAGACAGAACTTCCAAAATCACAAGGGGCTGCTTGATTCTTCCTTCAAGATCAAGTCTTTATGGCATTTGAGGGATCTCCCGCCCGATTGGGACTGTTGAGAGCCGCGGCAAAGTTCGGGACGTCAGGAGACATGTTCTTGCTTTTCTTACAACGAAATCGTCCCAACGCACGAAGACTTCTGTGAGCCTTGATTGGGGGTCCCGGGCGAGGCTATATCTATTCCGATGATCGGAGACGTGCCGGTGGCGGTAAAGCTTGCATCTTTCTGCGAGATTCCTGGGAGAGGCCGAGGAGATGATGGTAGCCTCGGACGGGATTGACCTTCCGAGATCCGGGCGAGGTTTGGATCTCCGGCTATGGCTGCTACCATGGTGGCTATGGACGCATTTATCCTTTGCGTCTTTTACGTTCTGTTGCTTCTTGAGTCCGTGGGGATTTGTCACGGTGGTCTCTGGACATGGTCGAGAGGCTGCAGGCTGCAGGAAGGATATCGTCCCACCGGTTTTGGGGGAGACTTTGCATGGGATCGACAGGATGGCTCGGGAGACCATTTCATGAGGTTCCGGGAGTCATTTGTGTTGACTTTGTGGGCTGCGGGAGAGGCTCGGGGCTTTGCACGGGGCTTTGCCGACTCAGTGCCCTATGGGTGATTCTCGGAGAGGTGCACCTAGGCGGCGGGACCGGGGTAGCCGGGAGGCGATGATGGCTAGGCTATCCACTTCGGACATCCGTTGGTGGATACCACACGGAGGTTGCGGACTGGGAGGATATTTCGGGAGTCTTATGCTGTGAGGGTTCCGTGATTCTGCTGGTCATCCTTCTACATACCCCGCTTGGTATCCAGGCGGTTTGGGGCTTTACGGGGGCCTTTGAGTGACGGGAGGACATCCGGACCATGGAGGTGATGTCTCTAGACATGAGGGACCCAGCCCAGCTTCACTTTTTTCTCGAGGGCTTGACATACACCGCTTTCCCACCGGGGCTATCTTCGGGAGCAGGAAGAGTACCATCTTGACCACTTTGTATACTTGAACAGTACGAGAGGGAGATGGGAGCGACTCGGGTTATCTTGGAGGATAGACGCCGAGTTTTATTGGGGGCTGACCACGACTCGAGTAGGACTACGAGGGAGACCGAGGCTAAGGCGAGTTGCCATAACCAATCAGGTGACTTGGTCGGGGACATGGAGGCTCGGTACAAGAGGTTGTCCGAGGTTGCTCATTTGGCGAGTCTCGAGAGGGAGGAGATACGGACTCGTGCTCGTATAGAGAGAGCGCTTATTGACACGGGGTTGGTAGAGGCTCCAGTGAGGATACCAGAGGTCGGGATGAGGGATACCGACATTATTGAGAAGAAAAGGAAGAAGACTCGACGAGGCCGAGGAAAAGGGAAGAAGACCAAAGAAGACTCGGCGAATGACGACCGACAAGTCTTTTCTCATGTTCCTCTTATTGCCATTTGCGAACACATTAGTTTATTTAGGCATTTTATTGTATTTTAGATCTTTTTAGCAGGTTAGCAAAGTCAAGAGGTAGACCGTGCTTGAACTCATCAAGAAATTTTTGACTTGTAATGAACAAGAAATATTATTTTAGAAATTAATCAAGACATGTTTCATGGAAATTCAAATGTCTTATTACTTGGGACCCGTTTTATGAAAACTGAAATACCCTTTTATTTATTGCTAAGGACGCACTTTATGGAAGCTTTATTGCCCTTTTTTATTGTTTAGACCGAACCATATATGGCCGCCTACGTTCCCCTTTTACAAGAAAGGCTAAGGGGCTTCAGTCTTCGTAGTTCATTCCGGTGAACTAACAAAACTAAGTCTTTTTTTTTTTTTTTTTTTTCTCGTGCAACCCCGTTTTTTGCCTAGACCGCCCTTTTTGGGTTTTTCAGCCTAGCTGGGTATTACTCTTTTTGCACTAAGATTTTTTTTTCTTTTTTTGTCTTTTTATATATTTTTTTTTATTATTTTTTTTCGTGCAACCCTGTTTTTTGCCTAGACCGCCCTTTTTGGGGTTTTTCAAACTTAGCCGGGTATTACTCTTTTGCACTAAGATTTTTTCTTTTTTTTTTTTTTTTTTTTTTTTTATTATTAGACATAGTATCTTCGGAGTTTATCACCGTTGACCGGGTGGACAAAGGGATTGCCATCCAAGTCTCGCAAGCTTCATTGCTCCTCCCGATGCATCTTTGCACTACATAAGGGCCGATCCAAACGGGTTCCCATTTTCCTGTGGGGTTGTCTCTAGTAGGGGCTTTACTTTCGGCACTAAGTCACCCTCTTTGATGTTTCGGCTTTGACTTTCTTATCAAACGCTCGGCCATTCGCCCGGTAGGCTCGGGTGTGCTCCATGGCTTTGAGCCTTCTCTCATCGAGCAAGGCCAATTCATCATGCCGGCTTCGTAGCCATTCTACTTCGTTGACACTGTTTTCCAGGAGGACCCTTAATGACGGGATTTCCAACTCCACCGGTAACACTGCTTCCATCCCGTAAGTTAGGGCAAAAGGAGTTTCTCTGGCCGTTCTCGACAGACGTTCAGAGCCCCAGAGTGCTAGGTGCAGCTTTTCGGGCCAATCACGACCACGGGTGGCCATCTTCCTGATGATCCGCTCGAGTGTCTTATTAGCAGCCTTCCACAAACTCTCCATTGGTCCGAGGTCCGTACGGGGACGACTTGTGGCGAGTAACTCGAATTCTCGACGACGGTCTATCGCAGCCTTCCTTCGAAGTGTGACCCATTATCGAAATGATCTCGTTGGGCACCCCATATCTGCACATTATGTTTTCTTTGATGAACCGGGCCACTTTCCTGGAAGTGAGGACCTTGTAGGACTTGGCCTCTACCCACTGGGTGAAGTAGTCGATGGCTACCAACACGAACTCGTGCCCATTGCTTCCCCGTCGGGGCTATTTTCCCTATCACATCAATGCCCCAAGTTGCAAACGGCCAAGGAGTCGTCATGCAAGACAGGTCATGAGGTGGGAGATGGTTGAGGTTGGCAAACCGCCGGCACTTGTCGCAGTTCGGACGTGCTGACGCAGCCTGTCTCCATGGAGATCCAAGAGTAACCCATTCTCGAGGATCACTTGCATCGGGGCTCGGCATTCATGTGAGGACCGCAAGGACCATTCTGGACTTCGGTCATCAACTCTCTGGCTCTTTCTTGAGTGACACATAAGAGGAGCGGTCCTTGATACCGCTTCTTGTACAGGTTGCGTCCTAGGATGACATAATGGGAGGTCAACCTTTTCGTGGCTCGCAAGCTTTTGGCTCGACTCCTTCTTTTGGTCTACCTTCTTCGTCTGAAAGCCGACTCTCCGTCTTTGAGGAATTGGTAACTGATTGTACCAAGGTTCCTTTATAGGCTCGGGTCCTGTGTCCACTTCACAAATGTAAGGCCGGGGCTTCTCTTCTACCCACTCGAAGGGCTTTATGGCTTTTCCCTCGGGGATCTCTACCAATGAGGCTAGAGTAGCTAGGGCATCTGCGAATCTGTTCTTTTCCTCGGCAAGTAGTGGAAAGTCACTTCTCTCGAACTGTCCCTCAACTCCTCCATATGGGCATGATACCGTTGCAGATTAGGGTCCACGCCTTCCACTTGTTGGAGACTTGGTTGATGATCGTGGCCGAGTCTCCGTAAACTTCGAGCTCCTTGACATTTCTTTCTAAGGCAGCCTCTCCAAACCAGCAATGCAGGCTTCATACTCGGCGACATTGTTCGTGGCAGAAAGTTCAACTTGAGGGCTATGGGGGTATGCTCATCTTTCGGATCGACCAATAGCATTCCTACACCATTTCCTCTTTTGTTAGCGGCTCCGTCAAAGAACAATTGCCATCTATTCTCGTGCTCAACCGCAAAGATCCCTTCATCTCGGGAATTGGGGTTCGTGCCCTCTGTCTTCATTACGGGAAGTTCGCCAGGTGATCCGACAATGCTTGACCCTTGATGGCCTTTCCGGTCACATAGTTGATGTCGTATTACGCCAAGAAGAAGGACCACTTCGCTAAACGCATCGAGAGGGAAGGCTTGTCAAAGATGTACTTGATGGGGTCCATTTTCGAGACCAAATTCACAGGGTGGGCTTGCATATAATGCTTCAACTTGCCGACTACCTGCACTCGCTCCCGCACAGTGTCTTTTCACATGCCGAGTAATTGAGCTCACTCCCCCGTAGCTTCCTACGACAAAGTAAATGGCATTTTCTACCCGAGAGTCTTTCTTCTCTTGGGCCAAGATAGCTCCAAGCCGTGTAGTGATAAGGTGAGATAGAGCAGAAGAGGCTTCGTCTATGTGGGGGCATAGTACCGGGGATGTACTAAGTATGCCTTGATCTCGGTCAAAGGCATCTTGGCATTCTTCGGTCCATTCTGTGTCCACATTCTTCTTCATGAGCTTGAAGATGGGCTCGCACATAGTGGTCAACCGATTGACGAAACGGGCCGATGTACCGCAATTTACCCATGAAGCTCTTGACTTCGTCCTGGTTTGAGGTGGCCTCATATCCATGATGGCTTTGATCTTTCGGGGTCAACTTCTATACCTCGCTCCGTGACCATATACCCAAGCACTTTTCCCCTTGTCACTCCGAAGGTGCATTTGGCGTGGTTTAGTCTCATGGAATGCCGTCTCAACCTCTCAAAGAATTTTCGTAGGTCAACAAAGTGCGCCCACCCTCTCCTTTGGAGTGGATTATCATATCATCTACGTAGACCTCAATCTCCTTGTGGATCATGTCATGAAAAAGCGCGGTCGCCGCTCTTCGTAAGTAGCCCCGGCATTCTTGAGCCCGAATGGCATTACCGTATAACAAGCAGGTTCCCGTGGTGTGGTGAAGGCCGTCTTTTCTTGGTCTTCCTCGGCCATCTTGATCTCGGTTGTAGCTCGCAAAACCATCAACGAAGGATTTGACTTCGTAGTTGGCAAAGGGAGTCCACCAGATGTCTATGTTTGGCGTAGGGTAGTCGTCTTTGGGCCGGCCTTGTTCGTATCTCTGAAATCCACACAAAGCCGCACCTTCCCATTGGCCTTGGTTACGGTCACGATGTTGGACAACCATGTCGGGTATTCAATGACTACGATGAACCCTACCCGCAGTAGCTTCTCAATTTCTTCCTTGACCCGTAGAGACCATTCCGGCTTGATCTTTCTCAGGTTCGCTTTACCGGCTTAGCATCCGGTGCTAGAGGGATTCTTTGCTCTACTATCGAACCGTGTAGCCCCGGCATATCCTTGTATGACCATGCAAACACGTCGACGTATTCTCCGAGCAGCTCGATCAATCTGTCCCTTTCAACCCCGGAAGAAGCTTCCAATCCGTGTCTCTTTAGGTTCCTCAATAGTACCCAAGTTCACACTTATCAAAACCTCCTCAGCCTGGGCCCGGTTTTCCTTTTTTCTCGAAACCCGCTTAAAGATTTCTTTAATGTATTGTTCGTTTAGTGTGTTTGCATCTTGTTCAAATGATTCATTATTAACTGTTGTTAAGTTTTGAGTTAATTTATCATTTGTTAAGTTGGCAATAAGAGGATAATCGTAAAGATTTGTCATTTCATTCAAAATAAGGGGAAAGATGACATCGATTACATTTTCATAATCCTCGGGCGTGAGGCCTTCGGATGACTCGAGGATCGGAATTTCAAAGATTCCCGACTCGACCGAATAGACAACAGGGTGTTTGACACGACCGGGTTGAGAAGGACGGGGTACCAATCCAAGCTCCGTGATCATTTGCTATCGATCGGCTATCGGCCCCGAGAATGTCTCCCAATTCTTCAATGGCATTTGTCTTAGTCACCAAAGTGCGAGGATCAAAATGACTTTCACCATCGTCTCCAATAACGGCAACTATCTCATCGTCTCGAATCGAAGTCAATCAAGTCCGGGATTTGTGCTTCTTCGTCAAACAACTCTTGCAAACCCCATCGATCGTCTTCACTATGCGCCTTCTATCCGTCGATCTTTGGAAGAGCTAACTCAAAGGCGGAGAAGTCCATTGTCCCGATGCCGACTCTTTGACACCGGCCGGATTTCCTTTGAAGACGTACTCATTACGAACGGTAGTGGTAGCCCTGTGGATATTTGGCAAATCAAGGAACATTCTTCGAACGGGATTGGGCCGGCTTTCCCCTAACTTTCTCAAGGTTCTCCGAAGGGTTTTTCGCAAGGAGATCCGGCGATCACTTTCATCATATTGTGTCCCTCCTTTTGTAAAGTAATGGGTCGAGACAGATCGTAAGGATGGAGCCGGACCCCTTCACCTTTCGTGCCTTTAGCTTTTCTCGGCATCCCGAGAGTTCGGTTTGTACCCCAAGCCATATCTCGGTAGTCTGTTCCTTCACATCAATGATGGTGTTACGACCTTGAAGTCTTCTACCCAATCCAAGTCCCGGAAGATAACCCATTTTTCGCATCATTCTCATGGCAGGAGGGATTTTATCGGAAGTAGTGGTGAGGTCAGTGCAACACACTTGTGCCTTGGAAGAAGCTACGGAGAATCCGGTCAATGCTAACCCTTCATCATCGTGCTTGATCTCCAATATCGGGATATCCCCATCTGGGTTCCTTCTACCGTGACACTGTCTCCATAAATGGTGGTGATAGTTCCATCACTCGACCGAAATTTGACGCACCGATGCAAAGTAGAGGCTACCCCGTTTATCCGGTGGATCCAAGGCCGTCCCAAAGAAGGCAAGAATGAAATCGGAATATCAATAACTTGAAAGTCAACGTCCATGACCTTTTTCCGAACCACATCTTGAGAGTGGCGATCCCCAAAACCGATCGTGAAGTGGAGTCATAGGCCTTAATAGTCGACTAGAAGGCTTTAAGTCCGTTGGCTTCGTATCCAATAAATCCATCATTTTAGCCGGCAAGACATTCATTGCGAGACCCTCCATCGACTAATACCCGTGGTAATCGACGCTCTTCTAACTGGACTGTGATGTAAAGGGGTTCATTATGGCTAGCCCCATACTTTGGCAGGTCCAAGTCAAGCAAAGGTAATGATATTTCCATAGTGTATGCTTCCAATCATTTGGACGACCTCATCCGGGGTGACGTCTATGGGCACCATGGTCTTGGCCAAACTTTCTTCTAGCTTCAACTTATGAGGGTATGAAGAGGTCAACAGGGACCATAAGGAGATATTGGCTTGGGTACACTTCAACCGAGTTAGGATCTGGATCCTCCTTATCGAGTCGAGGCTTTTCTCGCTTCACGGCTTATAAGGTCTTTTATCTCGTTTTGGCTCGAGACGGCGCTTCTTTTGTCACCCTTAGCCGCTCAACATTCATCCGCCTGCACCGAGTCATCACATAGACATTGGATTTTCCTTGGTCATTATTCCTACCGGAGGATTCTGTCAATTCTTTCAAAGTCGAGGCGGATTCTTACCGGCGTATGGCCAATTTGCTGATTGATCCGATTGACGTGCCGGAAGCATAGGCGGCTTTCCCGAATCTGGTCCCAGTTACCGGCTTTTTGACCTTTTCCGAGTTTGACCGGCTGATTTCAACTTCACATTCTCCGTTTAAAGCTTTCACAGCCTCATTCAAACTTTTCAAAGTCGGCATGCAACAAGAATTATCACTTCCGGAGTTTGGAGCTTGGCAAATGGCTTTCATCCGAACCTAGCAACTTCTTTAACAGAGTAGGATCACATTCCTCATCACCTGTCAAGCATGTCCTTTCTTTCCTCGGCGGTCAACCTTCGACGGCATCTTTGACGTTGGCCAAACATTTTCGAAGTGGGAAATTCCATCATCAATAAGGATTTCTGCGGGGTCAAACCTCATGGCGGGTTCCTTTTCCTTACCGTCGAGAGATTTTCTCGGGCTTTTGGCTTCGGGCTAACCACTCCTCTATTATCCCTTCCGGCACTTCGACCGTGTCTTCATCGGTGTCACTACAAGAGCTCTCGTGGGAACTTTCGCCTTGGCTCTTATGACCAATGAGGGCAAAAGCAGTGTCGGGATACTTGACGCCATACGAGGGGTATCTCGCACTCTTCCTCGGGCTTAGGGATTACCAGAAAACATCATTATCATCGTAGGACATAAAGGGGACCGGGGTCGCTCTCTAAACTCGGGACTCTTTCCAAGGCATCCATACATTCTTCTTCGGACCAAGTTTCAGGAGTGACTACTAACACTGTGATAGAGTCTACCCTTCCTGATGAGAGTTTGGCTTCGGCGACGCTTACATGTTCCAGATCGGTGGGCGGAGCCCACTTCCCTCTTTTGGCTAAAGCTTCGATCAAGTTCCTCCATTCACCTACCAAGTCCTTGTACGGAGTATTGAACTCTAGGATATAGGACTCATACACTACCTCATCTAAGCTAGCATCCTTCTCCGAGCCTCAGCATAGGCCGCAGACACACTTTGAAGTGATTTCATCCCCTATTCCAGTGTCCGTGGCTTTCTACCTCATCTTGCCCTTCGGGTTTCACTTCCGTTGGCTCCAAGTCCATTCCTTTTACTAAACCGTCATCATCGCTGTAAATCCATCCATTCCTATTCTCTGTTTCCGATCGACTCTTCACCGTAGCCGTCCGAGAGGTAGGCAAATTCACGAGCGTTGACAAAATTGGAAAGGTCAAACCGGCACCGGGATTCCAAAGTAGGCTCAGGCTGAAAGGAGGAAAAAGGTCCCGTGGGGGGATGCAGAGGAAGCGAGGGTGTCGGGACCCTAACAGCTTGGGGTATTGGAGAAGACTGAGAAGGGACAGTTTGGCAATGGGTTATATGAAGATGGGGAGGGCATTGGTTATAGGCTAGCTCTTCTTCCTTAGCCATCTCGGTTACCCAAACCAAAGACTGTTCTCGTCACAATCGGCCATTCGACTTCTCGAAACCGAGGATTCTCGGCGAACTGTCCGAGGATTCTCGCGCTAACAAGTCGCCGACCCGGTGTTCTCACCCACTTCTTTCTCGCGGGAAAGGGATAGGAAAGGTTTAGACTCGGGGTAGGTGTTTAGTCGAAGGCTCGTGCAATATGCAAATTAGAATCTTCAAGTTTACTTAAAATGTTGTCTTTTATTAATATCTATTTGGTTGGAAAAGGGGTTCTCGCCCTTCTTTTTTCACAACTACTCTAGATCCCGGATCGTGGGTTCCGTCACTACGTCTATAAGCCCTCGTATTCCACCTGTATTTCGACCTCCCAGGGTGGACAGCCCCGGGCGAGGGTCCTATAGGGCACGCGGATCCCACCGACCGAGAGTAAAGAACGCTCCTATCGGGTCTAGCGGGTCATAGGACCTTTCAACGCACGAGCGATGCGGATTATAGTCAAGGCAATACCGGAAAAGTCTCGTCTCTCTGCCTTGACGGATCTTTGCGTAGTTTCGCTTGAGCGAATGACGGTTTCGACTTTCGGTAATGTCCGAGAGAATAATAGGCA
Organism: Adenophora triphylla var. japonica; assembly: GCA_022495995.1. Classification (NCBI taxonomy): domain Eukaryota; kingdom Viridiplantae; phylum Streptophyta; class Magnoliopsida; order Asterales; family Campanulaceae; genus Adenophora; species Adenophora triphylla. The sequence continues at coordinate 102,039 of JAFEMH010004675.1, read as the reverse complement.
TGGGTCGGGTGGTAAAAAGCCGGATGACACGGTGTCACATTGAACTTCGTTGCATACACGGTGCGTGGGTCGGAATCGAAGTCAATGCCGGTCAAGATCTTGCCAATTTTTCCTTGTCGGAATTTTGGCAGAGCTTCGCTTGAGCGAAAGATCTTTTGATTTTTGGCAAAGACTCGGTCTTGACTCTTACGCATTCCGTGCGGGTCAAGGTCAATAGTCAATGTCGGAGTCAAGATCCCACCGATTTTTCCTTGTCGGAATTTCGGCAGAATTTCGCTTGAGCGAAAATCTTGGCTTCCGTTATGAGCTAAGGCTTGACCTTTACGTGGGTATGCAACTGGGCTATATGACACGGACTAGACCAAAAACCAACCAAAAGTCACGGATTTTTGAAACGTGTGACACGGACCGTGCATTGGTCGACACCGGCCGCCATGGGGAGGTTGGGATGATTCCGTGCGCGCCCGGAGCATCGTAAGGCTGTCCGTGACTGCAACTGGAACCACCCCGGGTTTTAAAGGACGTGCGTGCAAAGTGTACAGGATATATCAGGTGCGCGTAGTGTGCGGTCTCCTAAAATTTTTCCTTTTAGAGTTAAAACAAAAATTTTCATAAATGTGTTTTAAAGGAATGATTTTCGGGACGGGGGAGAATGCAACACGTAAATTTTCTGGGAAGCCCCACCGCCGTGGAGCCGAGTAGCCCCAAGCCGATAGGACTTGCCGATTAACCCCGATTTTTCCCGGTGGAATTTCCACCGAGGTCGTATGGTCGAATCCTATGAGGATTAGCCGTACGACCGCATGGATCAATTTTCCAGGTTCCACTCCTTTGCGATTTTTTATGCTCAAAGTATGCACGAAATCCAAGATGCAAATGATGCAATGCAAGGTAAAGGAAGCAAGCACGATTAATGAAATCGACGACGGGAGTTTAACCCGCTCAAAGGGAAAAGCTTTCTTTATTTTTCAAAAAAATTTCAAAAAGGGATACTGGTACGTGGGATTGTTAAACCATCGGTTTATCCCAAGCCCTTAGTTAGGAGCGATACAGAAGGTTAAGTGGGGTCCACCTATATACCGAGTATCGATTTTTGTTTTGAAAATAAAGCTTTTCTCCTTTGGGTTTTCCCCTGAGTCGCCAAACCGTGAATGTGTGCCCAAATTTTGTGGATTCACGCGAGTTTGAAGACATCCGAGTTATTTGAAAAACGGAGTCGCCACGCCATTTTGATTACCTCAAAACTTTGAAAAAGGTTTTTACTTGGGTTCGGAGGTTAAGTTACCCTTGGGAAGAACGTTTGGCATTCACCCAAAGTACCTTGCCGGAGCAAGTCTCCCAAGATTTCAGAATCGTGCTTGCTTGCGTGCTTTCTTGTGTGCATGTGTTTGAGAAAAAGGGGGGAATGTCCCAAGTTGTCTTCCGGACGTACAAACCATTTGTTGGTTGTCGCTCGGGATTCCTTGGAATTTTATGTATTTGGGATTATGATCCCGTCCTCATCTTATGACTTGTGATCATCGCATTTTAACCTCGGGACCCTCGGGACTTGCGTGATCGAGAGAATGACTCTCTTTTGGTCAAAGATGAGGTTCTTTAGAAAAGGAGGGTCCTTAGCCCATCAATCCTACGCTTTAAGACGGTCGAGCTCGTATAGAGGCTTCATACTCTTTCTTAAGCGATAATCGGAGATATAGGGTTCAAGGTTATCCCTTTCCAAAGAAATCGTGAACCTTTAATGGAAGGAACGATGTAAAGATAGGATCTTTTACACCGGTCCGTTCCAAGGTTAGGGGAAAGGGGAATGCATGATGAAAATGACTCTTTAATGAAAAGATGACATTTTTGGTTTTAGCAAATGATGCTTTTTGATTGAAAGAAATGATCTTTATGCAAGTGATGCGTAAAGATAGGATTTTTATGCAAATGATGCATTGGAAAAGGTTTTTGAATGCAAAGGATGCATTTTTATTGAAAAGATTGGATTTTTATGTGCAAATGATGCATAAAAATGACATTTTTATTTGAAAATGGGGGTTTTAGGTGCAAAGGATGCACCTTTATGAAAAAGACTACATTTTTATGACAAATGAGGTCTTAATGCATGCAAAAGGGAAAGGGGGTGATAAAGATGTGATCTTTATGAATAAATGCCAAGTCCCAAGCAAGATATATGAATGCAATGAGCAAGTATATCAATTAAAAGCAAGGTTAGGGCGTGCGAGGTTACCAATTGCTTCCTTTGCTTCTTCGAACGGAGCTAGGAGGAGAGGTTGGTCTTGGGTCTTCAAGGAGGAGGGAGGTAGCTTCTTGGCCTTCCTTCTTCACCTTCTTGAGCTTGCACCAATATTCTTCACGTCTTGGGAGTGTTTATAAGTGTATTGTGTATTTTGTGCCTCTATTGTGTGTGTTGAAATGGGTAGTGGAGGCCTCTATTTATAGGTAATCTGGATAAGGTGAATGAAGCCGTGCGGCTAAGAGCAGCGAGCTAATGCAGCCGTGCGGGCTTATCCTGAATGACTCAGCATTCTAGAACCATGCAAGGTGGCAAATTCTAGAACCCTCCTTCCTAATTAAGAAAAACGTATTTCTTAATTAGGAAGGATCCTCTTCAGCCCTTATTTAATAAAAAACAGTTCCGGAATGTTTCCGGAACGCTGGGAAGGTCTGGGGAATTACCGGAAAACATACCGAAATTGTCGGGAAAATTAACCGGAAGGCATGAGCCAGATTTGGGTACTTACACTTGGGAGGAATCCCAATCCACTTGAGTCTCCTAAAACTCCTATAAATACTTGATGACTTTCAGTATTTCGGAGGACGGTTGGAACTCCGGAAAACCCCGAACATTTGTTGGTTTCTCTTCTTGAAAGATTCCTGCAAATCACCCCTAAAACACCTAAAGTTCGTTTATCAACCTTGTTGATCAACGAACATCGAGATCCAAGCCTAGGATTGAGGCGAAACTCTGTCCGAATCACCTCTCGACCTAAAAGGTAATCTTCCTTTACTTTTTACTTGTTCAATTGATTGTTAGAGTGTTATAATACATCGAATCTAGGATCGGCCTAGAGCCTCTCCAAATCATGGAGACGGTCTCGAAGCAATCGATCCCACATTCTGTTTAATCTAATTAAACGGGTGTTTTAATTTGTTTCTTTTTAAAAAAATATTATTTATTGAAAATCCCCCTTAAGCAAGACCGATCTTCGGATTGGGTGGATGCAGTGCTCCTTGACCTTCCAAATCCATCACTTAAGCCCCAAACCCAAATTTCTTTTAAAAAATGGTTTTTCTATATATCCATAATAATATAGGTGGCGACTCAAAATAGAATAAAAATGAGGAAGGCAATTCCGCAATCGCTACAACTTGCATCCTGTGTGATATTTTCAAACAATTTTCCTTTACTATATTTCAATGCCTGTTAAGTTTAGTTTACTTGTGATTTGGATACAATTTTTGTTTTATTGAATATTTCCTTTAGTGATGTATATTCCTTTGACAAATTTAGTTACAACAGATGCTAAAAATGTTAGCGAATCTATTCAACATTAGTGGGGGTGTATACCCTTTATTCCCCCTTCGAAAGAGTAAGGTTTGTCTTTAGGCAGCCTTTGGCTCAATATGCGAGTTTATTGTGTGAGTGGCTTTTCGCCCACTTTTCCATTTTGTTTCATCTCGCTCTGAGATGTTATTTAAGATTAACCCAAGTTTTTTCATTTCTGCTTCCGTTTCCGTTCATCTGGCATGGAGGTGTTACTTGAGATTAACCCAAGTTTTTTCATTTCCTTTTTCGTTCGATGGCATTTCGCCTCATTACCTGATGCATTAAAACCAGATTTTCGATTTTCTTACGAGTTGCGGTTTGAATTGCACCTCGACATGCCTTTTATTTGGGACCTACCCAAGTTCATCATGCTTTCCCAACCTGCGAGTTGATATTTAAGGCATCTCACCATGGGTTCATTTCTTGATACCTTGAAATCAAGTTTTTAATTTTTCCCACGAGTTTGTTGTTTGAATATCAACTCGCCATGCATTTTGCTCAGGACCTACCTGAGCTCATCATGTTGCGTTCCCAGGCAAATAGCTCAACATTTAAATGCTATCGAAGGCATTCCATTATGAGCTTGATTACCTACTACCTTGAAACCAGTGTTTTCGTTCTTTTCGTACAAGTTGCGTTTTGTATTGCATCTCACCATGAATTTTGCTAAGGCCCTACCAAAGCTCATCATGCTGGTTTGCTCAACTCGTATTCTACTAATAAAGGCAGTTCGTGGTTTCGTGGGTTCCTGATTTTGGCCTTACCTCAGAGAGGTCATGTGGTTATGTGGTTATGCCGTTTTAAATAGCAACTCGCCATGAACCATATTTGGCCTTGCCTCAGAGAGGTCATGTGGTTATGCCCTTTCGATAATTCTCTAATAAAGGCGCCTTACCGTAAGAGGGTTACTTGGTACCTTGAAACCATGGTTTTGATTTCTTACGAGTTGCCGTTTGAATGGCAACTCTGCATGAAGTTGACTTATGACCTACCCAAGTTCATCATGTTATCTCATTCCGTATAATCTCCCGTGGATATTTTACTTGAAGTTACCTCAAATTTTTCCAAATTCATTAATCTCGCATGGAGAGTTTGCTTGGGGATGAGCGAGTTAAACTACTTGAAACTGGGTGAATAACGACGGAGGTAACAACGATGGAATACTCCGTCGCTGAATAGCGACGGAAAAATCATTCTAGCGATGGACTAGCGTCGCTGATTTCTAATTAGCAACGAAAATATTTCCGCCAATGCATTCCGTCGCTGAAAAGCATCTTTTTCAACATTTCCTTTCTTCTCCGTCGCTGATTCGATATTTCTGTCGCTGATCAGCAACGGACATTCGGTCGCTATACAGACACGGAAGTTTTCATCGCTAACAAAGCATATTTTTTGAATATTCCTATTTTTCGTCGCTGATATGATATTTCCGTCGCTGACCAGCGACAGATATTTCTGTAGCTAAATAGCAGCGGAACCTCCGTCACTGATTAGCTTCAGAATTTTCCGTATCTGATTAGCTACGATACACTCCGTTGCTGTTCAGCGACGGATTGTTATATAGCTAAATAGTGGTGGAACTTCCGTCACTGATCACCTTCAGAATTTTCCGTAGCTGAGTAGCTACGGTATACTCCGTCGCTAAGACGAATCATTTTAGCATATTCTTTCTCCGTCGCTAGGTCAACAAATACCGTCGATGAATAGCGGCGGAAATTCCAAAATTCCGTCTCTGTCTTTGATTATGATATTTTCTAAAGAATGATACAAAATTAGAAGATTTAATTAATTAATTATTATTATTATTAATGGTATTATTAATACACACATTTATAATAATAATAATAAATGATAATAATGATACTTAGTTTATTTAAAAATAAAAGTATTTAATAAAAATAATTGTACAATTGGTGTAAATACTTACTACTATAATAATAGTTAGTAATAATACTTGTTAATAACAATAATAATAATAATAATAATAATAATTGATTATTATAACATAACAATAACAATAATAATAGCAATAACAATAACAATAACAATAACAATAATAATAAAGTATACTCCCTCCGTCCCGCCCGAAAAGGCACAAATTTCCTTTTTGGGTGTCCCATTTAAAAAGGCACTTTCCCAAAAAGGAAAGTTTTTATTACTATTTCACCCACTCATTCTCTCTCCTACTTTACTTTTACACTCACAACATTCTCTCTCCTAACTATTCCTTCCACTCATTCTCTCTCCTATTTAATTTTTCATACTCACAACATTTAAATTTTTTCTCTTTCCTACATCACTTTCCTTAATTTGCGTGCGAGGTTGGTTTTGTGCCTTTTCGGCCGGGACGGAGGGAGTATACCCTTATATCCTAAACCCTATACTACATACCTAAACTCTAAAGTATATACCACTATAAGCTATAATTCTAAACCCTAAACCCTATATATATATCCCATACCCTAACCCATATACCTTAAATCATATTTATACCATATGCCCTAAACACTAAATCATATACCTAAAATCTAAAGTATATACCCCTATACTCTAAACCTTATATTATATACCAATATATACTAAACGCTAAACCCTATAAATCCCATACCCATACCCTTATCCTAACCCTATACCTTATAGCTTATACCCTAAACCCTAAATCATATACCTAAAATCTAAATTTTATACCCCTATAGCCTATTCTGATGGATCTGCAAATACCCGATATAGATTGAGCAAAAATTATGACTCCAATTCAGATGGATCTGACAGTGATGAAAGAAACGAAGTAGTTTCCGATTACGATGACTCGGATAATGCAGAAGCGCACAGGTCAGGAATGAAAAGAAAGAGATCCAAGGGGAAACTATCCTCTGGGAAAGGAAAAGTAAAAACAAGCAAAACCAAGTTTATTGGCTGAAGAAACTGTAGAAGAAATTTTGATCCCCAACCAATAAACTTGATTTTGCTAGCTTTTACTTTTCCTTTCCCAGAGGATAGTTGCCCCTTGGATCTCTTTCTTTTCTTTCCTGGCATGTGCGCTTCTGCATTATCCGAGTCATCGTAATCGAAAACTACTTCGTTTCTTTCATCACTGTCAGATCCATCTGAATTGGAGTTATAATTTTTGCTCATTCTATATCTGGTATTTGCAGATTTAAACATCGCTTCTCAAGGAGCTATGGCCCCTAAATCGGGTAAGAAGATGGGCCCTCTTACTACGGCTATCACTGGGACCTAATCGGCCCCTTCTATAGCTATGTTTGATACTGGTTCGGAGATTGATGGATCCAGCACCTCTGTTCCACCCACTTATCCCACCAAAAATCCTAGTGCTACCGATGACTCCGGTCGCAGATATCTATTCATATGTGATAAATTCAATCAGTAAGTAACTATACATTTTATATATTTTGGTTCCTTTTGTTTTATATAAATTTCATTATTTAAGTATATTAAATTCCTATTTGTATAAATATATCTGGCAGGTTTGTAGATACTGATCCTACACCAGGATATTGTTTTGGGGAATATCTTCGGAAGCGAAGGCAACATTCCTTTTGGCCCACCTATAAACTGTTGTCGGATGATGATGAAAAGGAGGCCTATTGGAAGGCCTTTACGGTATAGTATTAATGTTTTTTTTTGTCGTTTGATTAATGCTAAAATGTTATTATTATAAATTTATGTTTTGGTTAATATTATATTGTAGGAGGCATGTACTTGGACCTATGAAGACAAGGTGGTCAAAAATCTTTTCGAAAAAATATGCAAGAATCTGTATAAGGACTTCATCTGTAACACAAAAAAAACTTAATTGGGATAAAGGTAGAAACCCCAAGTGCCCGCTCTATATGACTAATGAGGTGTGATCACAATTTTGCTCTCAATGGGGGTCGGAGAAGGCGATTGAAGACTCTGAACGGTCAAAGCAAAATAGGGCAAGTTCGTCAGGGACAGGTACCAAACACACGTCAGGGAAATCAACTTCACCGAGCATTACTCGCTTATGGTTCCTCCACCAGTGCAAATTCGTTCTTTGAAAATCTATCAACTATTGAAATAAGTAATCAGAAGCTGTTTTATGAGGCCTTTGGCATAGCTCTCTTAATCACTTCTCCTCTGTGAACCCTTTTACTCAAGTACTAGAATAAGCCGCCCAAAGAAAATAAAGAACATGAAAAAGAAATAGGGATTAAGATAGCTGTTCCAAAAGGGTCTATAATTTCCTGCTACTTTATTATACAGCTTATATAATAGGTCAACTTACATGTTCGAAATGCTGTGCAGAAAAGAAAAATATGTAAGAACATGGATTGCAAAACGTGTATACTTAATAAATATAAGTGACATGTAGACGTACATGTATAAATCATTATAATAATGTTATTATAAAGTATAGAATATTAATTAAATGTGTAGAATTCCCGAGGTGGAAATTACCTATTTATGATGGGCAGAATGGTAATTTCACACCGCTTAATTGAAAGGGTGTAGTCCCTTGATGAGGTGCCATTGTTTCCTATATATAGAGGCCTACCATCAGCCTAGAAACTACTACATTGTTTCTTATATACTCTCTCCATAATCTGAGTTTTAAGGAAGGCATTCATCATCAAGAAGATCTACATTTCCCTCCTTGATTTTCTTCTTCTTCTCTTCCTTCCTTGGCAAGAACAACATCAAGTAAGAAGATGAACTCAACAGGTATCACGCTTCCGCTTCCGCCTTCATCTTCTTCTCTTACTTAATCTCGGCTTGAGTGCTTTCGGGTTATTAGAATAGGAATGTTCCAACAATTGGTATCAGAGCCTCTCAAGTTTTGGATTAAGTTTGAATTCATATAACATATGTTTGCTATACTTTGATTTTTTAATCTTGTTGAAATCATTATGTTATGATGTTATTTAAATGCTCTAATTCGTTGCTAGAGTGTTATTATTCATTACTTGATTAAATTATGAATATGGATTAAAGTTTACTCAAAAGGACATGATGGTTCATGCAAGATTATCCCATTGACACAACAGAACATTTTATGTCGCACAACCGTGTTGGATCTACTTGTGTATTCATGTCTTGGTTAAGCGTTAATTTTTTCTTGCCATTCATCTTTTGTGTGAAGAAAATCTTTCAGTGAAAAGGGCCTTGCTCGGCCAATTATGAAAAGGTGCCTTTTGGAAAAAGCTGTGAATAGTGACTGCACGGGCGTGCAAGTTATAACGCACGGCCGTGCAAACACTGTTCACGTATTTTCAAAATTTTCCAATTTGATTCGGCCGTGCACTAATGAACTGGTGCAACTCTAATTCATTTATAGAGTATTGTGTTAAATTATAATTATAAATTTTGGTTTTACTCAAAAGACTTTCAATTCTTAATGTAAGATTATCCCATTTTGAACATAGCCACCATCATTGGATGCGTTGTGAGTTTGTTCAAATGCATAGCCACGCATTTAAAAATGTGTTGTGAGTATGCGGATCTACTTGCTTTGGTTGAATATTGATTCACCATTAAGTTAAGAATTGATAGTCAAAATCTGGAAAATTTGACATTCAGGGTCTGCTCGGCCGAGCACCTTCCTTGACTCGACCGAGCACTCCATTTGTATCAGCACAACGTTTGAATTTTTTTTGAAAAGGCGCCATCCAACGGTCATAATGCTCGGTCGAGCACCCCTAAGGACTCGGCCGAGAACCTCTAAGGACTCGGCCGAGCACCCCTAAGACTCGGTCGAGCACAAGGGATCAGAAAGGGATATTCTCTCGGAGTTTTGCTAGACCGAGCACCTTCCTTGACTCGGCCGAGCATGACTCATTTTGGCCAGATTTTCAAAATTTTCAATATTTTGCTATTTTGGTCAATTTTCATTCATTATTTGAGTAAAGTATACATTAATTTGTGCCCTAAAGTGTGATTAATTATATGCTTAACAATTTCATTCATTTCTAAACAATATTGTCGCCAAAGTGATTTACGTTGTTTAGATACGAAATTGTAAAGTGATGAATGTTCTTATTGATATGTGATAACATGCTTGTTTCCCAAAGGAGACCTTGTTGTTGACTAAATATTTGCATTCATGGGGTAATAATTGAATAAAACGTTTGGTCATTTTAAATACTTTGAACCATCCCAAAGGAAGGCGGGTATTTAAAATGAGTTGTTTATATTCTTTATTACCGGGTAACAAATACTTTAAATGTTAGGACATTTTTAATACTTGAACCGGCCCAAAGGAAGGCAAGTATTTGAAATGTGTTGTTTAAAGTCATTTATTACCCTAAGATAAATCAAATTATGAGTCAATTCGCAATCCAAAGATTAGTTTTGATGTCATATTAATTATCTTTTTTGATGGGATTCATTGATATAGTTAATCACTTTATTCATTATGTAGTTTCTTATACATGTTTTGTATTCATTCTTCGTTCTTATTCCCAACAGATTTGATAAACGCTTCATCTATTACTACTGCTATGAACAATGTTCCAATGCTTAATGGGATTAACTTTAAAACTTGGAAAAATAATATAACGATGATCTTAGGATGTATGGACATCGATCACGCATTAGGGGAACCAAGTCCCGCTAAAGGAAATACCGTTATAGAACGGAAAAATGTTGAGCAATGGGAACGGTCCAACCGCGTGAGTCTAATGATCATGAAAAATGCAGTTTCAAAGACATTTTTGGACAATGTCTCTGAGATCGAAAATGCTGAGTTTTTTTTTTTTTTGAATTCTTGTGGAAACTTGTTTCCATTCGGTACAAGGGTGAGGAAAATCTTCGGGAGTACATTATTGAATTATTTCAATTTTCGATCAAACTAAAGGCACTTAAGTTAGAGATTTCGGAAGATTTGCTCGTGCACTTAGTTTTGATCTATCTTCCTCCTCAATTTGGTCCTTTTGAGGTGATCTATAAATGTCAAAAGTACAAGTGGAATATTAATGGATTACTTTCACATATGACATTAGAGGAAGATAGGATGAAATATCTTAAATTAGAAAGTACTCACTCAACATTTACTTCTTCTCGTGGGATTAAGAGAAGAGGGAAGGAAATTGCGATTGCAAGTAAGAAGCGTAAGGGATCATTTAATGATCATAAAGTCAAGAAATGCTTCTTTTGCAAGGACCTTACTCGTATGAAGAACGACTACCATAAGTATAACGAATGGCGAATTCTGAATGGTATGTCATTTGGTCTTGTTTGTACTAAGGCAAATTTGGTTTCAATTCCTTAATATACATGGTGGTTGTATTTGGTACAACAACTCACATTAGTTCATGTATGCAGGGTTGCCCGAATTACCGAATCCCCAGTAAAGATGAGAAATACATCTATATGGGAGCTGGAAATCCGGTTGAAGTTATAGGCTTAGGGACTTTTAGATTAATGATAAGTACTGGCTATTATTTTGTACTAAATAATATATTCATTGTACCGTCCTTTAGATGAAATTTAAAATATATCACAGTTTTGGACAAGAAAGGTTACTCTTGTTCTTTTGGTAGTAATAAATGTGATCTTTATTTAAAATTTCTAACTTGTCGGTACTAGTACTTTGTCATATATCGATAATCTTAATTTACTTGACACAGTCAAGAAAATGAATGAGTCCCATAATAATGAAACCAAAACTAAAGGCACTAAGCAAAATTTATCAAGTGAAAATTCTTGTATTCTATGGCATAGGCGTTTGGCTCATATCTCCAAAGGGAGAATTGATAAAGCTTATGTCAGAGGAAATCCTAAAACAACTTGATACTCCGGATAAAAAAATTTGCATTTAGTGTTTTAAAGAAAAATTTACAAACATTAAAGGAAGTAGGATCTTTGAGAGTATCAAACGTCTTGGAACTAATTCATATGGACCATTCACTAACCCTTCATGGAATGGTCAACAATATTCCATCACATTCATAGATGATTACTATCATTATGGATACATTATTTTCTTCATGTAAAGTATAAATCATTGGACGTATTGGGTGAATGACGTCCAGGTCTTTTATATTCGCTATCTTGAAGAGTGTGGGATTGTCCCTCACTACACCATGCCGGGCAAACCTAGCATAGTATAGTGGAGAGACATAATAGAATCCTTAAGGATATGGTAAGAAGTATGTTTTCTTGTACTTCTTTACCTCACTCATTATAGGCGACGCATTAAAAATCGCAACTTATATTCTCAATAGAGCACCTTCCATTAGGTTTAGCCCTATTTTAGGATTTGCTAAGAGATCTAGGAGATATAAATTTTATGACCCGAAAACTAGAACATTTTTCGAGACTTGCAATGCTAGGTTCTTTGAGAATATTGAATTTAGTGGGAGAAATAGTAATGATTTTGAATTTGAAGAGTTAGAGGAACCACTCTATATTCCTTTAACTTTAGTTCCTGTTGGTAATCAAGTAATTGTACCTGAAATTCAACAAAGAACATACAATTCAAAATAATATAGAGATTCCCGTAAATAACGGACAACATGAAAATGTTGGACATGAGAAAATTCAACAACCTCAAAATAAGGATGAACCAGTGCCCTTAAGGAGATCTACTAGAGAAAGAAGAAGTGCTATTCCGGATATTTGTATCTTGCGGAGAATGAGGACACCTTAGGTTTAGTGGGAGATGATCTAATCACCTTCCATGAAGCCATTAATAGTCCTAATTCTCATAAGTGGATCAATGCCATTAATGAAGAGTTAAAATCAATAAAAAAACAATGACGTTTGGAGTCTTGTCCGATTGCCTGAAGGTGCAAAACCTATTGGTTGTAAATGGATTTTAAAACCAAAAGGGATTCGCAAGGCAATATGGAAAGATATAAGGCACGTCTTGTTGCTAAGGGATTTACTCAAAAGAAAGGCATTGATTATAAAGAAACATTTTCTCCGATATCTTCTAAACCCTCTTTTATGATCATTATGGCATTAGTGGCACATTATGATCTTGAGCTTCAACAAATGGATGTTAAGACGGTTTTTCTCAATGGAGACATTGAGGAAACCAGCTATATAAGGAAATCAGAAATGGTGACCGATTCAGATCAAACTAATCAAATAGTTTGTAAACTTAAGAAATCCATTTATGGTCTCAAGCAAGCTTCTCGTCAATGGTATTCAAAATTTAGTCAAGTTATTCTTTCATTTGGTTTTTGAAACGAATCTTGATGAAGATTGTGTATACCATAAGTTCAGTGGGAGTAGATTTATAATTTTGGTCTTATATGTGGATGATATTTTACTTGCTAGTAATAATAAGGACCTTCTAAAGGAAAATAAGAAATTTCTCTCAAACAAATTTGAGATGAAAGAACTTGGTGAGGCATCTTTTGTATTGGGAATCCAAATTTATCGTGATCATTCACGAGGTATTTTGGGATTATCACAAAAGAGCTATATAGAGAAGGTATTACAAAGGTTTAGCATGAAAAATTGTAAACCACATGACACCCCTGTCTCTAAAGGAGATAAATTCAGTTTAAAGTAATGTCCTAAAATTAATTTTGAATCCAAGTATATGGAAAATATCCCTTATGCACCGGCAGTAGGAAGCTTAATGTATGCGCAAGTCTGTACTCGTCCAGACCTTGCATTTATTATTGGGATGCTTGGTCAATACCAAAGCAATTCGGAAAGAAGAACATTAAGTCGCATCCAAAAGAATGATGAAGTATCTATAAAACATTAAACTACATGCTTATGTATACAAAATCGGATCATTTTGAGATCATTAGGTATTCCGATTCTGTTTTACTGGATGCAAAGATGTCAAAAGACATCATATGGTTATGTCTCTTGTTGAAGAGAAATAAGTATAAAATAAACAAATAGATATACAACTTATAGGATCAAACTCCATGTTATTGGATCCATTTTATAAAGCGTTATCTCTTTTGATGTTTCACGAGCATACTGTTCATATGGGTGAAACGATTTTGATAATGCATAATATAGTGGGAGTTTGAGTTGTACTTTATTTGCTATTTGTTTTATTCATATTGATCTCATTTGGTTAATTAGGACTAGTTGATGGAATATATATACATGTTTTAATATATTCATTAAGTTTTCCATGCTACACATCTATACTTAATCTATGTCATTTAGTTGAACATATATATGTGATTAATGTGGGTTTAGTTGCGAATCAATTACAACGACTGCCCCTTTAGTTCCTATACTTGTGAAACTAATGGACGAGATTGTTTTAGAATGACAATGAAGTGCACATATGGATTGTCATTTACATTATGAATATGATTTTATGAGGATTTATTAAAGTATAAACACATGTTTGGGCAATCCAAGTGGGAGATTGTTGGAACATGGATTGCAAAATGTGTATACTTAATAAATATAAGTGACATGTAGACGTACATGTCTAAATCATTAAAATAATGTTATTGAAAACTAAATCATTAAAATAATGTTATTGAAAAGTATAGAATATTAATTAAATGTGTAGAATTCCCGAGGTGGAAATTACCTATTTATGATGGGCAGAATGGTAATTTCACACCGTTTAATTGAAAGGGTGTAGTCCCTTGATGAGGTGCCATTGTTTCCTATATATAGAGGCCTACCGTCAGCCTAGAAACTACTACATCATCCTTATTTACTCTCTCTATAATCTGAGTTCTAAGGAAGGCATTCATCATCAAGAAGATCTACAATTCCCTACGTGATTTTCTTCTTCTTCTCTTCCTTCCTTTGCAAGAACATCATCAAGTAACAAGATGGACTCAACAGGTATCACGCTTCCGCCTTCATCTTCTTCTCTTACTTAATCAAGACTTGAGTGCTTTTGGGTTATTGAAATAGGAATGTTCCAACAGAATTTGCTTGAATCCGAGTCGTAACCTCCTTGAATCGTCATCTTGAATTTGCTTGAATCTGAGTCGTGTGTGACACACTCTCCTTAAGACTAATTCGCCCCCTCACTACGAGTGCTCGAGGTCTTCAATGGACGTTAGTCTCCAAGGATAAAACGGATGAACCGGAACAACTTTGCACTTAAAGTTTTCCGGCGAATCTCACTATGCTTAAACAAAATCACCACTCAAAACTAATCTAGGAGGCCAAAGAAAAAGATGAACAAATTTCAAGAGGAAGGAGGAAGATTGAAGGAAAAAATTATCTCTTTCATTTGTGGGTTACACACTTATAGCTCCACCAAAAGTCCCCAATTAAACTTGATTATTATGGGAGCCATTATACTTGCAATCATGGGGAGTCTCTCCATATTTTGTAACTCTTATTGCAAGTAATGATCCCAATTAATCTTTTTACCGTTACTTCAAAATTGGGTTAAATTTAAAACATAATTTATAATTTAAACCCATCAATTTTGAGCTATCATATCCTTCTCATCCAATAATAAATTGGACATCTAGATATACCATTTTAATGTTCTCACTAAATGGAACATAAACCCACAATAATCTTTGTCGAACGACAAACGATTCAATTAAGGAAAATACACAATTTCCTTCACAAACAACAAATTTTTCCAACAATCCCCCACATGAAGGAAATTGATGATGAGTTTGGTGATAGAGTTCGGCAGACGAAAACTTGCATACGATAGGTGTGGGAATGCCCATTGAACCTTCGCTCGTACAAGCATATTTACTCTACTCGCAAATCGATAGACGCGATGTCCTTGAATCGTTATGCTTTTTGTGTAGCCGATCATATGCTTGACACAAGTAACGTCCTAACATAGTTCAATTCTCATAGCTATGTTCATTCATGGCCCTGAACATACGCCTGATTCTGTGAGAGGGTCTAAGAATTGAGCCTCACACAATTCTCTTCGAAGCGGCCCCACTTCTCTCTCACATAGGTTATTTCTTAAAGGTAACCCGTATTACCCCGCTCGAAATTTCGACGCGTAAGAATCATTAAAAGCCATAAGCTTATCCTTGTCCTTTCGGGATATCACTAACAGGAATGGACTTGGGGTTGGTTCCCCCACAGTGACGCTGCAAGTCTTTTAACAGTTAGGTTGTTCCATTGAATCTAGTTCTTGGGATCTCCAGTCATCTAGATTGGGTTTTGTGCTGTGTTTAACTTTTAAGAGGCTTACGTCTCATTCCCCTCATCGAACTTTCAACTAACTCTCTATTTAACCCTTTGGTTAACGGATCCGTTTTTCATTTGACATCACATTGTCAAATTAGTTGAGAGTAGTTGTTTAATGGTATATGTCTTAGACATAAATGTCTAGACTACCATTACACACATTGCTATATGTCTTTTCAATCATAAATTGACTTTAGCAATATACCATCTTGATAACACAAGATTTATCCATTTGATAATTGTTAACTCAAATTCATTTAAATTCCAGCTATTCCAAATTGATCATTTCAAAAATTTCAAGAATATCCACCTAATGACTTGTTTAATAACAAGTCTATTAGTTTTCCTTGAATTTGAATCAACAGATCAAATTGACTAGAATTTTCCTTAGTTAACATATCGTTTTTGAATTTAATTAACAAAGTGACGTAGTCACTCTTGTTTAAATCCACACAATCGAACCTTTGATGTCATTATCTTTGTACTTGTCTCAAGTCATACAATGACTTTACAAACTAGCACATTTTCTTCTAGGTTCCATTTCTTGAACCGTTTCAACACTTTGATCTATTTCACTCAAAGTATCACTTATTCACTTCCATGAATTTGACATCAATATTTGGTTTCCATTGATTTTATTTTCTTTTGATTTTTATATATATTCAAACTTATTGAATCATATATAACAAACCAATATGCACAATTGTTATGAACATAACTCTTGAAACATAATTCACAATTTTTTTTACTAATTGGACTTGCTACTTTGCGAAAAATACCCCCACATTCACAAGTGTACGTAGGCCTACGTTTTCATACTTCATATGGACATCTCATTGTTTTCTTGGGGAAACCTCTCCAAAAGGTAATTAATTATTTTCCAAAGTATACTCACCCCCACATTTTCGGAGTAGTCCCAAAATTAGCAATAATGCCAATTTTCATTATTAACACCATTTTATCATTGTGTACATTGTGGACACTTTGTTTCATTGCTCATGTACAACAAACCCCTCAGGTTGTTCTATGTAAATTTTCTCTTCTAAATCGACATTTAGAAGGTTATTTACATCCATTTAATGTATTTCAAATTTTGCTATGCAGCAATTGCAAATACAACTCTTTATTCTCGTGATGAGAGAATAAGTATAAAAGTAATCAATGTCTTCATTTTTCTTGTAATCCTCAATTACAAGTCTAGCCTTGTACTCATTGATTGTTTTTCCATCGGTCTTCATTTCCTTTTTGAAAATTCACTTATATGCTAGTAATTTACTACACGGAGATAAATCTACCAGTTTTCAAGTGTGATTTTCCAAGATGGAATCAATCTCACATATAATAGACTCTTTTCACAAAGATCATTCAAAAGAGTTTAATACCTCTTTATAACTTTGTGATTTATATTCTAGAATGTAGGTTAAAAAATTTGGGCCATAAAATTTTCTCATCCTACCTCTTTTGCTATGTTGAGGTCCAACCTCTTCTTCGCTATTTCATCATGATGAGTTTCTTCTTCTTCTATTGAATCATGTATCTGTTTAGATGAGTGTGCCTCATCTCTTGATGTACATGGAAACATATTTTCAAAGAAAGAGACGTTTCATGATTCCATTATAGTATTTTGTACGCATACATTGAATCTTGGATTCATACACATGAATTCTATAAGAAGTACTACTATTTTATGCATACTCTACAAATATGCCACCAGTAGTCTTTAGTCCAATTTATACACAAACTCCACTTATTTGTGTTTTATCACTATCTCTTTAGTAAGTTGGTTTACAACTTTTCCTTTTAAAGAGATAAGACTCATCATTTTGCTTTTTAACAAGCAATGATAAAGGTAATAGATTACATATTACCACCATTTGTTTGAATCATCTTCACATTATAACCATCACTATGATTATTTAATTCAAAACACATTTTACATCTTAATTGAATTTCTTTTTGAATGAGGGCATATAATCCAATTAACGAGACTTATTCTCATTATTGATTACTACCTCAACTCACCGATTAATTCAATTTCCATTTTATTCATTCACATAATGAATATTATGATTGATGACATCTACAAAAGATTGTCTCTTAAACCACAAGGTATATGTTTGACTTTTCAAACAAGTTTGACCAACTTTATCTTTGCCTTAAGCATTTCAATATGCTACATCACATTTTGCTTTCGCCACAAAAGTGTTAGAAAGTTCTTCTCCGAATCTCTATTCTCTTTTTCAACACAATACGAATAGCAAGCACCTTAACATTCATTTTACTCATTAATGTTTAAGGTGATTCTTGAAATCTTTCCAAGTAGGAAGCGATTTCTCAATTATTTCCGTCACTTGGAAATTTCACTCAACATCATTCATCGACATGGTTTTCAAGAAAAATATTTTCAATTCTTCCATTAACCTTTTCTGTTTCATGGAGTCCATTATTTTAAAATCAAGAAAACGACCTACAAAGATTTTCTTTGCACCAACATTCTCGATTTTATATTAATAGTCCAAAGATTCTCATCATTCCTTTGCCATTTTCTTATTACTATACACATTACATAATGAATTCGACAATTCATTAATTATATAGTTTCAGTAAAAGAGATTTGCATTTTTCAACCATACCCATGGCTTGAAAACATTCGTCTCATTTTCACCCAACTTTGTAAGATTTTCCAAAAGAAATCTCTCTAAGTTCAAGGTGGTCAAGTAGAACATATTTTGTTGCCATCACTTAAAGTCAAGGCCAACAAAATTTTCTAACTTCTCAATATGGTGATTCGATATATTTGGAACAACCACATTCCATTAGACATTTGTCTACACACAAAGAGCCTTTAATTTTCAACAATTATCACTTTGTTGTTACAAATATAACTCTCTAACTTAATTAGAAAATTCACTTTAAGAATAAATTGCTAATTCAATAGGAGAATTAGCACAATTTATTTCTCATAACCACTCATATTTATAAACCTCTAAATTCCTTAATGGAATTGTAATTAAAGGTTAATAATTCCAAAATATTAAAGGTCTCATCTTGGAGCCTCTAGATTAGAAAAAAATCACATTCTCATTTACAAAATTCACAATTTCTTTTAGAAGTTCTCATTCTAAATATTTTGTGTTATTTGTCATCATCAACAACAATAAGATTTAACAACTTCCTTCAAGAAGTCTTATTGTTTTTATCTTTATGACATTAGTAACATATTTCCCCAATAGATTTTAACAACTTCTTTCAAGAAGCCCTATGGTTTTAGTTCTTGTAACATTTTTCACAACAATAGAATTCAACAACTTCTTTCGAGAAGCTCTATTGTTTTTATCTTTGTGACTTTTGTCACTATTAACAATAATAGGATTTAACAACTTCTTTCATTTCAAGAAGCCCTATTATGTTAACCTTTGTGACCTTTGTCACCAATGCAACTAATAGATTTTAACAACTTCTCGTAAGAAGACTTATTATCTTTGTCAACTAAACGTTAAAGACTTAATCTTCCAACGTTCTTAGTTTCAAAGAACTTTCCAATCTCTTTACATGATGTATAACCACTACATGAGGCTTAGCCACAATTGGTTTATACAATCATTGTAACATAGTTGATGTCACGGAGCATCAATCTTTCCATCTTTATTAATCTCATTAAACAGAAATTAAAAAAAATGTTTTAGTTCACAAAAACTGCTCTGAACCGAAATTTTTATCTTCACTTTCACCTTATAGATTCCAATCTCCACCGTTCAGAATATTCTCCTATGAGTCGTGAACATGCACACCAAATTTCAGCTCAATCCAACGGTTAACGAACCGGGAAATGAAGTTTTTCCACAGATGGTCATAGAAAATCTGTGCTGGAAATTTGCTTCTTTTCCATCAATTTTCCGTCTCTTTTTGCCATCTCTTTACATCTTTTCTCTTGTGGTCATTGATCCACCGGATTTTTCAAATCTGTAATTCTTTCTCAAATAGGAGAATTAGTCTTAAGATTGTTAGACAAAATCTATACAATCGAGCACAAATGAGAAAAGAATTACAATGAATTGAAATATAATATACAACATAAAAATAATAAAGAGAAAACCGTAAATTCATTGTCTTGAGTTTGCTTGAATTCGTGTCGTAACCTCCTTGAATCGTCATCTTGAATTTGCTTGAATCCGAGTCGTAACCTCCTTGAATCGTCATCTTGAATTTGCTTGAATCCGAGTCGTGTGTGACACACTCTCTTTAAGACTAATTCGCCCCCTCACTACGAGTGCTCGAGGTCTTCAATGGACGTTAGTCTCCCAGGATAAAACGGATGAACCGGAACAACTTTGCACTTAAAGTTTTTCGGCGAATCTCACTATGCTTAAACAAAATCACCACTCAAAACTAATCTAGGAGGCCAAAGAAAAAGATGAACAAATTTCAAGAGGAAGGAGGAAGATTGAAGGAAAAAATTATCTCTTTCATTTGTGGGTTACACACTTATAACTCCACCAAAAGTCCCCAATTAAACTTGATTATTATGGGAGCCATTATACTTGCAATCATGGGGAGTCTCTCCACATTTTGTAACTCTTATTGCAAGTAATGATCCCAATTAATCTTTTTACCGTTACTTCAAAATTGGGTTAAATTTAAAACATAATTTATAATTTAAACCCACCAATTTTGAGCTATCATATCCTTCTCATCCAATAATAAATTGGACATCTAGATATACCATTTTAATATTCTCACTAAATGGAACATAAACCCACAATAATCTTTGTCGAACGACAAACGATTCAATTAAGGAAAATACACAATTTCCTTCACAAACAACAAATTTTTCCAACAATCCCCCACATGAAAGAAATTGATGACGAGTTTGGTGATAGAGTTCGGCAGACGAAAACTTGCATACGATAGGTGTGGGAATGCCCATTGAACCTTCGCTCGTACAAGCATATTTACTCTACTCGCAAATCGATAGACGCGATGTCCTTGAATCGTTATGCTTTTTGTGTAGCCTATCATATGCTTGACACAAGTAACGTCCTAACATAGTTCAATTCTCATAGCTATGTTCATTCATGGCCCTGAACATACGCCTAATTCTGTGAGAGGGTCTAAGAATTGAGCCTCACACAATTCTCCTCGAAGCGGCCCCACTTCTCTCTCACATAGGTGATTTCTTAAAGGTAACCCGTATTACCCCGCTCGAAATTTCGACGCGTAAGAATCATTAAAAGCCATAAGCTTATCCTTGTCCTTTCGGGATATCACTAACAGGAATGGACTTGGGGTTGGTTCCCCCACAGTGACGCTGCAAGTCTTTTAACAGTTAGGTTGTTCCATTGAATCTAGTTCTTGGGATCTCCAGTCATCTAGATTGGGTTTTCTGCTGTGTTTAACTTTTAAGAGGCTTACGTCTCATTCCCCTCATCGAACTTTCAACTAACTCTCTATTTAACCCTTTGGTTAACGGATCCGTTTTTCATTTGACATCACATTGTCAAATTAGTTGAGAGTAGTTGTTTAATGGTATTATGTCTTAGACATAAATGTCTAGACTACCATTACACACATTGCTATATGTCTTTTCAATCATAAATTGACTTTAGCAATATACCATCTTGATAACACAAGCTTTATCCATTTGATAATTGTTAATTCAAATTCATTTAAATTCCAGCTATTCCAAATTGATCATTTCAAAAATTTCAAGAATATCCACCTAATGACTTGTTTAATAACAAGTCTATTAGTTTTCCTTGAATTTGAATCAACAGATCAAATTGACTAGAATTTTCCTTAGTTAACATATCGTTTTTGAATTTAATTAACAAAGTGACGTAGTCACTCTTGTTTAAATCCACACAATCGAACCTTTGATGTCATTATCTTTGTACTTGTCTCAAGTCATACAATGACTTTACAAACTAGCACATTTTCTTCTAGGTTCCATTTCTTGAACCGTTTCAACACTTTGATCTATTTCACTCAAAGTATCACTTATTCACTTCCATGAATTTGACATCAATATTTGGTTTCCATTGATTTTATTTTCTTTTGATTTTTATATATATTCAAACTTATTGAATCATATATAACAAACCAATATGCACAATTGTTATGAACATAACTCTTGAAACATAATTCATAATTTTTTTTACTAATTGGACTTGCTACTTTGCGAAAAACACCCCCACATTCACAAGTGTACGTAGGCCTACGTTTCCATACTTCATATGGACATCTCATTGTTTTCTTGGGGAAACCTCTCCAAAAGGTAATTAATTATTTTCCAAAGTATACCCACCCCCACATTTTCGGAGTAGTCCCAAAATTAGCAATAATGCCAATTTTCATTATTAACACCATTTTATCATGGTGTACATTGTGGACACTTTGTTTCATTGCTCATGTACAACAAACCCCTCAGGTTGTTCTATGTAAATTTTCTCTTCTAAATCGACATTTAGAAGGTTATTTACGTCCATTTAATGTATTTCAAATTTTGCTATGCAGCAATTGCAAATACAACTCTTTATTCTCGTGATGAGAGAATAAGTATAAAAGTAATCAATGTCTTCATTTTTCTTGTAATCCTCAATTACAAGTCTAGCCTTGTACTCATTGATTGTTTTTCCATCGGTCTTCATTTTCTTTTTGAAAATTCACTTATATGCTAGTGATTTACTACACGGAGATAAATCTACCAATTTTCAAGTGTGATTTTTCAAGATGGAATCAATCTCACATATAATAGACTCTTTTCACAAAGATCATTCAAAAGAGTTCAATATCTCTTTATAACTTTGTGATTTATATTCTAGAATGTAGGTTAGAAAATTTGGGCCATAAAATTTTCTCATCCTACCTCTTTTGCTATGTTGAGGTCCAACCTCTTCTTCGCTATTTCATCATGATGAGTTTCTTCTTCTTCTATTGAATCATGTATCCGTTTAGATGAATTTGCCTCATCTCTTGATGTACACGGAAACATATTCTCAAAGAAAGAGACGTTTCATGATTCCATTATAGTATTTTGTGCGCATACATTGAATCTTGGATTCATACACATGAATTCTATAAGAAGTACTACTATTTTATGCATACTCTACAAATATGCCACCAGTAGTCTTTAGTCCAATTTATACACAAACTCCACTTATTTGTGTTTTATCACTATCTCTTTAGTAAGTTGGTTTACAACTTTTCCTTTTAAAGAGATAAGACTCATCATTTTGCTTTTTAACAAGCAATGATAAAGGTAATAGATTACATATTACCACCATTTGTTTGAATCATCTTCACATTATAACCATCACTATGATTATTTAATTCAAAACACATTTTACATCTTAATTGAATTTCATTTTGAATGAGGGCATATAATCCAATTAACGAGACTTATTCTCATTATTGATTACTACCTCAACTCACCGATTAATTCAATTTCCATTTTATTCATTCACATAATGAATATTATGATTGATGACATCTACAAAAGATTGTCTCTTAAACCACAAGGTATATGTTTGACTTTTCAAACAAGTTTGACCAACTTTATCTCTGCCTTAAGCATTTCAATATGCTACATCACATTTTGCTTTCGCCACAAAAGTGTTAGAAAGTTCTTCTCCGAATCTCTATTCTCTTTTCCAACACAATACGAATAGCAAGCACCTTAACATTCATTTTACTCATTAATGTTTAAGGTGATTCTTGAAATCTTTCCAAGTAGGAAGCGATTTCTCAATTATTTCCGTCACTTGGAAATTTCACTCAACACCATTCATCGACATGGTTTTCAAGAAAAATATTTTCAATTCTTCCATTAACCTTTTCTGTTTCATGGAGTCCATTATTTTAAAATCAAGAAAACGACCTACAAAGAATTTCTTTGCACCAACATTCTCGATTTTATATTAATAGTCCAAAGATTCTCATCATTCCTTTGCCATTTTCTTATTACTATACACATTACATAATGAATTCGACAATTCATTAATTATATAGTTTCGGTAAAAGAGATTTGCATTTTTCAACTATACCCATGGCTTGAAAACATTCGTCTCATTTTCACCCAACTTTGTAAGATTTTACAAAAGAAATCTCTCTAAGTTCAAGGTGGTCAAGTAGAACATATTTTGTTGCCATCACTTAAAGTCAAGGCCAACAAAATTTTCTAACTTCTCAATATGGTGATCCGATATATTTGGAACAACCACATTCCATTAGACATTTGTCTACACACAAAGAGCCTTTAATTTTCAACAATTATCACTTTGTTGTTACAAATATAACTCTCTAACTTAATTAGAGAATTCACTTTAAGAATAAATTGCTAATTCAATAGGAGAATTAGCACAATTTATTTCTCATAACCACTCATATTTATAAACCTCTAAATTCCTTAATGGAATTGTAATTAAAGGTTAATAATTCCAAAATATTAAAGGTCTCATCTTGGAGCCTCTAGATTAGAAAAAAATCACATTCTCATTTACAAAATACACAATTTCTTTTAGAAGTTCTCATTCTAAATATTTTGTGTTATTTGTCATCATCAACAACAATAAGATTTAACAACTTCCTTCAAGAAGTCTTATTGTTTTTATCTTTATGACATTAGTCACATATTTCCCCAATAGGTTTTAACAACTTCTTTCAAGAAGCCCTATGGTTTTAGTTCTTGTAACATTTTTCACAACAATAGAATTCAACAACTTCTTTCAAGAAGCTCTATTGTTTTCATCTTTGTGACTTTTGTCACTATTAACAATAATAGGATTTAACAACTTCTTTCATTTCAAGAAGCCCTATTATGTTAACCTTTGTGACCTTTGTCACCAATGCAACTAATAGATTTTAACAACTTCTCGTAAGAAGACTTATTATCTTTGTCAACTAAACGTTAAAGACTTAATCTTTCAACGTTCTTAGTTTCAAAGAACTTTCCAATCTCTTTACATGATGTATAACCACTACATGAGGCTTAGCCACAATTGGTTTATACAATCATTGTAACATAGTTGATGTCACGGAGCATCAATCTTTCCATCTTTATTAATCTCATTAAACAGAAATTAAAAAAAATGTTTTAGTTCACAAAAACTGCTCTGAACCGAAATTTTTATCTTCACTTTCACCTTATAGATTCCAATCTCCACCTTTCAGAATCTTCTCCTATGAGTCGTGAACATGCACACCAAATTTCAGCTCAATCCAACGGTTAACGAACCGGAAAATGAAGTTTTTTCACAGATGGTCATAGAAAATCTGTGCTGGAAATTTGCTTCTTTTCCATCAATTTTCCGTCTCTTTTTGCCATCTCTTTACATCTTTTCTCTTGTGGTCATTGATCCACCGAATTTTTCAAATCTGTAATTCTTTCTCAAATAGGAGAATTAGTCTTAAGATTGTTAGACAAAATCTATACAATCGAGCACAAATGAGAAAATAATTACAATGAATTGAAATATAATATACAACATAAAAATAATAAAGAGAAAACCGTAAATTCATTGTCTTGAATTTGCTTGAATCCGTGTCGTAACCTCCTTGAATCGTCATCTTGAATTTGCTTGAATCCGAGTCGTAACCTCCTTGAATCGTCATCTTGAATTTGCTTGAATCCGAGTCGTGTGTGACACACTCTCCTTAAGACTAATTCGCCCCCTCACTACGAGTGCTCGAGGTCTTCAATGGACGTTAGTCTCCCAGGATAAAACGGATGAACCGGAACAACTTTGCACTTAAAGTTTTTCGGCGAATCTCACTATGCTTAAACAAAATCACCACTCAAAACTAATCTAGGAGGCCAAAGAAAAAGATGAACAAATTTCAAGAAAAAGGAGGAAGATTGAAGGAAAAAATTATCTCTTTCATTTGTGGGTTACACACTTATAACTCCACCAAAAGTCCCCAATTAAACTTGATTATTATGGGAGCCATTATACTTGCAATCATGGGGAGTCTCTCCACATTTTGTAACTCTTATTGCAAGTAATGATCCCAATTAATCTTTTTACCATTACTTCAAAATTGGGTTAAATTTAAAACATAATTTATAATTTAAACCCACCAATTTTGAGCTATCATATCCTTCTCATCCAATAATAAATTGGACATCTAGATATACTATTTTAATGTTCTCACTAAATGGAACATAAACCCACAATAATCATTGTCGAACGACAAACGATTCAATTAAGGAAAATACACAATTTCCTTCACAAACAACAAATTTTTCCAACAATCCCCCACATGAAGAAAATTGATGACGAGTTTGGTGATAGAGTTCGGCAGACGAAAACTTGCATACGATAGGTGTGGGAATGCCCATTGAACCTTCGCTCGTACAAGCATATTTACTCTACTCGCAAATCGATAGACGCGATGTCCTTGAATCGTTATGCTTTTTGTGTAGCCGATCATATGCTTGACACAAGTAACGTCCTAACATAGTACAATTCTCATAGCTATGTTCATTCATGGCCCTGAACATACGCCTAATTCTGTGAGAGGGTCTAAGAATTGAGCCTCACACAATTCTCCTCGAAGCGGCCCCACTTCTCTCTCACATAGGTGATTTCTTAAAGGTAACCCGTATTACCCCGCTCGAAATTTCGACGCGTAAGAATCATTAAAAGCCATAAGCTTATCCTTGTCCTTTCGGGATATCACTAACAGGAATGGACTTGGGGTTGGTTCCCCCACAGTGACGCTGCAAGTCTTTTAACAGTTAGGTTGTTCCATTGAATCTAGTTCTTGGGATCTCCAGTCATCTAGATTTGGTTTTCTGCTGTGTTTAACTTTTAAGAGGCTTACGTCTCATTCCCCTCATCGAACTTTCAACTAACTCTCTATTTAACCCTTTGGTTAACGGATCCGTTTTTCATTTGACATCACATTGTCAAATTAGTTGAGAGTAGTTGTTTAATGGTATTATGTCTTAGACATAAATGTCTAGACTACCATTACACACATTGCTATATGTATTTTCAATCATAAATTGACTTTAGCAATATACCATCTTGATAACACAAGCTTTATCCATTTGATAATTGTTAACTCAAATTCATTTAAATTCCAGCTATTCCAAATTGATCATTTCAAAAATTTCAAGAATATCCACCTAATGACTTGTTTAATAACAAGTCTATTAGTTTTCCTTGAATTTGAATCAACAGATCAAATTGACTAGAATTTTCCTTAGTTAACATATCGTTTTTGAATTTAATTAACAAAGTGACGTAGTCACTCTTGTTTAAATCCACACAATCGAACCTTTGATGTCATTATCTTTTTACTTGTCTCAAGTCATACAATGACTTTACAAACTAGCACATTTTCTTCTAGGTTCCATTTCTTGAACCGTTTCAACACTTTGATCTATTTCACTCAAAGTATCACTTATTCACTTCCATGAATTTGACATCAATATTTGGTTTCCATTGATTTTATTTTCTTTTGATTTTTATATATATATTCAAACTTATTGAATCATATATAACAAACCAATATGCACAATTGTTATGAACATAACTCTTGAAACATAATCCACAATTTTTTTTACTAATTGGACTTGCTACTTTGCGAAAAACACCCCCACATCCACAAGTGTACGTAGGCCTACGTTTCCATACTTCATATGGACATCTCATTGTTTTCTTGGGAAAACCTCTCCAAAAGGTAATTAATTATTTTCCAAAGTATACTCACCCCCACATTTTTGGAGTAGTTCCAAAATTAGCAATAATGTCGATTTTCATTATTAACACCATTTGATCATGGTGTACATTGTGGACACTTTGTTTCATTGCTCATGTACAACAAACCCCACAGATGGTCATAGAAAATCTGTACTGGAAATTTGCTTCTTTTCCATCAATTTTCCGTCTCTTTTTGCCATCTCTTTACATCTTTTCTCTTGTGGTCATTGATCCACCGGATTTTTCAAATCTGTAATTCTTTCTCAAATAGGAGAATTAGTCTTAAGATTGTTAGACAAAATCTATACAATCGAGCACAAATGAGAAAAGAATTACAATGAATTGAAATATAATATACAACATAAAAATAATAAAGAGAAAATCGTAAATTCATTGTCTTGAGTTTGCTTGAATCCGTGTCGTAACCTCCTTGAATCGTCATCTTGAATTTGCTTGAATCCGAGTCGTAACCTCCTTGAATCGTCATCTTGAATTTGCTTGAATCCGAGTCGTGTGTGACACACTCTCCTTAAGACTAATTCGCCCCCTCACTACGAGTGCTCGAGGTCTTCAATGGACGTTAGTCTCCCAGGATAAAACGGATGAACCGGAACAACTTTGCACTTAAAGTTTTCCGGCGAATCTCACTATGCTTAAACAAAATCACCACTCAAAACTAATCTAGGAGGCCAAAGAAAAAGATGAACAAATTTCAAGAGGAAGGAGAAAGATTGAAGGAAAAAATTATCTCTTTCATTTGCGGGTTACACACTTATAGCTCCACCAAAAGTTTCCAATTAAACTTGATTATTATGTGAGCCATTATACTTGCAATTATGGGGAGTCTCTCCACATTTTGTAACTCTTATTGCAAGTAATGATCCCAATTAATCTTTTTACCGTTACTTCAATATTGGGTTAAATTTAAAACATAATTTATAATTTAAACCCACCAATTTTGAGCTATCATATTCTTCTCATCCAATAATAAATTGGACATCTAGATATACCATTTTAATGTTCTCACTAAATGGAACATAAACTCACAATAATCTTTGTCGAACGACAAACGATTCAATTAAGGAAAATATATAATTTCCTTCACAAACAACAAATTTTTCCAACACTCCCTCCGTCCCAACTCAGATGCACACTTTAACTTTTTACGTAAATTAAAAAGAGAATATTATATTGAAAGTATTGTGAGTGTAAAAATAAAATAGGAGAGAGAATGAGTGGAGGGAATAGTAAATTATAATGGTATTGTGAGTATTAAAATAATATAGGAGAGAGAATGAGTGGAGGGAATAGTAATGATTTCTTTTCATTTTAGGAAATGTGCACGTAGATTTAGGATGCTCAAAATGAAAAATGTGCACTTAGGTTGGGGCGGAGGGAGTATTTTGTTGCACAAATTTGAGACGGAATAACAAGATTTCAATATTTTTTTCTTCTAAAAACTTGTTTTTTACGTGATGAATTTGAGGTTTCTTGATTTGTATTTTACTTG
This sequence comes from Adenophora triphylla var. japonica, assembly GCA_022495995.1. Taxonomy (NCBI): domain Eukaryota; kingdom Viridiplantae; phylum Streptophyta; class Magnoliopsida; order Asterales; family Campanulaceae; genus Adenophora; species Adenophora triphylla. The sequence goes on along the minus strand of JAFEMH010004675.1, from coordinate 73,172 downwards.
TTTGAGAAAATTGTGTATGGAATTGTAATTACTTTATTTGTTTGGCTTTTTCTCCCTTTTCTTTTAATTTGACATTTATTAATTTAGGATGAAGTTAGTACCTAATTAAAAAACATCATGAAATTACTATTATTAAAGTTGTTGCTCCTCTGTTTTCACCATGGAGTGTTTCTTTGTCTTTGTCTGCCTAAGATGCTCCACCCAAAATGTCCTTGTATCACAAACTTTATTTGTTTGGCTTTTTTCTCCTTTTCTTTTTTTAAGATAGAACGAAATAAAAGTGATGGGCTAGGCCCAACATATGAAGTCCAATTATTCAGACATTATTGTCACCATATCCTTAGTGTGGCGGCCCAGTTATTACCAGGACCAAGACCCATCATCAAAGATCAGTCGACCTAGCTCATTGTCTGACATTCGTGGTCCCGACCTAGCTTTGTCCGACATACGATCCATATCTCACACGGGTATTATTCGGCTACATCAGTCAGTCATGTCGACCTAGACCCATGCAGGAAATCTCGACCTACCAGACATATGTCGACCTACAAAGTCATGACGTATCTATAATTCTTTTCATAACAGAGTTTCTACAAATCAGGAGTTATTTACGTACGTGATCTCCTACACGATTCGTTTCATGATTCAAGTGATTTCATGCAATCCTACTACAATTATAACTCATATCAACGCTTATAAATACATTACAACATCAACGGTTTTGAGGTAATTGCTATTTGTTATTCTGAATACATCTTGTTCATTATAATTTATAAGCTTATACACCATACTTACTCTCACGCTCGAGGGTCTAAGCCGGAGACCATTTCGGCTAGTCGTGGGTTTCTTGTTTCAGGTCAAAAGCTAGGAGATCAGTCCTGATTACTGGACGCAGGTGAAATTACCCGGATCCGGCTCGCGAGCGAGCCCCGGCATCTCGCATCGCTGGTCGAGGAGGTGTCTCGATGCGTTTTCGTTTGTAGAGTCGCCACACCGTTTTGATTTAGCCCAAAACATTGAGAAAAGACTTAGTTTAAAAACTGTTGTTTTGTGATGAGATTTTTGAGTTCGGAGGTCAGGTTACGCCTCGGGAAGAGAATGTTAGAGCTCACCCGAGTCGCCTCGTAAAAACGAGTCTTTCGGTACCCATTCTTTCTTTAAACGTTGTGTGTGTGTGTATGTGCTTTTAAAAATGCATGCTATATATAATGTCTACATTGCACGCTATGTATTGAAATGTATTGAAATAGTGTTAGAAGGATGCCTTACCAATGTTGGTTTGTGTCTGTCATCCGCTGGAGAATAGTGTTTGAGTGTTGAATAGTGTTCCGAGACGGATCGGGATTGCTTCGGGATGTACCGGTGTCTGCGGACAGAGTTTCGGCGTGTTTCGGGAGTGTCAGTTTTGTTGATTGGACTCAAGCAGAGGTTCGTCGTGCGTTGGGATCGTCGTTTGCGCTCGGGAAGAGTTCCGGCGTGCATCGGGATCGTTGGTTGTGCTCGAAAAGGGCCGGGACTCCTCGAGATGGACCGGAATGCCTCGAGATTGATTGGCAGGGCTTCGGGATGGATAGGCAAGGCTTCGAGATGCCTCGGGAGTGCCTCGGGGTAGCTCGAGAGCATCTCGAGAGTGCTCGACAGTGCTCGGCAGGCCTTCGAAGTACCACGAGGGGCCTCGAAATGCCCCGGAGGGAATCGAAAGGGACCGGGATTGCCCCAAAGAGTCTTAGAGGGGAAGTCTGAAGGCTGGGAGAGAGAGAGAGGAGAAGAGGGATGTGTGAAAAATATGAGGGGGGAGCCCTCTATTTATAGGGTCCAGATTCTGGCTAACTATGTCGCGCTACACAGTCTGCCATTACCATTTTTTTGGTTTTCCTGGATTTAAGGGAATATTGTGGACTTTAAGAGGATTTTGTAATAATTGTGTCTGGAAGCAAATTAGTCCGCACGGACTGTCCTTGCTTTTCCAAAATTCCCTAAAAGATTTTTTGTGTTTTTTTATCCCAGAAAGGCCCCCCTTGGTTTGGTTGGTGGTTTTTGGGATTTCTGAAGGCTACGGGTGTTCGAGACTGCATTTGTGTGAGTTTGCGTTGTTTCCCATTCGTTTGGAAGGGAGTGATCCAGATTGGGGTACTTACAGAAGCCCCTAGACGATGTCACTTACGAAGGAAGTGGGGTCCTGATCTAGATTGCCTGGGAGAGGATGCGACCGTGTAGGTCGATTCGTGAGGATGTGGCAGTGTCCTGTTGTGATGTGACCGTTAAGGTCAGCTGTGAGGACATGGTGATGTCCTACTGTGTGACCGTTTAGGTCGGTTGACTGGACCCTTTAGTAAGATTCCTACGTATCCCTAGCGGAAATCAAGCCTGATCGTAGTTCGTGTGTGGGGTGAGTGTTGTCGTTCATGAGGACGTGTGATGTCCTCTGATTGAGACTCTGTGTGTGGACGTGTCGGTATCCTGTGGGTGACCGTTTAGGTCGGTTGGCTGGACCCTTTGGTAAGATTCCTACGTATCCCTAGCGGAAATCAAGCCTGATCGTAGTTCGAAGTCGTGTAATTGTGAGTGTATGCGGGCATGGTGGTGCCCTGAGGTGTTGTGACCGCTAAGGTCGACTGTGAGGACGTGGTGGTGTCCTAAGGTGATGTGTTTGGGACATTTATGCGGTCTTCTGGACCGAGTAATTTAAAGCCTTTCGAGCTACGGATAATGATTTAGGAGGTTTATACGGTCTTCTGGACCGAGTAATTTAAAGCCTTCCGGGCTATGGATAATGATGAGGACGTGTTATGTCCTCTAACTGGGGTTGTGTCGTGCATGAGGACGTGACTTGTCCTTTGACTGAGGTTGCGCCGTGCATGAGGACGTGACTTGTCCTCTGACTGAGGTTGTGCCCTGCATGAGGACGTGACTTGTCCTCTGACTGAGGTCGTGTCATGCATGAGGACGTGACTTGTCCTCTGACTGATTTTGTGCCGTGCATGAGGACGTGACTTGTCCTCTGAGTGAGGATGAAAGTGTTTGTTCTGTGGTTCATGAGTATGATCCTGGCGAGTCCTTTTATGAGGCGTGCTTGCTTTGTGCTTGATTTTGAGAGGCGTGATTGCCTTGTGTTTTGTTTTTGTGAGGCATGATTGCCTCGTGTTTTTTTTTGTGAGGCATGATTGCCTCGTATTTTGTCCGCTGGGGAAAGGTTGGACTTACGATGACTGGCGGGGGGAATGAATTGTTTATTGGGAAAGCATTCGTGCTTTAGGACATGTGTTCGAAGGCTTTTTGCGCCTTGGAATTTGTGTGTGGAGGCATTTGGGGCCTTGGTATTTGTGTTTGGAGGCATTTGCGCCTTTTGTGTTTGTTTTACTGTTTAATGGGTGATGTTCGGGCTTACGATGACGGCGGGTGTTTTGTTTGCTGGGGATATGTGGTCTCGTAGGGGTTTGCAAGAATTCCCTTTTGACCTTTTGTCCGCTGGGGAAGGGGTTCGGGCTTACTTTGATGGCCGGTTTTTGTTTCGTGTTTCATGTTTTTGGAGGCGTTTTGTGCCTTGAGAATTGTGCTTGAAGGCGTTTTGTGCCTTTTGTGTTTGTTTTGCCATTTAGTGGGCGAGGGTCGGACTTACAATGACGGCCGGTGTTTATTTCGTTGGGTCGAGGACCAAACTGCGTTAAATCTGCTGGAAATGGCCATTGGACAGCCAGGGGTAAAGATTATAAGGGCAAAAGGGTAATCTCGCCAGGAGATGCAAAGTGGTCCGCACGGATCCACTTCCCTTGCAAAGAGGTCCGTGTGGATTAGTGGGGGAATTTAATTTCCCAAATCCAGATTCAGGTCTCAGAAACGAACAACAACTCCATTTTCCCATTATATTCGAACGAGAGAGAGAGAGGGAGAGAAAATTTTGATTTTGTTCAAAAATTCTTGAGGGGATTCTTTCGGATTGCTTGAATTGCTACAATGGCGGAAAAATCAGACGAGGTCGTCGCCAAAGGAACCAAGAGGCCATGGAAAGGAGATTGGATCTCCTAAGGAATTGCTCTTCCTTCTTGCCTTCGTCGAGGAATCCAGATGTGTTGTATCCGGATTCGTAGGTGCACAACTTGTGGGGGAGGACCGTAAGGGAGGTAAGAAGTCAATTTTTGTTTTGATTCTTGTTTGAAATGTTGTATGCTAGAACTAGGTTTTAGTTTTCGCAATTTGGGGCTTTTGTTGTTGCCATGCTCATTTTGTGAAATTTATGGTGAATTGTTGAAATTGAGCATGTAAGAATTATGGGTATGTGATTTTTGTGCAAAAATGTGGAGATTAGCTCTTATTTGTAAAAAATAAAGTGCTTCTTTTTGAAATGCATGCTTCAGTGATTTGTACCTTATGCTATTTCTGTGTGTACATTGTGAAAAAAATTGCTGTGTAGGGACGGACTTTGGGTGAAAAGTGTGACGTGTGCCGTGTTTTTGTGACGGACTTTTGTTGAAAATGTGTCATGTAGGGACGGATCCCTCTTTTGAGAAAATTGTGTAGTGCGTGCCGTGTTTTCGTGACGGGCTCTTGTTTGCAAAATTGCCGTGTAGAGACGTTCTTGATTTGAAAAGTGTAATGTGTTCCATGTTTTTGTGACGGTTTTCGTGGGGAAATTTATGTGCAATGTGTGCTGTATTTTTGTGACGAGCTTTTGAAAATGTGTCATGTAGTTCGTGCCGTGTTTTTGTGACGGGCTTTTGTTTTGAAAATGTGACGTGTGCGCCGTGTTTTCGTGACGGACTTTTGTTTTGAAAATGTGACGTGTGTGCCGTGTTGGGCCGGACCTCTTTTTTTGTGATTTGTATTTTTTGTATATTTGTTTAAGTACTGTGATTAATGTACCTTTGCTGTGTTTACCTGCAGGATGAGGTGACTTTGTCCGGGAAGGCGAATAAGATGAAGTCACAGGGATCCCTTGAGGCCGTAGTTGAGTTGTGGCGGAGCTTTCCCGACATTTCCCGAGATGGGAGGCCTAGTCCTCGAAGGCTAGTGATCGCTAGTGGGCTGAACGTGTTCGTTAAGAACCTTGACGGGATAGCGGAGATACAGAAGAACAAGGGCTTCTTCTTGGCTTTGTCTGAGTACTGGTGGGACACCACGCATACCTTCCACTTTAGCTGGGGAGAGGTGAAAGTGACTTCTACCGATTTTGCAGTGATCACCGGGCTTTCCTTCAAGGGAGGGCCGGTGAGATGGCGGGACAGGACGTTCGATGGGGTGCTGACTGAGTTGCTGGGATTTGCACCCTATCCTTGTAAGGGCTTGGGCATGTTGTACAGCGATGTGGAGGTGCAGATTATGGCCAACATCGGGGCTTATCACCGGGGCACTGGAGTAGTGACGGCTGAGCAGCTGGCGCGCTCTTTTCTGTGGTTTGCTCTTTCTGAAACTCTGTTCTCGAATCACACCTCTTTCACTCTTTTCCCTCTGCTGGAGAGTTTGGTGGACTTGGAGAGGTTTGGCGAGATTGCTTGGGGCGAGGCGGGCTTGGCCGAGCTCTACTTTGCTATGGACATGTTTAGCTGGGGCGCGGCCAGTTCCCTGGGATGCTTTGATTTTGCATTGGAGGTATGAGTTTATTACTGTTTGTGGTTTAGCAGTTTATCATTTTCTCTGTCTTCTTTTCCTTTTGTTCTGAGCACTATCTGCTATTTTGTTGCAGATGTGGTGCTATGAGATCTTCCGGTGCCAGCCGTGGGACCTGGAAGATGAAACCATGGTGGCCTACCATGACATGCTGTGTTGGGCCCGCCCATTGAGGAAGAGGAGGATGACCAGGGGGAAGGTCACAGTTGCATATCGGGATGTACAGGAGTTCCTAGAGAGGGATAGCCCGACGGGGTTTGAGCTGTACCCTTGGATTCGGTATGGGGATGACGAGTTTGAGGGTGCTCCCGTGGTGACGCGGCAGAGGAAGATGCTGCTGGGCCTTACATGCCATGTCATGTATCTGGGGGAGATGGTCTTCTGGCAGCTTGGCGCAGGTGAGCCCCCTGTAGCTCCGAGGGATCCGCCCTTCGGTATGCTGAGTCCTTTTGATATGGACGTGCTGGAGTATGACATGTACAGGGATGGCGTGAGTGCCGAGGAGTATGGGGCCTTTGTTAGGCGGAAGTTGAGGACGCCACAGGTGTTGGCGAGGGAGAGGTAGGTGGCCCGCCACGTCCCCTTGATGTTACGATGCCTAGGCCAGACTTCACGTATGTCCGTGGGGACTCTTCGAGGAGGAGGGTAACGGTGCCCATCCCAGAGCAGGCTCCTGCTGCTTATCGGGTTGACCCGGATGCTCCAGTGAGTGTGCTTACTTTTTTCCATCTTGGCATCTTTTCTGTATTTTTTCTCTTTTTGTCGAGTATGATTGTATTTCTTTTGCTGAGCGTTTCTTTGGTTGTTTGCTTGTCCAGGTCTCGCGGAGATCCTTTGATATGCTGACCCGCCAGTTTGTGGGGATGAGGTCTTTTGCAAAGAAGCTCGCGGGGAAGCTGTCTTGCAGATCTTCGCGGTGTGCGGCGGCGTTCGAGCCAATGCCTTCGAGGAGGTCTATGGATACTCCTTCTTCGAGGGCTTAGCCAGGGCCACATCTTGAGGTGCCGGTTCAGGAACGGCATAGCTTTGATGTGGGGGCGTCTTCGGGGGTCCAAAGGCTGCAGACCCTTAATCAGTTCTTTCCTCAGTCGAATGTACAGGGAGAGGGTTCGTCTGCGCATCCCTTCTTTGATCCTTTCACTGGGTTTGATCCTTCGGAGTACTTCGAGTACTCGCCCGAGGAGGGGGTCCAGTATTCAGATGATGAGGGTGTGACTGGCGAGTTTGCCGAGATGCCAGATTTCTCGTTTGTGGAGGTTGATGATGATGAGTCGGAGTAGGGCTCATTTGCTTTCCCTCTTTCCGTTGTCTTTTTTTGGTTTTGTTTAGCAACAGACATTTTGTACCTGTAATAAAACATTTGTATTTTGCACAACAAAGTATTTTATTTTAAGATGTAATAATGCATTTGTGATTCCCGGGGATTGACCTAGGAATTGTTGCTAGCTTATTTTTATTTTGTGCATGTCTCATGAGCTGGGAATGCATTTATGGTTAGTGTATGGTGGACGAGAATGGCTTTGGCCAGGCTTTTGAGCAGTTTGGGGGGGGGTAAGATCCCGCTGAGAGCAGTAGCTGTTTTGCAGTTTGTTGAAAATGTGGGGCCAGGTGGCAATGTGGTCCACACGGACACATCCATCATGCAAAGTGGTCCGTGCGGACTGGCCTTGCTTTTGGGAAGGAAATAAGAGCCACAGAAAGTCTGGACTTCCCCCACTTCCCATTTGCAGTCCTTTCGAGCGTTCTTTCCCATTTTCTCTAGAAACCTCCACATTTGCCATGGATTCTTCATTTGTTTCGAGAGTTTTGCCGAGGCTTTCGAAGGAGAGGCAAGCATTCTTCCTTGAGTGTCTCAAAACGTGAATGAGGCGCCACATGAGGCACAATAAACGGGCTTTCAATATGAGATTATGACTCCGCTCGGTTTGGTCCCTTAAGGAGTTAGTTCCTGATTAGGAATTGTTGCGGGCTGCCACGAAGTTCTGGGATGTTAGGAGGCACGTGTATAGCTTCTCCTACAATGAGGTCACGCCCACCTTGGAGGATTTTTGGGCTTTGATTGGAGGACCGGAGGTGGAGGCCATCTCGCTTCCTTTTATTGGCGGTGCCGACGTGAGCGTGAAGCTTGCATGCTTTCTTCGGACTTCGTTGGAAGAAGTACAGGGTATGACTTTTGATTCTGGTCATATTGACATTTCTGCACTGACGGAGCGGTTTATGAGCGATGACGAGAGTGACGTCTCGTGGAATGCATTTGCCTTGTGGGTGATAGCGACGCTTTTCATGGTCAGCTACCTTGGGGTATGTGATGGTGCTTTGCTGGATGTGGTAGGGCACTGTCGAGCCGGGGAGGATATTGTTCCGTTGGTGCTGGGGGAGACCCTTCACGACATTGATCATCTGACGACTGGGGATAGGTTCATGAGAGGGGGAAGCCCCGTTTTTCTCACTTTGTGGTTGCGAGAGAGACTTCAATCTATGCCGAGTCTTCGGCGTCGTTTATCCCGTGGTCGTTTGCTCGGAGGCCTCTTATATCGGATATGGATCAGTCCGCCTGGGTGAGATGGATGGCACAGCTTGGTACACATCAGATCCGTTGGTGGGTTCCTCAATGGGGAATTGAGACTAGGAGGGCCTTATAGGAAGGTTCCTATGTTGTCAGAGTTCCAGGTTTGTCTTTGTCCTCCTTTTATATTCCGTCGCTTGTTTCCCGGCAGTTCGGGGTGAGGCAGGAGCCTTTGATGGGCTGGGATGACATCGCCACTGTGGAGGTAGCTTCTCTTTGCATGGCAGCTTCAGGTGCTCTTCTGTGTTTTCTGAGGGGTATGGAAGTATTCCGCTTTCCTTCCTGTGCTGCTCCTTCGACGTCGGGAGAGTGTTGTGTTGACCACCGAGTACCTGGATTGGTACGAGCAGCATGTCGGGCAGTCCCAAGTGGTTTTGGGGAGCAGGCGTGAAGCGATTCTGGTGCAAGATTGCCATCCCAGCTATAGCCTTAGAAGTGCCGAAGCGTGGTCTAATCCTCAGAATGTGACCGGAGACGCTTTATTTGACTACGAGACTAAAGTTGATCGACTGACGGAGAGAGGTCCCCTTTTCCAGACTCGCAGGGAGGAGATCCGGGCCGAGGCACGGGTGAATGAAGCTCTGTGAGCTGTTGGATTGTTTGACTCTACGGGGAGGACCCCTAATCTCGGAATGAGAGAGACAGAGTTGGCTCGCGTGGAGCGAAAGAAGACTCGCTGGGGACAAGGGAAGAAAGGGAAGAATGGCGAGGGAACATGCGCAGGTGGCGCGGAATGACCTCCTAAGTATCCATTCATTGCATTGCCGACACATTATTTGTTAAATGTATTAAGTTGTCTTTTAGCATGTTGTGAACTTGAGAGTAGACCGTGCTTGTACTCATTAAGAAATGTTGCAACCTTTAGTGATTTGTGATTTACTTTTAAAGCTTTGTCGAGACGCAAGATCTCTTGTTCGCCTTTTGTTTCTTTTGTGAGCCTTGGCGGCGTCCAGCTTTGGACCTTTCTGTTGTATTTGTTGACTGAAGCAGTCGGAGCCTTGATGGCATCCCTTTTTGTTTGGATTTGTGTTTGGATGAGAAGGTTGGATTTTTTGACGGTCTCTTTAACGTTTCCCTTGCTTCTCGGTTGTCGGCGTTGGGTCCTTGGCCTCATATTTTTGTGAAGCTTCTACTTGAGCTCCTCTTTTTTTTTTTGAAAGCTTCTGCTTGAGTTCTATGTTTTTTTTTGAAGTCTTCTGCTTGAGCTCTTTTTTTTTAAAGCTTCTGCTTGAGCTCTTTGTGTTTTTTTTTTGCGAAGCGAACGAGGGCGAAGGCTAGCCCCTAGCTTTTTGTTGACTTTGATGTTGAGTAACCTTTGGTGGTCCTTTGATGTTGCCGCCGTCGTTCGACTTGGTCAAGGTGATGGTGGGGACATGTTTTGGAAAGTGTATAGTATGATGGGAGACTTGGTTGGCATCCTAACTTTTTTGTTTATGTGTGTTTTTTAGACCGGACCAATTAAGGTTGCCTACGTTCCCCCCGGACTAGTGGGCTCAGGTCTGCGTAGTTCGACTCTACAAGGAGTGCCAAGAGATGCACAGTTGATCTTCTTTAGGCGAAGTATCTTCGAAGTTTGCTTTCGTTGACTGGATTCATGAAGGGATTGCCGTCTAGGTCTGTCAGCTTCATGGCACCTCCGGAGAAGATCTTTTGAACCACGAAAGGGCCGATCCATGTTGGTTTCCACTTTCCCAGTGGGTTGGTTCGGGTGGGAGGCTTTTCCTTGAGTACCAGATCGCCTTCCCTGATGTCTCGGGACTTGACTTTCTTTTCGAAAGCTCTAGCCATTCTGCTTTGGTAGGCTTGGGTGTGCTCTATGACCTTTAGTCGGCGTTCGTCTAGCAGAGCCATTTCGTTGTGTTGGCTTCGGAGCCATTTGACTTCGTTGATCTCCTTTTCCAGCAGTACTCGGAGTGAGGGAATTTCCAATTCAACGGGCAGTACTGCTTCCATCCCGTATGTCAGGGCGATTGGAGTTTCTCCCGTGGCTGTTCTGACTGATGTTCGGTAGCCCCAAAGGCAAGGTGCATCTTCTCGGGCCAATCTCATCCTCGGGTGGTCATTTTTCGGATGATCCTTTCGAGGGTCTTGTTTGCTGCTTCTAGTGCGCCGTTTATTTGTGGCCTGTAGGGAGAAGACTTTTGGCGTGTGATCTTGAATTCGGCCAGCAGTCTGTTGCATTCTCCTTTGAAGTGGAACTCGTTGTCTGATATGACCTTGTTCGGGATGCCGTATCGGCATATGATGTTTTCCTTGAGGAAATGTGCGACCTTCCTGAAAGTGAGCACTTTGTAGGACTTGGCTTCGACCCATTTTGTGATATAGTCGATGGCTACTAAGACGAATTTGTGGCCGTTGCTGCCTGGCGGAGCGATCTTCCCGATAACCTCAATTCCCCAAGTGGCGAAGGGCCAGGGAGTAGTCATGCTGTAGAGATCGTGAGGAGGTAGATGATTGAGGTTGGAGAACCGTTGGCACTTGTCGTAGCTTCGGACAAAGTGGATGCAGTCTGCCTTAATGGAGATCCTGTAGTAGCCCATTCGAAGAATGATCTGCATCAGGGCTCTGGCGTTCATGTGGGGGCCGCAAGCCCCATTGTGGACTTCGTTCATGAGCTCGTTTGCTTTTTCCCCGTCGATGCGCAGAGCGGTCCTTGGTAGAGTTTTTTGTATTGCATGTCTCCAAGGATGACAAAGTGAGAGGCGAGGCATTTTAGGGCCATGATGCTCTTGGCTTTGACTCCTTCTTTGCGTTGGCCTTCCTCGTTCATGAAGGCGGTTTCCCCGTTCTTAAGTTATTGGAAGATCTGATTGTACCATGGCTCATTGATGGGCTCGGGTTCTGGTTCGATCTCGCAGCAGTAGGGGGAATTTCCTTTCTTCCCACTTTGAATGGCTTGATTGCCTTTCCCTCGGGGATTTCCAAGAGTGAAGCCAAGGTGGCTAGGGCATCTGCAAACCGGTTTCGGTCTCTTGGCAAGTAGTGGAAGGTGACCTCTTCGAATTGTGTGATGAGGTCTTCCATGCAGGCGTGGTATTTTTGCAAGCCTGGGTCTATTAGTTTCCATTTGTTGGAAACTTGATTGATGATCAGGGCTGAGTCCCTATAGACTTCGAGTTTCTGGACGTTCCTTTCATGTGTGGCCTCTAGTTCGGCGGTGCAAGCTTCATATTTGGCGGCATTGTTGGTTACCTCGAAATTCAGCTTTATGGAGATTGGTATGTGCTCGTCCTTTGGGTCGACCAAGAGCATACCAATGCCGTTTCCTCTTTTGTTTGCTGCTCCATCTAAGAACAGTTGCCATGAGTTTTTGCCTTCAAGTGTGAAGATTCCTTTGTCGGGAAATTGTGGTTCGGGACCTTGAGCCTCGTCGGTTGGGAAGTCGGCCAGTTGCTCGGCCATTACCCGTCCCTTGATTGACTTATGGTTCACGTACTTGATGTCAAACTCCGCTAGGAAGAAAGACAATTTTGCGAGCCTTATTGACAGTGATGGCTTGTCGAAGAGGTATTTGACTAGGTCCATTCTGGAGACCATGTTCACTGTGTGCGACTACATGTAGTGTCGTAGTTTTCCGACAACCCAAACTAGAGTTGCGCAGGCTTTCTCGAGGGCTGAGTAGTTGAGTTCGCTGACTTGAAACTTTTGACTGACAAAGTAGATGGCGTTCTCGACTCGTGACTCTTTCTTTTCTTGACGGAGCAAGGCTCCAACTGCGGTGTCGGTCACAGTTACGTATAGTAAAAGTGGCTTCTCCTCGTGGGGAGGACAGAGGATCGGAGGACTCACAAAGGTACGCCTTTATCTTTTCAAAGGCATCTTGGCATTCCGGGTTCCATTCGATGTCTGCATTTTTATTCATTAGTCTGAAGATTGGCTCGCACATGGAGGTCAACTGATTGACCAAGCGGCTGATATACTGCTGGCGGGCCATGAAGCTTTTTACCTCTGTTTGGGTTTGCAGTGGTCTCATTTCGATTATAGCCTTGATCTTTTGAGGATCAACTTCGATGCCTCGCTCAGTGACCATGTATCCTAAGACTTTGCCTTGGATGACACCAAATGTGCATTTGGAAGGGTTTAACCTCATTGAGTGTTTCCAGAGTTGATTGAAGAACTTTCTCAGGTTAGTGAGGTGTTATCTGTCTGATCCCTTTGAGTGGATGATCATGTCATCGACGTACACTTTGATCACTTTGTGGATCATGTCGTGGAAGAGGGCGGTTGCTACCCGTTGGTAGGTAGCCCCAGCGTTCTTTAGTCCGAATGGCATCACTGTGTAGCAGTAGGTTCCCTAGGGGGTTGTGAAGGCTATTTTTTCTTGGTCTTCTTCGGCCATCTTGATTTGATTGTAACCGGCGAACCCGTCCACGAAGGACTTAACCTCGAAATTGGTCGTGGTGTCTACCAACATGTCTATGTTTGGTAGTGGAAATTCGTCCTTGGGACTTGCCTTGTTGAGATCTCGGAAGTCTACGCAGCAGCGTACTTTTCCGTTGGCCTTGGTGACCGTGACTATGTTGGAGAGCCATGTCGGGTATTCGATCACCCTTATGAAGCCGACGCGGAGTATCTTTTCGATCTCTTCCTTGACTTGTAAAGACCATTCCGGCTTGATTCGGCGTAGCTTTTGCTTGATGGGCTTAGCCTCGGGATTCAGGGGAATCTGATGTTCTACTATGGCTGGATCTAAGCCGGGTATATCTCGGTAAGACCAAACGAACACGTCCACAAATTCTTTGAGCAGTGTAGTCAATGCGTTTTGCTCAGTGCCGGTGAAGAAGCTTCCAATTTGCATCTCTTTTGGCTCTTCAGCAGTTCCCAAATTCCCTTTGGTTAAAACCTCCTCGGCAGCTTGGGCCCGGTTTTTCTCTCGTTTGACAACATGCTTAAAGATGTATTTAATGTATTATTCCTTTAATGTGTCTGCTTCTTTGTTAAGTGAATCGTTATTAACTGTTTGTGTTTTAGTTAATTTATTAGTTGTTAAAGATGCAATGAGAGGATACTCGGAAAGGTTGAAACTTTCATTAAGATCATATGGGAATACATTATTGGATATGAGTTCGTAATCTTCCGGCGTAAGACCATTAGATGACTCGAGAGACTCAAATTCAATGATAATGGACTCAGAATGTGTTTTGAGTCTGGACTCTAGGATGCGAGGGGTTAGACCTAGTTGTTCGATCATTTCCTTCTTGCTGGTGGTAGGTCCGGAGAAGGTGGCCCAGTTATTGAGTGGCAATGTTGATGAGCTTGAAAGGAGGCAAGGGTCAAAAGGCTTCGCGCTTTTTTTCCCAATCATGGCTACCATGGAGTTATCAGAAACAAAATTGATTAGGTCTGGCACCTCGATTTCTCACTGAAGAGTTTTTGTTGCAATGGCTCGTTCCAGGCATCGTCTGCGGAGTCTTCCATTCTTGTCTTGGTCATTTCTAGTTCGAATGCTGACACGTCCCGCTTGTTTTTGGCGGGGGTGCTGACAGAGAGCTTCCCGAGTTCTTCCGCCCAAGAGGGGGTTTTCCTGAACCAGAATTCAGTGTGAATAGTGGTATTGGTGGGTCCCGGTAGAGTTGGTGCATCAAGGAACGCCCTTCTGACAGGGTTTGGCTCGAGGCCTCTGAACCTTGCAAGGTTTTGTTGGAGCTCGTCCATTGCTGTCGACCAGTTTTGTTTGGCGTTGATCAGCTCTGTCCCCTTTTTTGTGTTTTTTTTGAACTGCCAGTTTTCTTTATGAAGTATCGGGCCATGTCGAAGCTTTAAGGGCGGAGGTCGGAGATTGCGTGCAAGCCTCTTTTGTCAGTAGCGAAGCATTTGCGTGCAGCTTTTCTATTTTCTGCAGCGTGTTTGGGAGTGAGAACGTACCCTAGGCCATGGCGGGTATTTTGTTCTTTGACCTTGGTGATTAGTTGGGTACCTTGATGGCGTTTTCCCAAACCAAGCCCCGGGATGTAGTTCATGAGCTTCATCATCTTCATGGTAGGAGGGATCCGGTCCCAAGTCAGGGGCAGGTCTATGTGGCATACCTGGGCTTTTGGGCTTTCGACTGTGAACCCTGTCAGCATCATGCCGTTGTTGTCGTGCTTGATTTCCAAGACTAGGACGCCGTTTGTGTTGGTCCCTTCAGTATTTATGCTATCCCCATATATGATGGTGAGATCCGTTCCTTGGATGAACTTTACGCACTGGTGTAGGGTGGATGCCACCCCATTGATCTGGTGTAGCCAAGGGCATCCCAAGATGGCAGTGAATGTGATCGGGATGTCGATGACTTGGAAGTCTGTCGGGATCATCTGCTTTCCGAACCACAGGTTCAGAGTGGCTATTCCCAAGACTGAGCGAGACGTCGAGTCGTATGCTTTGATCGTCTGAGTTGAGGGCTTTAGATCAGTTGGCTTGATCCCTAGCAAGTCCATCATTTTGGATGGGAGGACGTTCATGGCTGATCCCCCGTCTACCAAGACTCGAGGGAGGCGGCGCTCGTCAAGTTGAACTGTTATGTAGAGAGGCTCGTTGTGGTCAGCCCCAAATTTTGGGAGGTCGAGCTCCGTGAAAGTGATGATGTTGTTGTAGTGAACGTTGCCGATCATTTGGACCGCTTCATCTGGTGTCACGTTGATAGGTACCATGGTCTGGGCCAGGCTTTCCTCCAGCTTGAGTTTGTGCGGGTAAGAGGAAGTGAGTAAGGACCAGAGGGATATGTTAGCCTGGAGGATTCACCGGGATTTGACCAGAACGCGTCAGTACGTTCACCTCTGGCTTTGCTGCTTTGCTTGTTTCTCCCATTTCTGTCATGGGAGGGCCTTGGTTGGCGTAGGGCCATGCTTCGCATTTCAGTTCGTTCACCGTTATTGCTTTTGTTGAAGCGTCAACGGTGGCCTTGATGTCTTCCCAAGATAGGGGTTGGGGTGTCTGGACCCTTGGGCCAATGGTGGCTATGCGGAGCTCGTCCCAGCTAATCATGGAGCAGAGGTTTCCATGGCCTTGCGTAGAGCTAGGCTGAGGAGATTTGCTGGAGTAGATGACGTAATAGTCAAACTTTTCTGACGGTTCTCCGAGGGTTCCGACTGTGGGATCGCCGGCTTCATATCTCTTTTTCAGTTTTCATTGAGAAGAGGGTTTCTTCTTTCATGGAGGGCGATCCTCGTTTATTTCATCTTGGAAGTCCCTTTCCAGACAAGCGGTGCAATCGCAGACGTCCCACCAGATGAGTTCATCATTCTGTGGTGGTATTGGGACCTCGGGACATTGACCTGGCGTGTCTTCCCCTGGGGGGTCTTGTGGTTTTATGTCGTCGCTGCAGGGCTCGTACGAGGGTAAAAGATTGAATTCTGGGAGACAATGAGAGACGTTAGGAGCTACGGGAGCGGGTATGTCTTTGGGAGTCCAAGGTGGTTGGAGGGTGGCTAATGTTCCGAAATGGTACATGGCACCTTCGCTCCAGGCTTGTTGCTCACCTTGGCATTTTTCGAGGGCTATGACAGCTTGCCAAACTTCCTCCATCGTCGGGAAATTTCTCGGGGGTAAGGTCCCGTTTTCCTCATTGTTATCTGCCGATCTGGCCATGGGGAGTTGATGGACCGCCATGGTGGCTGTAATGGGAATGATGTGGGGCCTCTCGACTTTGACACTGGAAGGATAGTTCCCGGGTACTCTCGACCACTCTCAGTTCACTGGAGGGGTTGACGGGTAAGGTTTAGACATGGGAAGGCCTTTTTTGGATAAAAGGGGGAAAGCTCATGTGACATGCGGTTTTTGCTTTTTTTTATTTATGCTTTTTTTGTTGTTTTAATTTACTTAAAACAGTGTTTTCTCAGACTCCTACGTTGGTTGGAAAAGATTGCTCTTCTTTTTCGCAACTATGCTAGATCCTAGTTCAGTGGAGACCATCTGTGTGGCTATAAGCCCCTCGTTTTGCACCTGTATTTTGACATCTCGAGGTGGACAGCCCCGGGCGAGGGTCCTATAGGGCAAGCGGTTTCCACCGTCCTAAAAGAAAAATCGATCCTAAGGGCTGAGCCTGTCATGTTCGTTTTAATGTCTTGGCTATGTGAATAGTGAGCAGAGCCGGCACTTGAGTCAAGATCGGGTCGAGAGTTCGGAATGACCTCTCTTTACCTTGCTTGCGCAAGGGATCTGTGACGTTAGGCGTTGGCTGGGTCATATTGTCATGGCTGACGTATTAAAGGCTTGATGACATGGTGTCATGTGGGCATGGATGTATATCCAGAACGGAGCATCGTCTGGGCGTAGCTTCGAAAATCAAGATCTGGTCAAGATTTTAGCATGACCTTTCATCGTCTTGCTTGCGCAAGGGATCTTGAGTTCCGAGCTTCGGCTCTGAAAAATGGCCGGCATGGGATATGTATCTAGGCTTTATGACACGTACTGGGTAAAAACCAACCGAGTCTGGACAGAGTGTGACGCAAGCATGCAGGGTTGACACTGGCTAGGATGAGATGTTTGGAATGATCCCGTGCGCGTCCGAGAGGCGTAGGAAGGCCAAACGAACTCCAACTGAGATCACCCCAGGTTAAGGATTGTAGTGTACAGTGTACCGAAGCAGCAGTGCGAGGAGTGTGCGGTCATTAAAATTCTTTTTCTGAGTAAAACAGAAGTTTTTGAAGAATTTTAAATGTCTGTACACAGATGTATATTGATGCATTTTTTTTTTATTTTTTTTGTAAATAAAAAATTAAGGCACATGCACACACACACAACAGTTAAAGAAAGGGGTAAAATGAAAGTTTGACCCTCATCATCGTTTTAAAAATCTTTTGTTTTTGTTTAAAAGTTTTTAAAACAAAATTTTCCCCAGCAGAGTCGCCAACTGAAATTACCCGGATTCGGCTCGCGCGCGGGCCACGGCATCTCGCATCGCTGGTCGAGGAGGTATCTCACTGCATTTTCGTTTGTAGAGTCGCCACGCCGTTTTGATTTAGCCCAAAACATTGAGAAAAGGCTTAGTTTAAAAACTGTTATTGTGTGATGAGATTTTTGAGTTAGGAGGTCAGGTTACACCTCGGGAAGAGAATGTTAGAGCTCACCCGATTTGCCTCGTAAAAATGAGTCCTTCGGTACCCCTTCTTTCTTTAAACGTTGTGTGAGTGTGTGTGTATGTGCTTTTAAAAATGCATGATGTATATAATGTCTACATTGCATGCTATGTATTGAAATGTATTGAAATAGTTTTGAAAGGAAGCCTTACCAATGTTGGTTCGTGTCTGTCTTCGGCGTGCGTCGTAATCTTCGGTTGTGCTAGGAAAGGGCCGGGACTACTCAGGATGGACCGGAATGCCTCGGGATGGATTGGCAGGGCTTCGGGATGGATCGGCAAGGCTTCGGGATGCCTCGGGAGTGCCTCGGGGCAGCTTGGGAGCGTCTCGGGAGCGCTCGGCAGTGCTCGGCAGGGCTTCGGAGTACCACGAGGGGCCTCGAAATGCCCCAGAGGAAACCGAAAGGGACTGGGATTGCCCCAAAGGGTCTTAGTGGGGAAGCCTGAAGGCTGGGAGAGAGAGGAGAAGAGGGATGTGTGAAAAATATGAGGGGGGGAGCCCTCTATTTATAGGGTCCAGATTCTGGCTAACTATGTCGCGCTACACAGTCTGCCATTACCATTTTTTTGGTTTTCCTGGATTTAAGGGAATATTGTGAACTTCAAGAGGATTTGGTAATAATTGTGTCTGGAAGCAAAGTGGTCCGCACGGACTGTCCTTGCTTTTCCAAATTTTCCAAAATTCTCAAAAAGTCCTTTTTATGCTTTTTTATCCCAGAAAGGTCCCCCCCCTTGGTTTGGTTGATGGTTTTTGGGATTTCTGAAGGCTACGGGTGTTCGAGACTGCGTTTGTGTGAGTCTGCGGTGTTTCCCGTGCATTTGGAAGGGAGTGATCCAGATTGGGGTACTTACAGCAGGTTGATTCAACACGTTTCTTGCGGCATCAGTTTGGTTCCATTTCCGAGAAACGAAGCTTTTTTGACCTCAAAATCCAATCAAGGAGCAGTAATATGGCTACAGATGGACACACCCCTACACCCTCTACTGAGAGCGAACAGGAGAATGGCGGTAGGAATACGGATGCCGACGCCGGAAATCGTAATGCCAATTTGCCTCCTCCTCCACCACAACGCCATGCCAGGAGGGCGACACGCTCCAATAGCATTG
The DNA here is from genome assembly GCA_022495995.1 of Adenophora triphylla var. japonica. Classification (NCBI taxonomy): domain Eukaryota; kingdom Viridiplantae; phylum Streptophyta; class Magnoliopsida; order Asterales; family Campanulaceae; genus Adenophora; species Adenophora triphylla. The sequence continues at coordinate 54,840 of JAFEMH010004675.1, read as the reverse complement.
CTGATGGAACTGGATTTCCGGATAATAGGAGGCAACAAAATAGGCCTTTGCCTGAGCCTGAAGCGGAGCCGCAGCCAAAATGACTACTGGTAGGTCGAGCGGTTGCAGGTGACAATCTAGATCCCTCAACTGATCACCTGAGTAGGAAAGACATTTTGTTGAAACGGGCTATGTTGCTCCAAGGTTTGTTGGATGTTAATGACGAGTTACTTGAGATGCCTGAATCTTCTAAGGGTGATAGGAGATCACATCAACCTGCTTCGTCTGTTACCTCCCATAGGCGAGCTAATGGAAGTGCAAGACAAAATGGGAGTGCTAGACAGAATGGAGGCCCAAGGCAGTCAGCTGAGCAGCCGAGGATAGAGATGCCTCCTCCCTCTCACATCAACCTTGATCCCACCGTCGACCTAAGAGATGGGCTCAACCACAGGAGGGAGCGAGAGGCCGAGTCAGCCTCAAGGAGGCCGCATGTGGACGAAAGGAATAGGCGCAGGTCACCAGTAAGTTCGGTTAGGTCGCCAGCAAGGCCAGTTAGATCGCACTCCCACAAAGAAAGACGAGGTAGAGATATGACTCCACCAAGGTGTAAGTGCCCCAATCTGGGTCGTTAATGTTCCGTCAGCCCAAATTAATGATTTATAATCATTTTAGGGGCATTTTGGACATTATTTTGACAATTTGAATGAAGAAGGACCTCTTAGGAATAAAAAATGGGCAAAGACCTCGCTGGAAATTTGTCATTTCCAATAAAAAAATAATACTCCCTCCGTCCCACAAATATACAAAAAAATTTCCCTTTTGGGCATCCCACAATAATCCATACTTTCCCAAAATGGAAATGGGACCCACTTCTCTCTACTCAACACTTTTTAAATTTACTATTCTCTCTACTCATTCTCTCTCCTATTTTACTTTTACACTCACAACACATTACCTTTATCACTTTTTACCTTAATCTCCGTGCCGGGCCAAAAAGTCTATACAATTGTGGACAGAGGGAGTATTGACTATTTAACAAAGAGCCAAAGCGCTTTCGCACAGGACTGTGCACGCCGCCGATCCCATCCGCGCAGATGAGATTGTGCCTACAATCTCATCCACTCAGATAAGATTGCACCCCAGCCAACCTATAAATACATCCCTTCTCCCTCAGTTTTAACAAGCCAAAAATTCGTAAAACCTACTATTACTCTGTCAAAATCTTCCCTCAAACAGCCCTTAACACCTTCACCATTCAAATGTCATACCAAATTCAACATCAAATCCACTCCAAAACCATTTCCAAGCCATTAAAACTCTCAAAACCTAAACACAAACCCAAAAAACATTGGTAAACCCATGTTCTCCCTACTCTAAACTCACTTTGTTCATGCATGAATTTCATGTCTCCATGATGTGATTTTACTTGCTTTTTGTTTATCCCCCTTTTCCCTTTGTCCTAGTATCCAAGAGGATCTCCATGGAACTCATTTCCATGGATGATTCTCTACAATGATCCACATTTTTTTATTATGTATTTTCCTTGTCCCTTTTACATTAACTAGTCCTTACTTGTTACTTGTTCATTTGACCTCAAATGTGGTCATCTTGGAATTCATCTCCATAGATGATCACTTCAAAAGGTCCATATTTTTACTTTCATGTCTCTTTACATTTCTAGTCCATACTTGTTACTTGACCTAGGATGTGGTTATCTTGGAGTTCATCTCCATAGATGATCACTCCAAATAGTCCAAATTATTCATTTCCTTGCAAATCCCCCTCCCTAGTCTAAGATGCTCACCTTGGAACTCTTTCCTTGGATGAAAATCATCTAGACTCACAAATTAGGTCACACAAGATGTATGAGATACACTTGAGTATAGGTCTCAAGGATGGTCTTTCTTGTGACCACCTTAGAGATCTTCCTCTAAAAATTGATACATCTTGACCTATCCCTTGTTCAAATTTAATTTCATGTCAAATCCCTTTCCCCTTTGCAAATGATATGTTTTTCAAGTCCTAATGTACCCTCGGGATGGCTTGATTAAGTGGATTCATTACTTATGACCACTAATCAATGCCTAGGAAAAGAGAGGACAAAACATGGATGCCAAAATCCAAACACTTCCTTTATTTTCTGTTACATTTCTAGTTAAGTCCTGTAAATTCAGTTAATTTTCTGGAAATTACAGTGACTAATTGAGAAACTGTAAAAAATTAAGACTGCAGGTAAGCCCGCGCGGATAAGATTGCACTACAATCTCATCTACACGAATGACATTGTCATCTGCAGACAGTTTTCCAGTTTCTGTTATTTTCAGTTCAGTCCTTGTTTTCAAACTGTTTTTCTAGTCTAGTCCTTCAGATTTAATTTATTTCAAGAAAATCCTATAATTCAAAGTCTTTTTCAAAATACACACACACACACACACAAGTTTCAAGTGAGGAAGACTCGTCATACGAGGCATTCTGGATGAATGCTAAACGTTCTTCCCAGAGTGTAACGTGACCTCCGAACTCATTTCTCTAATTTTGGGCATTTTTCAAAGTTTTTGCGATAAAGATTTTTCAAAAACATCCAAAAAAGGGCAATTGTCGGGCTGAGTCAGGAAAAATCGGGTACATCACAGCGGCGACTCCGCTGGGGACAAATAAGATTTAAAAAAAATCGTTTTTCAAATAATAAATAAAACATGTTTATTCAAAAAAAAAAAAAGCTTTTGTGGGTCAAAATTCCGTCCCAACACTTGAAACTTTTGTTTTGTGTGTGTATGTGTTTTCCCATTATGCGTTGTTATCGGTTTGACCGTCTCGGGAAAGTCAAAATTTTGACTGTTGGATCCATTTCTTTAACTGTTCAAATTTTATGTGCTTATGTGCTTACATGCCTTAAAAAATGATACTTAGTATAAAGGCTGGAAACCATTAACCTTCCCGTTAAAAATGCTTCATTACCGGAGCATGGGATAAATTACGTTAACAATGCCATGTACTGGTCTCATTTCAAAAAAAATTGTTTTTAAAAAATAATTTTGCATGCATCATGCCCTTAAGATACATTTGAAATTTTTTTTTACTCAAAAAAGGAATGTAGACTGCCGCACACTACGCGCTCGTTGACCATACACTGCACACTACATCCTTAACCCGGGAAATCTCAATAGCATCCTGGGAGGCCTTACTACGCCTCTCGTTGCGAGCACGGGACGACCCAAACAGCCATTAGTTTACCCTCGTATCGACCCTTCACTTGTCCGTGACACACATTTTATCCGAGACTTGGTTGGTTTTTGGTCCGGTCCGTGTCAGTGTATACCTCGCGTCGGTCAAACCCTAGTCAATGTGCCAAGTCAGGATCCCCCGCGGACCTAAATCAGTCGAAGTCATGCAGGTTTTCCGTCATGAACTTTGACTCGATCTTGAATGGGGCTCGGACTTTGAATTTGACCCGCACGGTTTATGCATCGGCTCCCGGTGTGACACCGAGTCATCAAGGATTAACGCCCAGTCCATGCTTAATTACTGCTTAACCAACGACAAGTCAAGATCTTTTGTGGACTATTATCAATCAAGGTCATGTCGGCTTTTTGTCAGGCACCTTAACTCGATCTTGACCCTCGACGTTGCCTTCGCCGGTAATTTGCATCGAGTGCACGTTAAGACTTCATGATCCGCCAAACCTTAGATCCGTTTTCCTTTTCGGTCGGTGGGACCCGCTTGCCCTACGGAACCCTTGTTCGAGGTTACAGGTTGAGGGTCCGTAGGCATAGTGATGGGTCCCACTGATCCAGGACTGAGAGTAGCAAAAAAAAGAGCAATCTTTTCCAACCGCTTAGGATTTAAGAAAACACGTTTTAAGTAAACTCAAATAAATAACTGCATGTTGCATGAGCCCTGAGCCCAAACACCTACCCCCCTTTTCAAACCCCAAAGTCTGAACCTCCTTTATATCTTCCTCCCGCAGCACCTCAAAGCTTGGGTACGGACACCGGGTCACCGTCTGGTCAGTTGGGAAGAATCAAGCGCATCGTCAGCTTCACCTTTAGCTTCAACTCCGATTTTCAGAATGTCTACATCAGCTGGTAACAATGGGGACAATATCACTCCACCTCCCGGGACTCCCCAGACAGAACATCAATGGAATCAGTTGGCAGAACAGATGAGACTACGATAGGAAGCTCAGATGAACAGCCTTTTGGAGGCTATTAGGAGCCACGGTTTGGCCGCTAGTCTCCACCCCGATGGCACTTTCACCGTGGAGGAGGAAGAGGACCCTAATCCCACTCATGGTCGCCTTGACTACAATAGAATGCCACCACTGCCGGAGCCCATGCTCCTCGACCTATGGGTCAGCCAGCTCCTCAGTCGCAGTCCAGTGGCCGCATAGTGGGGACATAATCAGTATGGAATATCTTCCCATGGTTGGGGGTACCTTGGAATGCCGCAGCAAGTTGGGATCCCACTATAGTCTGAAACCGATCAGTTCGGGCCTTCACAGCAACAATTCAGAGTGCCACAACAACAATCTGAAATGCTGCCACCACAGTTTGGCTTAGGAAAACAATCAGGTGTCCCTCCTCAAAATCCGTGCAAATTCAACGAGATGATGAGGATGATGAAAGGGATTTGAGCATATGAGATGCAAGATGGGGAGTTGGTAAGCCCCAATTTGAGAAGGATACCAATTGATTTTCTCATTCCGATTAATTTAAATATTAATCATTTCAAAGAATTAGTGGTTGAGCAGCACAAGTGATCATCTAGGATAAAACCATTTCAATTAGGTGTAACGTGGGTGTGCAAGTGATGTCTCGAGTCTAGTAAGAAAAGAAAGAAGACATATATATATTGAAATTTTAAATGATAGTTAAACTTCTTACCACAACATTCGAGGTGGACTGAACCAACAAGTGCCCAAGACGGACTTAGGTGAAAGAGAAGTACTAGAACTTACGAAGGTTGACTGAAAGACTATTTTAACATTTCAATTTAATTTAAAGATAGGTAGCCCCTAGTCTAGCCGCTCTTTGCTGTTGGACCATGCATCTACTCTTCGACGCTGGAGATGGGAGCTATTGCAGATCTTTCCATCAGGATTTCTTTGGCGATCTCTTGCTCAATCCAACCATTTTCATTGCCTGCGATGACTGGTTCATCGACCTCACACAGGGGCGAGTCAAATTTCATTATGCCCACAAGGCTTGAATCACCAAACTCGACCATGTTGATACTCATGTTGTTATTTCTAGGGAACGGGTTATTGATAGTATTAGGCCCTTCAGGCACCTCTAACCTCCCTTGCTCAATCAACCTTTGGACGGCCTTTTTCAAGGGGACCCAATCATATGTCAGGTGCCCATGGTACTGATGAAAGGCACAATGCTTGGAGGTATCCAAAGGAGCATTGGGGTTTCTAGGCTGATAATTATCTAAAGGCCGGAGCAAACCTTCTTTTACCAAACCTCTAAAGATATCACTCAAAGGCATCCCAAAGTCTCCCAAGCCTCGGAACCGGGATCTGGACGCATCAGGTTTCTTGGGAACAAAGGGAGTGGCATTGTTCTGATCTGTCCCGAATAGTGGGCGGGAGTCGTGTTGGAGGTGGAAGAAGCCCGGTATCTGTAAGTGCAACAACTTGCCGCGATTGTAAGCCCTCTCAAATTTAGCTCCGGAATTGACCATTGCCCGCAGATCCGGATAGGGGAAATTGCTAAGTGAGGCCCTTAAATGCGGCTTCAAGCATGACTGGAAGATGTCTAACTGCTCCTCGTCAGAGGGAGGGATGGCCATTTCACTGAGCTTCAAGTTCCACCTTTTATAAAAATCCCCAATATTCTCATCTGGGCGCTGCATCGTCGTCTGCAGGTCGACTCTGTTTGTCTCCCGTTCCAAGTTGGCTTTATACTTATCTGTGAAAGTACTAGTAATCTGTTCCCAAGTAGCCCTAGTTTCAGGCTTTAATCGAAAGAACCATTTCAAAGCTCCTGACTTCAAAGAGAGACTGAAGTAGTCGGCCAACTGCTGGTTTGTGCATCCCTTAGCTTTCATTGCCAAAGTGTAGGTGTCCAAGAGAGTTTTAGGGCACGCACTTCCATCAAACAAGTCAAGATTGGGCATCACGAACTTGTGAGGCAGGGGTACAATGGAGTCCGGATCTGTAGGCCGAAGGGCAGCTTTCTTAGCAGTCAATTCAGCAATTTGTTCTTTCATCTCCTTGTGTTGTTCCATAAACCAAGCCAGGTGAGGGTCCTGTAGTGGAGCCATAGCGCTCAAACCAGTGACTGAGCTGGAGAGAGGAGTTACCACTGGTGGCACACTGGTGGAAGGGATACCATATTCTGGGGCATAGGTGAAAACCTATCCTTGGCCCAAATTACCCTAGGAAATGTAGGTAGGAGCTTGGGCAAAGGGATAAAAACCTACGGCTTGCTGTTGGCTTCCCATTGGCAGAGAAGGTGGAGGCAGATCCGAGGTAGCCAGGTAGTTCGGGTTTCCAGAGTGAGACTCATAAGTAGGCTTAAATACGGGTTGCTGCCCCTGGTTGCTGAACTGCATACCTGGCTGTGGCGAGGGTGTATAACCGGGAGGGTACTGCGGTCCTGGTGATTCTGATGAAACTGGGATAGGGGCTTGCTGGCCCATTGGACCCTGAGTGAGAAATGGGTTTGTGGAAGCCAGAGAGGTGTTAGTGGCAGTTGGACCAACATTACTTAGAAGAGGGGCTCCTGACTGCTGCCCTAGACCAAACGTGTGCGGCGGCATTCCGAGCCGTTGCATGGTACTCGACTCGGCTCTTTGTGAAGGTCCGGGACCGATCGGTTCCAAAGGCGAGGCAGATCCCAACTTGCTGCGGCATTCGAGGTACCCCAACCATGGGAAGACATTCCGCATCGATCTTGTCCCCACCGAGGAACCGCGAACCGGCTTGTCCCGCCGGGCCTGGGATGGGTCCAAAGAGTCCGTGGTTGAGGAGCTGGCTGACCCATAGATCGAGAAGCATGGGCCTCGGTAGTGATACCTTAGGAGGTTGGTGGTGGCATCTTGGAATATTCAGGGCGACCAAAAGTGGGATTGGGGTCCTCCTCTTCTTCCACGGTGAAAGTGCCATCGGGATTGAAACTGGCGGCCAAACCATGGCTCCTATTAGCCTCCAGAAGGCTATTCATCTGTGCTTCCTGTCGCAATTTCATCTGTTCGGCTAACTGATTCCACTGCTGTTCTGTTTGGGGAGTCCCGGGAGGCGGAGTGGCGTTGTCCCCATCGTTATTAGCTGATGCAGACATTCTGAAACTCGGAGTCGAAGCAAACGGTGAAGCTGATGATGCACTTGATTCTTCCCAACTGATCAGACGGTGACCCGGCGCCCGAAACCAAGCTTTGTGGGGAGCTGCGGGGGAAAGACACGAGGGTTCAGATATCTGGGAATGGAAGAGGGTAGGTGTTTGGGCTTTGGGCTCATGCAACATGCAGTTATTTGTTCCAGTTTACTTAAAACGTATTTTATTAAAGCCTAATCGGTTGGAAAAGATTACTCTTCTTTTTCGCAAACTACTCTGATTCCTGGATCAGTGGGTCCCATCACTACGCCTGCGGACCCTCAACCTGTAACCTTGAGCAAGGGCTTCGTAGGGCAAGCGGGTCCCACCGATCAAAAAGAGAAACGATCCTAAAGTCTGGCGGGTAATCTAGTCTTAACGAGCATTCGAGGTAAATTACGGACAAAGCTGACGTCAGAAGTCAAGATCATGTCCGGGGAGCTTGACGAAAAGTTGGCATGGTTTTGACTAATAAATTTCCATAACTGATCTTGACCCGTCGTCAGTTAGGCCATAATTAGACATGGAATAATCGTTAATCCTTGATGACTCAGTGTCATGCCGGGAGTCAGTGCATAAGTTGTGCCAGTCAGAGTCAAAGTCAAGGCGCCAGTCAATATCTGGTCAAAGTTCGCGGCGGAAAACTGACATGACTTCGACTGATTAGGGTCCCCGAAAGATATTGACTTGGTATGCCGACTAAGGCTTGACAGGAAAGGTGTATACACGGACAGGGCACGACACGGACCAGACTAAAAACCAACCGGGTCTCGGACAAAGTGTGTCACGGACAAGTGCATGGTCGACACGAGGCTCCAAGGAATGTTTGGGTAGTCCCGTGCTCGGACCGAGAGGCGTAATAAGGCCAAACGGGCTGCTACTGGGATTTCCCCGGGTTAAGGATGTAGTGTACAGTGTAAGGCCAAGTGCGCGTAGTGTGCAAGCAGTCTATCTTCCTTTTCTGAGTAAAACAGAAATTTTCACGTGTGTCTTAAAGAGCATGATGCATGCAAAAATTTTGAAAATGATTTTTTTTTTTTTGAATTTTCTTTTGAAAATTTTTTTTGAATTTTTTCTTTGAATTTTTTTTTTGAATTTTTTTTTTTGAATTTTTTTTTTTTGAAATTTTTTTTTTGAAAGCAAATAAACACATAAGCACATAGGCACAAGATTCAAACAGTTAAGGAAATGATTCCGACAGTCAAGATATCAATTCTTCCGGGACAGTCAAAACAACACGTAATGTGCAAAACCAACACACACACACACACTGTACAAATGGTTTCAAATGTCGGGATGGAAGTTTGACCCACGAAGCTTTTCTTTTTTTTTTCTTTTTTTTTTTTTTTTTAAAAAACAATGATACCGGTACGTGGCTTTGCTTGACCATAATTTATCCCAAGCCCCGGGTTAGGGAGCGGTACAGGAAATTTAATGGTTTCCACCTATATACCAAATACCATTTTTTTTTTTTTTTTATTTTTTTTTAAAAAGATAAAGCTCATTTTTCTATCCCCAGCGGAGTCGCCACTGTGATGATGCCACCGGATTTTCGAAAATCAAACGGAGTCGCCACGCCATTTTTAGTTTTAAGGGCCAAAACTTTGAAAAATGCCCAAAAATAGAGATTTGAGTTCGGAGGTCACGTTACACTCCGGGAAGAACGTTAGGGTTCACCCGGAATGCCTCGTAAAACGAGACTTCCTAGCTTAAAAACCATTTGTGTGTGTGTGTGTGTTTTTGGTTAAAATAAATGCAAAATGAGAAAACTAAAAATTGAGAACTCTTTGTAAGACATTAAAAAAGTCCCATGATTTTTGGTATGATTTTAGGGTTGAGTTTTGGTACTCAAAAGACTCCTTGAAGTTTGAAGACCAAATCTGCCAGAATGAAGAAGGCAGTGTACATCCGATTTTGAAATGGATTTAAGAGCTTGAAAATGTCAGAATCTGGATAAAGTCGGAGAATTAAAGTTGTTCAAAACACCTTAAATAAGGTTAATACAAAATATTTTTATAATTGGAGATGATTTGATGGACCAAAACCCTCTAGAAATCACAGATGTAAAATCTGGATTTCCAGAGACTGCTAAACTGACCTTTGGAAAATAATTTGGAAAAGGCAGTTAGACTCACGTAAAAAATAAAGTAAAAATATTTCTGGAATCCTATGGATGTTGGCTACAAAAAGTATTTTGTAGTCAACACCAAATTCCAAGTTTTACTGTGTCCAAAAAATAGGAAAACGGACTGAGGTCACAGAAAAATACTACTGGACAGCAATATATTCTTGAAGGAAAATGTGATTTTAAGGGTTTTGCATCTATTTTCACCCCATTTTCATCCCTAGACTTGATTGGTGATTCATTTCTTTGTATCATATCAAGTCATCCTTGGGGTATTATTGGAGTTTTAGAGCAAAATGGGAGAGGGAGTTTATAAAAAAAAGGTTTTTTTTTAAGAACTCATATCTGAGGCTAGTTCATCAGCTTAAGACAAGTAAATTAAGAACAAATAAAGTGAATAGAACTTTAAACAAACAAATTAAGATAAAAATGTAAATCAAGACATGAAACTAAAGAGTATTTTAGGGCTTTAAAGAAGGAGGGTTTACCAATGATGGTTAAGCCCAATCTTCTTGTTAATGTTGTGTTTGGCTTGAATAAATTGAAGACTTAAGTGTGTTTAGTGTTTGTTAATAGAGTTGTTCAAAGAGAAAACAAGTAGATAACACTTAAGTCCTCTATGTTTTCTCTCTAATCCTCCTCTTTAGTGTTGATTTAAGCTTGAGCTTGTGTTTAAGAGTGATTTGGGAGTGTTTGGAGTGAGATTGGGAAAGACTCAAGAGAAAATGGTGGCAATCTAAGGATTCCCACTTTTTTCTCTCTGTTTTTCACCAGAGAATAGCTTCTGTGAGTGAATTGTTCTTGTTAAAAATGAGACTGAGGGGCTCTATTTATAGGCCTCTGAAAAATTCAAAACCATCCGCGCGGATCCTATTGAAGGCGTGCACTGTTCATTAAATCTTTTTGCCGAGGCTTTTGGACAAGAGGAATATTTTTTTCAAATGCTCAACCAGCTGTTATTTACAGTTTACTGGTTTCGGAATTTTACCCTTTGTGAGATTCTTTTCCTTGTTTAACTCCAAATAGCAATCCCCAACTTACCCTTGCTTTGTTAGAAAAGTTAGGTTTTGTTAGAAAAGTTAAGGTTTAGGTTAAGAATGTGAAGGCTTTCGTTAGTTTTCTAACGGAAATACTAACAACTCAAATTGGAGCACTTACAAGGTCTAGTATGGGTAGTGGGAAAGTTGAAGCATTACATGTAGTCTCACTCAGTGCACTTGGTCTCGAGGCTGGACCCCATTAAGTACCTGTTCGACAAGCCCTCCCTCTCCATGAGATTGGCAAAATGGTCATTCTTTCTGGCCGAATACGACATCACTTATGTAACAAGAAAATCCGTGAAAGGGCAGATAATGGCAGAACAATTGACTGACTTCCCAAGTGATGAATGCTAAGGATCTAAACCTTAATTCCCCGACGATTGAATTTTCGCTCTAGAAAGAGAAAATCGCTGGCAGCTCTTCTTTGATGGGGCAGCGAAAAGACGAGGGAATAGAATAGGAATGCTCCTGGTTGATCCCAATGATGAACGTACTCCCATAGCCGTAAAGCTCAATTTTGAAGTCACTAACAATGCCGCCGAATATGAAGCCTGCATAGCTGGATTGGAGGCCTCTTTAGAAAGTAACATCAAGGAGTTAGAAGTATACGGTGACTCCGCTCACATCATAAACCAAGTGTCCAACAAGTGGAAAACAGTGGATCCGGGTTTGCAAAAGTACCACGCCTATATGGAAGACCTCGTGGCCCAGTTCAAGGAGGTCAACTTCCACTATCTGCCTAGAGATCGCAACAGGTTCGCAGATGCCCTAGCAACACTAGCCTCTCTTATCGAAATACTCGAAGGAAAATCAATCAAGCCCTTCAGGGTTGGGAGAAGAGAAAATCCAGCCTACTGTTTTTTAAATTGAAGCAGAAAATGAACTAGTAGATGACCCTTGGTATGCTCAAATATTCCAATACCTGAAAAGCAGTGAAGCCTCTTTCAAAAATGAAGCCGGGGAATACAAAGAAGGAATCAAGGAAAGAAGCATGATAGCTCTGAAATGCCTGGCTTCCCACTACGTCCTTCTGGGAGATACGCTATACAAAAGGCGCTACCGGGGTCCCCTCTTACGCTACATCAGCAGGCAAAGGGCTACCGATATAATGAATGAAGTACATGGTGGTACTTGTGGCCCCCACATGAATGCTCGAGCCTTAAGCAAGTCATCTTGAGAATGGGCTATTTCTGGATCTCTATGGAGACGAATTGCATCCAGTTCGTGAGAAGTTGCGACAAATGTCAGCGCTATTCAAATCTCAACCATTTGCCTCCACACGACCTCTACTGCATGACAACCCCTTGGCCTTTCGTTACCTGGGGAATCAACGTCATCGACAAGGTTACACCACCAGGAAGCAACGTTCACGAGTTCGTCCTGGTATCCATAGATTATTTCACCAAATGGGTCGAGGTCAAGTCTTAGAAGGTCCTTAATTCCACAGGTGGCCCTCTTTATTAAAGAAAACATCATGTGCAGTTACGGGTTGCCAGCTGAAGTAATTTATGCCAATGGCTCCCATTTTAAGGGAGAATGCGACAGATTGTTGGGAGAGTTCAAAATAACTCGTCACAATTCATCCCCTTATCGGCCCCAAACCAACGGCGCCGTTGAAGCAGCAAACAAGACTCATCATCAGGAAGATGGTTGTCCGAGGCAGAGATTGGCCAGACAAGCTCCACCTTGCCCTCTTGGGATACAGAACATCCGTCAAAAATGCCACAGGAGAAACGCCATTTTCCCTCACTTACGGAATGGAGGCCGTGCTCCCAATCAAATTGGAAATCCCCTTACTCCGTATGTTGTTGGAAAATTAGATCAACGAAGTCGAATGGCTCCAGAGTCGCCTTGATGAGTTGGCCTTGCTAGATGAACGTTGTCTAAAAGCCATGGAACACACACGGGCTTACCAAGCAAGAATGACCAGAGCCTTTGAAAATAAAGTGAAACATCGAGACATTCGAGAAGGAGACCTCATGCTAAAAGAGAAGCCTCCGACCCACGCTAATTCACTTGGCAAATGGGAGCCCGTCTGGATCGAACCCTACGTAGTTCAGAAGATCTTCTCTGGAGGAGCCATGCAATTAGCAGACTTAGATGGAAATCCTTTTTTGCATTCGGTAAACGGAGACAAGCTCCATTGATACTATGCCTGAAGACCGAGTCATTTCCTTCCCAAAAGTGCTAAAAGAGTAATATCCAACTAGGTTGAAAACCCGAAAGGGCAGCTTAGGTAAAAAACAGGGTCACACTTCTCTTGTCCCTCTCTCTACCTACCCCTTCTAAAAAAAACGAATAACTCATAGAGTCGAACTACGGAAACCTGAGCCCCTTAGTCTTGTAAAAGGGGAACGTAGGCAGCCGGAAACAGTTCGGTCTAAAACATGAGCAAAAATCATATCTTGTCATCAACACATTGATCAAGTCATGACTTCGTCTCGAAAAACTCTAATGCAATACATATATTCATTACAGTTAAAAAACTTTTTGATGAGTTCAAGCCCGGTCTACTCTTGAACTGACAACTAAGGTAGAAGATAAAAAATACATAACTAAAAACTAATGTGCCTGCAAGGATGATTAGTGGATACTCGAGGCTCTAGCCACTAGTGCTCGCGTCCCCTTCCTTCCTCTTCCGTCTCCTCCCACCGTGCCTCATGTTTTTCCTAGGCACGGGAATGATGTCCGTCCTCCTCCTACCTAGCTCCGGCATAGGGGCCGGGTCTATCAAGCCTGCCTCTATCAGAGCTCTGGTCGCCTAGGCTTCGTCTCTGATCTCCTGCCTCCTGGGCGGCGCCATAGGAATCCTGTCTCTCGACGTTCCACTATCACCTCATAATCAAGCATGTCGTCCCCACTCCTGTCGTAAAGACTAGCCCTCGCCTCGGCTCTCCTCAACACCGGAATAGGGACATCTTCTGGTCTCATAATGGCCTCACGCCTTCTCATAAGAGGCACCTGAGTCTCCCCCATGTGTCTCTCATACCAATCCAAGTACCAAGTGGACAGAAAAATATGCTCCGGATGCCTGAGAAGGACCACAGGAGGAAAAACATGATACCTCCATACTCGGGAGAAGAAGGAAAATGCAGATAAGTCATTCATAGAAATGGAAAACACCACCCGGGTAGCAATTTCATCGCAGCCCTCCAAAGGAACCTGCTCCATCCCGAACTGTCAGAGAGCCAGAGCTGGAATGTAGAAGGTAGGCAAACAAAGCCCCGGAAGAATGACTACCTGAGATCCATCCTGAAGTGTCCTCCTATTCTCTATCTGCCAGTGCGGAATCCACCATCGGATATCCTGGGTACGACACTGAGCCATCCAGCACTCCCACGAGGCCTGATCCTTGATCTCGAATGTAACCCCTCTCCTGGCAAAGGTCCACGGTCTAAATGTATGTGGAACCTCCCGCAGGACCTCAAGCCTCTCCATCAGCCACATCGACAGCAGAAACGGGCTTTCCCTGTGCATGTACCGCTTCCCGGTAGCCAACCGGTCAATAGCATAAAGGGTCTCTCCCAAGAACAAGGGAACTATATCCCGACCCAATCGACAGTGAACAACAACGTCTAATAGAGACCTGTGGCACATCCAAAAGGAATAGATCATGAATAAGGACCCGATTGCACAAAGAGTAAATGCATCCCAATAGCAATCAGCAACCATACCCAAGCTCCTAAACCTATCCGGGAGACCAAAAATGTCAAAATAGTCGGGTCCTCGAATCATACCTCGGGCTTCCACCGGGGAGATTTGAAGAAGACTAGATAATTTTGTTGGGTTTTATGGGTCCATGCGCAGTGGAATTAAGCATCTAATTAACACAAAACCCAAGAGCCTAGGATCCCTTCTATACAATTAAATTGAAACCTATGAGATAGAAATAACCAACCTTGAACGCTTTCCCTTCTTGAGCTATCGAACGATTTGATTATGCGATTTCGAATCACAAAATTCGTTCATCAGATTGCTTGAACTCTAGGCCTTGATTGATGAACGAGCGAAGACCCTCTTTTGGTATCCACACCTTTGCATGAACCAAGAAAAGCTTCTTGAAGATTGCTAGATCTCTTAAACCTATGAAGAATATTGAGAGAATATGTTGTGAATTTCTTTTCAGAATTTCGGCTAGCTATTTAGGGCTGATAGACTGTTATATTTATACTACTTTAGCATCAATATTTGTTTCCTAATCAAATTAGGAAACCAGTCCGAAAATACCTCTGTGGTCTTAGAGTGTCGCACGACCAGACGAGTCCTATGGACTAGTTCTGTCGCACGATACATTAAGTCACATCAGGTTTCTCTCAATCATTCTTCCTCTGGTTTACTTAATTCATTCTAGTTGTGTGTGACCCAATAGGATTACATTATGTTGGCAATGAGTTCGATCATATTGTCTCTCATAAGACATAAGCGGACTCTAGCAAGCCATTATGTCTACCCAAATAATGTAACGTAAGAGTTCACGTTTCCAATGGTACACTTCCATTTCTCCCTTTGTCTCACGATGTTATATTGAACACAAGTCATGGTCCTCGTCAACTTGTCTTTGTTCAATGCTTTCTCGATTCCGAGTATAATGATAATTTCAATCACATTGGGGTATGGCCATACACTTTCATCATTATCACTCATCGAGGGGCCCAAGCAAAACATCTCTCTTTCGAGGGACAAATTCCATCTTGACTTATCATCCTTCCCATCATGAATCCGATTATGCCAAAGATAGCCTTATGAGATTTAATTATGACATTTGACCATGACATAAATATCATATGGGTCAAGTCCAGTCACTTGTTCTCTAACAAGTACCCATAAATTTAATATGCATCTCTATGCATATAATCATCATATGATTATCCATTAACATTTATACTAAATATTCTCTTAATAATTAGGGACGGAGATTATTACAGATAAATATGCAAAACATATAATAATAAAATGATAAACTTCTCATATAATAATAAATAATGTCAACACATAAGTCTATCAACTATAGGCCTAGAGCATAACACTAACAAATTTACTGATAAAAGACATCCCTGCGGGCAAGAGAAGTGCAACCTTTTCCACTTCGGGCCATACATCTCGTTGTAAGAGAAGCAAAAGATGTGCCTCCGAGTGTCCCAAAATGCGACGAAAGCCCTCATCAAGTCATAATCCGGGATAAGCTCCTTAAGAGACCACAAGGATTTGATCTTGTACCTCTCTTCAAAGAACACCTTGTTCCCATGCATGATTTCCCGAGACCACTCCTTAAACTTGTTGAAGATGATCATTTGCAACTTAGGAGAATTATTCATGCTTTCCATGGGTTTTTTATGGTTTTACCCGAGACTTCAGAAAAACAGAGAGGAAGATGAAGGGGAGAGATAAAACCAGATCTGAGGTGAAAATTTAAATAACCTTGTCAGATGATGTCCTTGTTCGCGCGGATGAGATTGCAGCCTCAATCTCATCCACGCGGATAAGATTGTCACCCAGTCAAAAAATTCTGACAGCAGTAAAAACTGCTGTCCCCCAATGAGGAAATGTTTTCCCAAACACCCAAGCACAAACAAAAAACAACCCATCCCCCATTTTCCATTCAAAATCCCACATAAAACACCAAATCAGGCTCATGCAACTTGTATTCAGTACAGAATTAACAAAACAAAAATACATAAAAAATATAGTGAAATAAACAATAATGTATTAACCTAGTTATTACATTCAAAAAAAAATATATAGAAAAAACAATGTGCATCAAATGTTTATGTTTTCTCTCTCTCTGCCCTAACAAACGCAGTCACTCGTGGTCAATCAGAGTCACTGTCCAAGCCAGAAACAGGGTCATCCTCCCTAGCGATTCCCTTGCCGTGCCTCCGCACCCTCCGCTGAGCTGTGCTCGGTCCCTCCGCAGCTGCCTCCGGGAAAGCCATTTCCGGCTCTACATCGTCCTGCTCAGCGTCAGAATATGTGTCCACCGGATCAGCAGGCACGCCTCGGTACGGCACCCCAATGTCAGCAAAGAAGTCATAGCCAAAAGAGAAGGCGTCCGAGCCCTGGCCATACGTCCCCTGGGTCTGCAAGGGAGTCCCGTAATCTATCTGTGACTCAAAGGCGCCATAACCCCCTCGGTGTGAAGAGGAGCCCTCACCAGCTCTGCCCTGTACATAGATCGGCCCCTCCATGCCCCCGAAGATGATGTGGTCCCGAGAGATCTCTACGCTCCTATCCATGTAAGGAGAGAGAGGGACGTCCATCGACTGCCACAAAGGAGCCAACTCTCTAGGCTGGGAGCGGGGATTCTCCATAGATCGTCTGCCTGGCATAGTCCCGTTGGCAGGAATAGGCGACCTCTCTCTCGCAGAGGTACTAGGCGCTAGTCGTGATGCCTTTTTAGAACCCCGAGCGTTCCCCCGCGTCACGAGGTTACGAATGAACCTCTTAGCCCCAATGACCTGGTGCAGAAGCCGATCGACAACCCGGGCCGAATACTGCACAAAAAAATAAAAAGAAACAAAAGCATCAAAAACAGTAGAAGCAATGGCGTAAGATGTACAAAGGCTAAATAATCAGAACACGATCAGCACATACCTGAGAATTCGGTCGAGGCCGGAAAGCTCGCAGTGTCACCTCTGGGATGGGTACCTGCGCCCTCATCCTTACCCCCTCCTGGGTATATGAAAAGTCAGCTCAAGGAAGCCTGATGACCGAAGTCCCCTCCCTCGCCAGTACCTGAGGCGTCTTCAGCTTGCATCTCACGAACGCCAGATAAGGTTCCTGAGTAACGTACTCCATGGTAGGCCGCCCAGCCCTAAACTACTGCTAGTTCACTGACCCTTCCCGGGAAAATAACATGTCAGCCGAAGGCTCAAACGGCGCCAAAGGGGCCAACCCCAAGCCGTGCTGTCTCGTCACCCTCTCCCCCAAGTAATAGATGTCGCAGGTAAGACCCTGTAGGATACACCTCCGCTCCATCCAACGCTCGGCACCACCCAGCTGGTCAACCTCGAACCGACCCCAGGGATAAAAATTGACCCTCTCACTGGTCTCCGCCTTTAAAAACGGCACCATGTCCTGGTACCTCACCTTCTTCCTAGTCCTGCTAGTCCTCTTCACCCGGGCATCCTTTGTCCACCAAAGCATGCCGGGTATGCAAAAGCCTCTCCTGGGACATGATCCCACAGGGCGTATCCCAAAATCTCCAGAGCCCAGACCTACATCCAACAAGAGAAACCCGTCAAATACAAAGAGGCATATACATTATATACAAGGGATAAAAAAGAGAAGAAGAATAGAGTATTCCTCCAATGTGAAACTCAAATCAGGTCAGGGAGGTGGACGCCTTCCAGCAGTACCTGTCCAAGGCAAAGTACAACTCCGCTAAACCAGCCTCTCCCCAAGTGAACTCATCTATCCTGTCGATATCCGCCTAAGACCCCAGCAAGGCGAACACAGCTGTGCCCTCAGCATGCCCAAATAAAGTGCTAGAAAGGGCGAACCTGCGATGATGTGCCCACCTAAAATTTCTCGCGGGAAAAAATTCGATTTTTGCGTTTCTTTAAAAAAACCAAATAAAACCCGGAAAAAGAACGGAGTCGCCACGCCATTTTTGTTTTAAGGGCCAAAACTTTGAAAAATGCCCGAGATTAGAGATTTGGGTTCGGAGGTCATGTTACACACCGGGAAGGACGTTAGTGTGCACCCGAAATGCCTCGTAAAATGAGTCTTCCAAGCTGAAAATCATTTGTGTGTGTGTGTGTGTGTGTTTTGGCCAAAATAATTTGAAACTCAGAAAAGTAAAAATTGGGATGTCTTTTTAAGACTTTAAACTGATCCCATGATTTTTTGAAAGATTTTTGGATTGAGATTTGGTACTCAAAAGACCTTTTGAAGTTGAGAGTCACTTCTGCCAGAATGAAAAAGGCAGTGGACCTTTGATTTTGAAATGGATTCAAGGGACTTAAAACTTCATAATCTGGATAAACTCAGAGAATGAAAGTTGTTCCAGACACCTTAAATAAGATTTGTACGAAGGAAATTTCCATTTTGGAGAAGATTTGAGGGGTCAAAACCTTCTGGAAATCTCAGATATGAGATCTGGATTTCCAGAAGCTGATGAACTGGCCTCTAAAATAAAATTTTAAAAGAGGAGTTTTACTCACCCAAAAAATAAAGTAAAAATATGTCTGAAAATCTCTGGATGTTTTCTACAAAAAGTGTTTTGTAGTCAACACCAAATTCCAAGTTTATCTGTGTCCAAAAATTGAGACAATGGACTGAGGTCTTGGAAAATTGCTACTGGACAGCAACTTCTCAAGAAAGAAAATATGATTTTAAGGGGGGGGGGGGGTTTTGCATCCATTCTTGTCCCCATTTCACTAGGTTTTGGTTAGTGATCACTTGACATTTTAGTGGTGAATCAACTATACCAAACCATCCTTGGGGTACATTAGGACTAAACATTTCATTTGCTTGGGAAGGGGAATTTTATCCTTTGAAATCAAGATTTGGTGCTTGAAAATGGTTTTTAGGGTTTTGAAAATGTGTTTTCTTTGCAAGAAAGTAAGAACACTTTGAAAATAATGTAGATCCTTGTAGAAGATCATCCATGGAGATGAACTTCCATGGTGATCTTCTTGGATCTCAAGACAAGAAGATGAATGAACTACATTTTGTAGTTTGAAAATGCATGCATGGATGAGAGATTTAGGGTAAGAAGAGGGAGGTTATACCTATCTTCTTTGTGCTTTGTGTTTGAAGGCTTGAATGCAAGAGTGTTTGGGTTTGATTTGAGTGAGTGAAAGTTGGGAAGATTCAAGAGAAAAAGGTGACAATTCTAGAGAATTCTCACTGTTTTCTCAAGTATTTTCGCCAAATGCTGTGAATTGTGTTCTTGTTCCTCTTTATTTTTGTGACTGGAGGGCTCAATTTATAGCCCTCTGAAAATGCAGAGTCATCCGCGTGGATAGGATCGGTGGCATGCACTGTTCATTAAATGCTACTCCAGGCTTTGGACATAAGGAATAAAATTCAAAAATACCAGCAGAAAATGTTTTTCAACTTGCTGTTTCGGGTTTTTTTCATTTCTTTTGCTTTTTTAAGATTCCTTTGAAGGTTTATCTTTAAATAGCAATGCCCATTTTGCCCTCACTTTGTTAGAAAAGTTAGGATTGTTAGGAAATGTTAGTAATTGTTAGGAATGTTATAACTTTCGTTAATTTTCTAACGAAAATACTAACAAGCTCAAATTGGAGCACTTACAGTAGCCCCTCGGCGACGGCGCTTTCGAAGGAAGCGGGGTCGTCGATAAGAGTAAGGCTCCATATTTGGCGGGATTATCAGGTGATCGAGTGGCTGAACCTATTTAATAGGCTACCTACGTATCCCGAATGGGAATCAAGCCAGTCGTAGTTCGAGTCTTCGACCCTGGAGATGATGGCGTTTTAGGTGCCTCGAACCTGATGAGCGAGTTCTCAGCCGATCGCCGGAGAGAAACTCGCCGGGGGGTAAGAGATGATCATTTTGATCGGAGCGCTATCCGCCCGCCGGGGATATGAATGACTGTTTTGGTATGGTGGCTATCCGCTCCGCCGGGGATAGGAATGACCATTTTCGGTCCGATGGCCATCTCGCTTCCGCTGGGATGATTGCAATTTATCGCTTTCCTAGTGTTGTGTGTGATAGCGTTTTAGGTGCCTCGAACCTCGACGATGGCGTTTTAGGTGCCTCTGGACCTTGATGATGGCATTTTAGGTGCCTCGAACCTTGGAGATGGCGTTTTAGGTGCCTTAGACCTTGGAGATGGCATTTTAGGTGCCTCGAGCCTTGATGATGGCATTTTAGGTGCCTCGAACCTTGGAGATGGCGTTTTAGGTGCCTCGGACCTTGATTGTGAAATGGCCTTTCGGTGGACTTTGTCTGCTGTCGAAGGAGAGGGTGACCGTTTTGGTCGAGGGGCTGGACCTAATGATAGGCTACCTACGTATCCCTAGTGGGGAATCAAGCCCTTTCGTAGTTCGAGTTCTACTCGAGATTCCGTTGGCTTTTGGGATTCCGTTAGGTTCGCTGAGGATTTCGTTAGCCTTTGCTGGGGAAAATCAGACGTATTTGTTGGGGAAATCGGTCTTACGTTTTACTGCCGAGGAATAATTTTGATGAAAGATACGGGATCCCGTTGTCTTTCTCGGGGAGATCGGTCTTACGTTTGACTGCCGGGGATGATTTTGATGAAAGATACGGGATTTCGTTATCTTTCTCGGGGAAATCGGTCTTACGTTTGACTGTCGTTTGATGATTTTGATGAAAGATACGGGATCTCGTTATCTTTCTCAGGGAGATCGGACTTACGTTTGACTGCCGGGGAATAATTTTGATGAAAGATACGGGATTTCGTTATCTTTCTCAAGGAGATGGGTCTTACGTTTGACTGCCGGGGAATAATTTTGATGAAAGATACGGGATCTCGTTATCTTTCTCGGGGAGATCGGTCTTACGTTTGACTGCCGGGGAATAATTTTGATGAAAGATACGGGATTTCGTTATCTTTCTCAAGGAGATCGGTCTTACGTTTGACTGCCGAGGAATAATTTTGATGAAAGATACGGGATCTCGTTATCTTTCTCAAGGAGATCGGTCTTACGTTTGATCCGCCGGGAATAATTTTGATGAAAGATACGGGATCTCGTTATCTTTCTCGGGAGATCGGTCTTACGTTTGACTCGCCGGGAATAATTTTGATGAAAGATACGGGATCTCGTTATCTTTCTCGTGAGATCGGTCTTACGTTTGATCGCCGGGGAATAATTTTGATGAAAGATACGGGATTTCGTTATCTTTCTCAAGGAGATGGGTCTTACGTTTGACTCGCCGGGGAATGATTTCCTTGAAAGGGGGTCGACTTTGGTTAACTTTGGTTAACTTTGTCAAGTTTGGGACTAAACCGCAGAGTCCCGAAATTTTAAAGGGCAAAAGGGTCATTTTGACTCGACAATCCTATCCGCGCGGATAGGAGCGTATTCGAGGGTTTTAATGAGGGCCAACGCCCTTCCTCTTCCCCATTCAGCTTTTTTCAAATTTTTCCGCAATTACGAGAGAGAGAAAGAGAGAGCCGAGGAGGAAGTCATCAAGGCCAAAAAGCTTGAAAATTCTTCCGTTTTTCTTCGATTTTCAAGCAATGGAACACGGGGAAGGTGTTTTTCAAGGCCAAGGACGTGGCCCGGTAGTGGAGAGACGATTGGAGCTCGTCCGGATGAGGAGGCACTATACTCTTTCGCAATCGATTGCGGAGGAGCCCTACCCCGATGCTTGGCAACATTGGGCTTCTGATCCGAGTCTCCGAACGGTATACTTCGAATCTTTTCATTCCCTTTGTTGATTTCTTGCTTGAATTTTGGGTGATTTTTGAATTTTTTTTTTTTGAAAATTCGAATGATTGATGTTCTTGGCTTTGAATCTTGATTTTGATGCTTTGCATGTTGTAATGAGTATATGAGTAACCCAAAATGTGCATTTTGCTTGGAAAAAAGAATTGGCATTTTCGCCATTTTTTTTTTTTTAGTATCCGAAAATTATGAATGAAAATTGTGATTTTTTTTTTGAAATTTGAATATTGATTTTGATGATATGCATGTTGCAATGAATTTGTGGGTGTCCCAAAATGTGCATTTTGCTTGGGAAAAGAATTGGCATTTTCGCCATTTTTTATTATTATATTTTTTTTGAAAATTCGAGAATTGTGATTTGAAAAATGATGCAATGCATGCATTTTGTTTGAAAAGAATGGGCATTTTGCCAATATGAGATGATGATGATATGAATGTATGTATGATTTTTTTTTTTTTTTTGAAAAGTGGGACGGATTTTTCCTTCTGTTGAATGTATGAATGTAGGATTTTTTTTTTTGAGATGATGGATGATATGCATGTATGCATAGGAACTTCTTTTTTTTTTTGAAAATGGGACGGAGTTTTTACTTCCGTTGACTCTTTGTATGAATTTTTTTTTTCATGAATGTTGATTGGGATTTGCTGAAAACTGTCTTTTTTTTTTTTTTTTTGTGCGAGAAAAATGGGGCTATGCTCATTGTATGTTGTTATGCTGTCGACTTTTCTTTGAAATTTCATGATGCATATGTATGCTCTTTTTTTCGTGCAAATGCAAATTTTTTTTTTGACATTTTCTTTTTTTTTTTTGTTTTATTGCAGGGTGGAAACAACTACGTTACGGAGCAGCTGAACAAGATGAAGACTCGAGGATCGGTGGAGTCTGTAGTTGACTTGTGGGACCGGCTTCCGAATGCGGGCCGAGGAGCTTTGCCGAGTCCGAGACAGATTGTTGTTGAGACCGGGCTTTGGGAGTTCATTGAGTGTTTGAGGGGATTGGTCAAGTTCCCTAAGAGCAAGGGCCCGATGTTTGCTTTGGCGCAAAGATCGGTGGGATGCGACCCACACGTTTCACTTCTTTGGGGCGAGGCTACGGTTACGCCTTTCCGACTACGCTCGCGATCACGGGTTTGTCCTTTAATGGACGCAAAGATTGAGTGGCGGGATCGGCTACAGCCGATGCGGATCCGCAGTGCTCTTCGGGATTTTCCCCTATTCCCAAAAAGGGGATGGGGATGGAGTATGCCGTGGTCTACGGGAAGATTGTGGAGACCATTGTGAGCTACGAGGCCGGGAGGAGAGGATAGGCGCCGAGCGCATTGCTAGTGGCCTTCTTGTGGTTTGCTTTTTCGAGCACCCTTTTGGACATGCCGAGGGGACGGCAGCCTTTGCCTTGCCGAGGTCCTTGGAGGACATGGAGATGGCCGGAGACGTCTCCGGGAGAAGCCTGGCCGGCAGAGCTTTACTTTGCTCTCGATAGGTACAGCCGAAGGCCGTGAGCTCCTTTGCATCGCTTTGAGTTTGCCCCGGAGGTATAAGCTCTCTTTGCTTTCCCTTTCTTCTTGAGCACACACTTTTCTTTTGCACCGGATTGATTTGATTTTTACCTTCGCAGTATGGGCGTTGGAGTTCTTCCACGTCACGATGTGGCGACCCGGCGGAGTACGTCGGGGCGTATCCGGCCATGCGCTCCCGGTCCAAGCATGCCCGAGAGAAGATAAGCTCCAGGGGGCGTACGACTCTCGATACGCGGATTGCCTTCCTTTCGACGGAGGCCGAGACGGATGAGAGGATGATATTTTATCCCCGGGATCGTTTCGAGGTGGCGCAGCTCGAAGGGCGCCGAGATTTGACCGTGCAAATGGAGGATTCTCGAGAGGTCCGACCCGCGATGCCTATTATCTCGGGAGAGAGGGTGACGCGCCAAGCATGGCGTGAATTCGCCTTGATGACACCGGTGGAGCCTCCCGCCGATATGATGCACTCCGAGTGACAGATTCGCGACTCCGGGATGATTACCGAGCCGGCCAAAGCACTTCTCGGCATTTGTGGCGATTGAGCCGCACTCGTATTTGTTTTGAGGAGGCCGAGGATGCCCTGTGTTCTGGATAGAGAGGGGCTTGGGATCCCGCGGTACCCTCGGACGGATTTTTCATATGTCCAGATGGGGTCCGATTGAGGGTGCAGATCCCTCACTCGAGCGGCTTCCACGAGCTTTCCGGCCTCGTCCGGCATGAAGGTATGGCTTCTCCTTCCCTCCTTTCTTCTTTTTTTTTTTTGCTTTTTGTCTTTTCTTTTCTTTCCCGTCATCATTTTTCGCTTCAACCTGCTCCCGACGCTTTTGCTTTTGTGCGCTGGAGGTGGTCGTCGAGAAGCCGACGAAGCAAGTGATCGGAGCTAAGAGATTTATCAGGAGGATGGTCGCTTGCGGGGCTCCTCGTGCTAGAGCGAGGCGACCACGGCCGGCGCCCGTCGGGCGGGAGGCTTCCCTATTCGCTCGTAGACTTCTTCAGAGACTCCTCTCGTCTCCTCTCATTGATCCTCGCGCGGTGCCGCTTCGGATCACGTCATTCTCGGGATCCACACGGGCAGGGACACGTTTGGCATGGTGGGTCGTCTTCGTACGTCCCAGAATCCGACGCCTTCACCTTCGGATATGATTTTTTCGCAGATCTTGGCTTGCCCTATCGTAGCGTGCCGGTTGGTCCCGACGAGCCTCTTCTCGGAGACGAGGACGATTCCGAGCCCGAGATCTTCGTGGCTCCCGAGGAGGCGGGCCCGAGTCGCAAGAGGGACCGGGACGTACGTCAGCGCTAGGGATTCCGATTGATTACCCCTTTTTTTTTTTTTAGACTCGATTTTCTGAGATTTTGAGATTTGTACAGCTTTTTTCTTGCACATTTTTTTTTTGCTCTTCCTCTTTTTTTTTTTTTTGGGATGTAATAATTTAGGATTATTGTTACCTACTTTTTTTATTTGATTTTTTTTTTGCACACTCCCTTTATTTTTGGAATGTAATAATTTAGGATTTTGTTTTTATAAATGCAATGCAGTATGAATGCAATGTTGCATGAGCCTTGGCTTTTGGCAAGGGTGTTAGTGTTTGGTATATGGACCGGTTTGGGAGGTTTTTTTTTTTTTTGCACATGTGTTTCGAGCAACCGGGACGGAATATTCCTTTTTGGTGCAAAGCCTGATTGTTGCAGATTTTTCTCGATGAAAGACAATCATGTCCGCGCGGAGGAGTCCCGCATCCGACATTGTCCTTTAATTTTGCTTCAGATCCGGTCTCACTTTATTTCAAATTCAAATATCCTCTTCAACCTCCAAATTCAAACAGCCATTTTCGGGAGAAAGAGAGAAAATCCATGGAAAACCTTAGAAAAGCTCCATCAAAATTGTCCCAAGAATCCCAAATGTCATTCTTCAACAAGTTCAAGGATTGGTCCCTGGAGATTATGCATGAGAGGAGGTCCTTCTTTGAAGAAAGGTACAAGGTGAAGTGCTTATGGTCTCTCAAGGAATTGATTCCTGACTACGATCTTCCGAGGGCTTCTTCCTCATTTTGGGATACTAGAAGGCATGTCTTTTGCCTTTCCTTCAACGAGATGGTCCCAACCGTCGAAGAATTTCGGGCCTTGCTTGAGGTCCTGGAGGTGGAAGAGATAGCGGTTCCTTTGCCCTGAGGGGCTTCTTTTGTTGACAGATTGTGCGTCCTCCTTCATCTTTCCCTGAGGAAGCGCAAGGTATGATCCGTGGTCCCGATCATTTTGATATTTCCGGTCCCCGATAGGTTTAGGGGCTTAGGTTTGCTTGACGATGCCTATTGGGATGCCTTTGCACTTTGCATGTTCGGGACCTTGCTCATGGTCTATTCTTTCGGGATCCGTCATCGGTCTCGCCGGATGTAGTCGTTCATTGTCGCTTGGGCAGAGATGTTGTACCTCCGATCCCGGGGGAGACTTTCCATGCTCTCGATAGTCAAGCTACGGGAAGCGGTATATGCACGGGGCAGCCCGTTCCTTCGACCCCGCGGCCGATGGAGCGCTGGGGATTCTTTCGGGAAACTCCCGACATGATCAAGCCTTGGACATTTGCCAGAGGGGGTTGTCAGTGATTTCGATGATCGTGGCTCATGGGAGCGCTGGATGGCTGGTCGCCGTACGTAAGATATCGATGGTCGGTGCCTTGTTGGCGGGTGGAGACTCGCAGAGTGCTTCAGACGGGTCTCATGTGGTTATGCTTCCGGGCTTTCTCACCCAGCCTTCTATATTCCGTCCTTGGTTCTCCGAGACAAGCTCGGCTTGGAGCAGTTCCTTCGAGGACTTTGATGATATAGCCACCAGGTGGTGGCTCCTGCTTTCTATGGATGATCCTTCGGTGTTTTCTTTTCTTTCCCGAGCATGGAGGTATGACGTCTTTCCTCCTCGGTTATCCTCAGCGTCCGAGACCGGTGTTCCCGACCACTTGGTACCCGGATTGGTACGAGAGGCATCTCGGGAGAGACTCGTGTGGCTATTTTGAGGCGGCGTGAGGCCATTGTGGGTGCGGAGGACCCGACAGCTTCGAGAGGAGGAGGGCCGAGGCGAGGGCCAATCCTCATGACAGAGCGGAGACGCCGTGACCGACTATGAGGCTTATGTCAAGAGGCAGAGAGGAGGACTCCTATGCTACCGCCTAGGCTACAGGAGATGAGAGATGACATTAGGGCTACTAAGGCCCCGACAGAGGCCGGTCTCGATAGATCATGTTCCTATACCAGAGCTTGGTAGGAGGAAGACCGATATTTTTCCTGCTCGTAAGAAGAAGACTCGAAGGGGGAAGAAGAGGGGAGAGGCCAGTTCGAGTGGCCTGGAGTGACTCTGAGGTTTCCGAGTATCCCTTTCTTGTCATGGCGTACACATTAGTTTGATTATGTATCTTAATTTCTTTTAGCAAAGTTACCGCTTGTAGGAGTGAATCGGGCTTAGACTCATCAAAAAGTTTTTAACTTGTAATGAGTATTTGAATTGCTTCAGAGTTTTTCGAGACGCTTTCATGGTCTGATCGATTGTATTGATGTCAGAGCATGACTTTTATTTGTGCTTTAGACCGAACCGTTTCCAGCTGCCTACGTTCCCCTCATTTTGAGGAGCTCAGGTCTTCGGAGTTCAACCCGATTTTTTTCGTTTTTTTTTTTTTTGTTTTTTTTTTTTTTTTTTTTTTTTGTTTTTTTTTTTGTCTTTTTTTTTTGGTGCAACCCTGTTTTTTACCTAGGCCGCCCTTTTCGGGTTTTCAACCTAGTTGGGTATTACTCTTTTAGCACTCTTTTTTTTTGTTTCTCTTCTTCTTTTTTTTTTTGACTCAGCGTGTTTTTTTTTTTTTTGCGCGTAGTATCTGCGCAGCCTTGTCACCATTCACCGGGTGTACAAAGGGATTTCCGTCGAGGTCTCGCAAGTTGCATGGCTCCTCCGGAGAAGATCTTCTCGACGACGTATGGCCCGACCTGCATGTGCTCCCATTTGCCGAGGGGGTTGATACGGACTGGGGCTTCTCTTTAAGACGAGATCACCTTCTCGGATCTCCCGATGCTTTACTTTCTTGTCAAAGGCTCGCCATTCTTCCTTGGTAGGCTCGGATGTGTTCCATTGCTTTCAATCGGCGTTCATCTAGCAGGCCAATTCATCATGGCGACTGGAGCCATTCGACCTCGTTGATCCGGCTTTCCAACAAAGACACCTGAGTGAGGGGATTTCTAGCTCGATTGGGAGTACGGCTTCCATTCCGTATGTGAGGGCAAACGGTGTTTCCCAGCTGCCGTTCGACCGATGTTCTCAGTAGCCCTGCAGTGCCGTGTGTAGCTTCTCGGGCCAATCTCCGCCTTGACGCCATTTTCCTGATGATGTTTTCCAAAGTCTTGTTTGCCGCCTCGACGGCTCCGTTGGTTTGGGGCCCGTAAGGAGATGACTTGTGACGGGTTATTCGGAATTCTCGCTGCCACTCGTCGCATTCCCCTTCGAAGTGGGATCCATTATCTCGAGATGATTTCTACCGGCAACCCGTATCCGCATATGATGTTCTCTTTGATGAAGAGGGCTACTTTTCTTGAGTTGAGGATTTTGTAGGATTTCGTAAGGCATCCTTTCCAGCTCCTTCGAAGAAATCACCAATCAAGTGTCTCTTTAGGCTCTTCCGCAGCTCCCAAATTCACACTTGTCAAAATCTCTTCGGCCTTGGGCTCGATTTTCCTCTTTCCTGACAACCCGCTTTAAAGATCTTTTTTTTGTTTGTTTATTATTTTTTTTTTTTGTTTAATGTGTCTGCTTCTTTATCTAATGAGTTATTATTAAGTGTTTTTTTTATTAATTAATTCATCATTAGTTAAAGTGGCAATCAAGGGATACTCAGAAAGGTTCGTCATTTCATTGAAAACGAAAAGGAATACAGCGCTTGCTACAGACTCGTAGTCTTCAGGCGTAAGGCCATCGGACGACCCTAGAGACTTGACCTTAACAATGAGAGACTGGGAGGACTTGTCCTAGATTGAGACAAAGGGATGGGAGACCAATCCAGGCTTGGTGATCATTTGTTCTTTGGCCGCGGACGGGCCTGAGAGAGTTTCCCGATTCTTTAACGGCATTGCTGTCAGTGGCCTCATGACTCGGGGCCGTCTCTGCTTCGTTCTCCTCCTCGATCATTGCTACCATTTCTTTGATCGAGCCGAAATCAATCAGTCCGGCACCCGGATCTCTTCCCCGAACAACCGCCGCATGATCGGACCATCCCAATCATCCGAAAAGACTTCGTGGCTTTGGCTTTCGGCACGGTCAATTCAAACTCGTGTTTCTGACCTTCCCGGGCGAGGAATTGTGGTTGTGAGCTTCTCGAACTGTTCCACTAGGCTTGGCACGCCTTTGAAAGTGTACTCACTTCTCACGGTAGTGGTAGCCCCTGGATATCTTGGGTAGGTCCAGAACGTTCGCGGACCGGGTTAGCTTGCTCCCCCGAACTTGTTGAGGCTATCCCGTAGCTTTAGCCATTCTTCGTAGGAGTGGGTTCTGTGATGTTACCCGGTTGTGTGGGACCCTTTACGAAGTAGTCAGCCAAATTAGGACCGAAAGGGAGAGATTTAGGGTCGTTGACCGGACCCTTCCCCGTGACAGCCTTCAAATCTTTTCCTTTGCAAAGGTCCACCGAGGAGGCCTCATATCCTGTGCCGTGGCGAGTATTCTCGTCCTTTCACCTCGATGAGTTTGTGAGTTCCTTGTTGGTGCTTCCCTGCATCGAGGCCAGTAGATAGCTCATCTTTCTCATCATTTTCAAGACCGGGGGATTTTATCCCGGTGATTGTCGATCTGTGTTGCACACGTGGGCCTTGGGAGGCTCGACCGTGAAGCCCGTTAGCATGAGACCTTCCTCGTCATGTTTGATTTCCGTAATAGGTATTCCGCCCGTATCTCGTGCCCTCCAAGGTGACTAAATCCCCATAGATGGTCGTCGTGTCCCCATTCGAGACGAATTTCACACACCGGTGGAGGCTTGAGGCGACCCCTTGACTGATGCAGCCAAGGTCTTCCCAATAAGGCATTGAAAGTGATCGGGATGTCAATGACCCGGAATTCCACAGGTATCAATTTCTCGGCCAAACCAGAGGTCCAAGGTAGCGACTCCAAGGACTCGCTCGAGATGTTGAGTCGTAAGCTTTGACTGTAAGGGAGGAAGGCTTCAAGTCTGTAGTCTTGATATCAAGCAGGCTCATGATCTTTGCCGGAAGAATGTTCATTCTGGACCCATTATCAACCAGGACCCGAGGAAGGCGTCGTTCATCCAATTGGACTGTGATGAAGAGAGGTTCGTTATGATCAGCCCCAAATTGAGGGAGGTCGAGATCTGTGAAAGTGATTATGTTCCCGTAGTGGATGTTTCCAATCAACTGTACCACGTCGTCGGGAGTAGCATCAATAGGCACTAGAGTGCGAGCCAGGCTTTCTTCCAGCTTCAGCTTATGGGGATAGGATGAAGTGAGTAGAGACCAGAGGGAAATGTTGGCCTGTGTCTGCTTCAACTGGGTGAGCACGGGATCCTCTTTTTCGGGGTCTGGAGTTTCAGCTGTCTTAGCATAGGGGCGGCGATCTTCTTTCGGTGCTTGGTCCGTGGCCTTCTTATCTGCCTTGGGATTCCCTTGGAAGATTTGTCCGGATCGGGTCAACAGGTTAACTTCCTCATCAGTTGCTTCTTGGCTGGATTTCTTGAGTGCTGCTAGGGTCAATGGGGGAGCCCTTTTGGCTATTGGCCAATGGTTCTGGCGGAGTCTAGCAACAGTGAGGGGCTGATCTTGAGCTGTACTGGCCCCTTCCTGGGCAGCCCTTTTGGCTATTAGCCAATGGTTCTGTGTCCAAATAAGGAGCACCCGGGGTCCATTGTCGGGCACTGGAGCAATTAGGAAGGCGTCATGTGGATTCATAGGTATGAAGGCCACTGGGGAGACGTTCAGATCAATAACCCTTTTCAGTGATTGCAGGCACTCGCTGCGCTCGAGCGGCCCGGTTGTGACCCTTACGGTTGTTATGCCATCCGTTGTCGGGAAGGAAGAAAAAGATCCGATAACGTTTACGAATTCTTCATCTTCTGGTGGCTGAAACCCTCCATTCTCGACCAGTGCTTCAATAAACCCTTTCCATTCACCAGTCAGGTTCTTATAAGGAACGTTGCGTTCTAGGATTTCAGATATGTACGGATCTGAGCGCGGGCTTTGCTGTCCCTCATCCTCTGAAGTATCCGGACACTGACCGCATGTGCATCTTACGAGGTGCAGTTCTTGGGGGTCCACCCCTACTGGCATTTGACTTGCATTTTCCGGTGATCCTTCATCGTCGCTGCTTGCGCGACCGGCCATTGTGCCTGGCTCCCAAGGGCTCATTTCCGGCATGATTGTTCCAGATTGTTTCCGGATCTGGGGCCTCAGTTGACTCTTCGCTCTCGTCATCATCATCGTTGTCGCTGTCATCGGAATCATCTTCCCATACTACCGGGATTTCGGCGGAGAGGGAACGCCGATCGAACCCGTTAGGGGAATATGGGTGCGTGCAGCCGCAGAAATTGTCATATGCTCCCATTCCCGGAAGTGATAATTGCGATTCGGCTTCTCCTCCCAGAAACTGTGGGGGAAGAGTGAGAGGGGGTGGCACGTATTTGACACTGTGTAGAATGTAGAAGGAGTCCTCCTCTTCCGATTCTTTGTGTTCTCGGGATCATATTCGGCCTCTCTCCCAAAGCCAACTTGCGTAAGTGTACTAGCTCCAGATGCTCTTCGGCTTCTCGATAAGCCCCAAGACGGTGCCCGTCCGAAGCTTTCTTGTTCGATTTTTCTTGATTGTTCCAACCATCTTGTGTAAATGGTTCTCTCATGTTTTGACCCAATGCCCAGCTTCTCCAAGATCGGCTTTCCCTTCATCCGAGAAATAGCGGGCCTCGTATTTTTGCAAGGAGTCTCGACATGAGACCAAGATGGGTTGATTCGTTCGATATCCTCAAGGCCGAGGGGAATCCGACTCGTGGATCCTCGACGAGGTTGGCCATGGGTATTTGGGGACCTTCATCAGCATCTTCCTAGTCATGCGAAGATTCTCCGCATTCAATCATATTCACCTGATTATGGTTCCATGGCAGAGGATTTTTGACTGTATTAGGTCCCTCGGGGCCTTCCAATTTTCCTTGCTCTATTAGCCCCTGGATTGCCTTTTTCAGAGTAAAGCAGTTGTCATCGAGATGTCCGTGAGCTTGATGAAAAGCACAATACTTTGTAGTATCCACGGGAGCATTCGGATTCCTGGGTTGGAAATTCTCCAAAGGCCGCAGCAAACCTTCCTTCACCAATCCCCTAAAGATGTCATTCAGAGGCATTCCAAAGTTTTCGAGGTTCATGACCCGTGGTCCGGGCTCTACGGTTTTCTTCGGGAGCAAAAGGAGTTGTGTTATTACATTCCCGTCCCGCATAGTTAATCATTTCTTTGCCTTTGGCGAAGCAGGGCGTGTTTGCAGGAGGAGCCCGATATCTCGTAGGCGGGTGCAGCACTGCCGATTGTAGGCCTTTTCAAACATAGCTGCAGAGTTAACCATGGCCCGTAAGTCTGAGTATGGGAAGTGACTGAGTGAGGCTCTTAGATGTGGTTTCAAGCATGACTGGAAGATGTCCAGTTGTTCCTCTTCATAAGGAGGGATTGCCATTTCACTGAGTTTCAGATTCCACCGCTTGTAGAAGTCCCCAACATTCTCATCGGGACGCTGCACTGTTGTTTGTAGGTCAACCCTATTTGTTTCCCATTCCAAGTTGGCCTTATATTTCTCTATGAAGGCATTGGTAATCTGGTCCCATGTAGCCCTGGCTTCAGGTTTCAAACGGAAGAAACACTTTAAGGCACTAGACTTCAAAGATAGATCAAATAATCACTAACCGGCGATTGGTGCATCCTTTGGCCTTCATCGCCAAGGTATATGTGTCCAAATGGGTTTTCGGGCATGCAGTCCCATCAAAGAGATCCAGATTAGGCATCACGAATTTGTGGGGCAGAGGAACAATGGAGTCCGGGTCCGTAGGCCGAAAGGCAGATTTCTTAGCAGTCAACTCGGCGATCTGCGCTTTCATCTCCTTGTGTTGTTCCATGAACCAGGCCAGATGAGGGTCTTGTGACGGAACCATGGCATTCAAGCTAGTGGCTGAGTTAGAGAGAGGAGCTACCACTGGCGGCAGACTGGTGGAGGGAACGGCCGATCCGGGGATGTAGGTGAAAACATGTCCTTGGGCTGAGTTACTCTGGGGAGCATGAGTAGGAGCTTGGGCAAAGGGATAGAACCTTGCGGCCTGCTGTTGATTTTCAACTGGCAAAGTAGGTGGAGGTAGCCCCGATGTAGCCGGATAACTTGGATTTCCAGAATGGGGCATATAAGTAGGCTTGGGTGCGGGCTGCTGTCCCTGACCGTTGAATTGCATGGCCGGCTGAGGCGAGGGTGTATAACCCGGGGGGTACTGCGGTCCTGGTGATTCGGATGACACCGGGATGGAGGCTTGGTAACCCATCGAAGTGTGAGTGAGGAACGGATTTGTGTGAGGAGCAGCTGAACTAGTACTATTCTGAGGAGGGGCTCCTGACTGTGGCCCAGAACCAAGTTGTGGCGGCATTCCGAACTATGGCTGTTGTTGTGAAGGTCCGGATTGATCGGTTCCGAACTGAGGTGGCATTCCAATTTGTTGGGGAATTCCGAGGTAACCCCAACCATGAGAAGACATTCCATACAAGCTTTGTCCCCACTGAGGGATGGTGAACCGATTTCAGGCCGGGCCGCATGGATCCGATGATCCGTGGTTGGGAGCCGGGCCGACCCGAAGACCGAGGAGCATGGGTTCTCGTAGTGGCACCATAGGAGGTGGGTGGTGGCATCCTGGGTAGTCGTGGCGACCGAGAGTGGGGTTGGCATCCTCGTCTTCTTCCACGGTGAAGGTGCCATCGGGATTGAGGCCGGCGGCCGACCATGGCTCTTAATAGCCTCCATAAGGCTATTAGCCGTGCTTCCTGTCGTAACCTCATCTCGTTTCGCTAACCGATTCCACCGTTCTGCCTCGAGGGGTCCCGGAGGCGGAGTGACGTTATCCCCATCATTACCGGGCCGCGCGTACATTCTCAAACCCGGAGTCGGAACAAATGGTGAAGCCGATGACGCGCTTGACTCTTCCCAACTAATCAAACGGTGACCCTGTCCGGAACCAACCTTTGTGAGGAGCCGCGGAAAAGGCACGAAGGTTCGATGTCCGGGAATTGAAGGAGGGTAGGTGTTTGGGCTTTGGGCTCATGCAACATGCGCTTATTTGTTCACGTTTACTTAAAACATGTTTTATTAACCTAATCGGTTGGAAAAGATTGCTCTTCTTTTTCGCAAACTACTCGATCTCGGATCGCCGGGCCCCGTCACTACGTCTATAAGCCCCTCGTATTCCACCTGTATTTCGACCTCCCAGGGTGGACAGCCCCGGGCGAGGGTCCTATAGGGCAAGCGGGTCCCACCGACCGAAAGAAAAACGATCCTAAAAGTCTGGCGGGTAATCGAGTCTTAATGAGCATTCGATGTAAATTATGGACAAAGCTGACGTCAAAGTCAAGATCATGTCCGAGAGCTCGACAGTAAAGTCGGCATGATTTGGACTGATGAACGTCCGCGATTGATCTTGACTTGTCGTCAATTAGGCCGTAATTAGGCATGGAATAATCATTAATCCTTGATGACTCAGTGTCAATGCTGGGAGTCAGTGTATAATTTGTGCCGCCGAGCCGAAGTCAAGGCGCCCTGGCCAATATCTTGGTCAAAGTCCGCGGCGGAAAACCGGCGAACTTCACCGATTAGGGTCCCCGAATGATATTGAGTCGGTATGCCGACAAAGGCTTGAAAGGAAAGGTCTATACACAGACAGGGCATGACACAGACCAAACTAAAAACCAACCGGGTCTCGGACAGAGTGTGTCACGGACAAGTGCATGGTCGACACGAGGCTCCAAGGGATGTTTGGGTAGTCCTGTGCTTGCACCGAGAGGCGTAATAAGACCAAACGGGCCGCGACAAGGATTTCCCCGGGTTAGGGACGTAGTGTGCAGTGTACGGTCACGTGCGCGTAGTGTGCAAGCAGTCTATTTTCTTTTTCTGAGTAAAATAGAAATTTTTTTTTATGTGTCTTAAAAATATGATGCATGATTTTTTTTTGAAAATTTTCTTCTTTTTTTTTTGAAATTTTTTTTTTGAATTTTTTTTTTGAAATGAGCACATAAGCACATAAGCACAAAAATTCCGACAGTTAGGGACATGATTCCGACAGTCAAAATTTTGACTTTTTCCGAGGCGGCCAAAACAACACGAAAATGTGCAAAAATCAACACACACAACAAATAATTTTTAAAGCCGGGACGGAAGCTTGACCCTCAAAAGCTTTTTTTTCTCTTTTTTTTGAAAACGGTGATACCGGTACGTGGGATTGTTAAACCACAATTTATCCCCGACTCGTGTTAGGAGGCGATAACGGGAAGTTTAATGGTTTCCACCAATATACCAAATATCATTTTTTTTTTTTAGAAAAAAGCTTATTCCCCAGCGGAGTCGCCACTGTGATGATGTGCCCACCTAAAATTTCTCGCGGGGAAAAATTCGATTTTTGCGTTTCTTTAAAAAAACCAAATAAAACCCGGAAAAAGAACGGAGTCGCCAAGCCATTTTTGTTTTAAGGGCCAAAACTTTGAAAAATGCCCGAGATTAGAGATTTGGGTTCGGAGGTCATGTTACACGCCGGGAAGGACGTTAGTGTGCACCCGGAATGCCTCGTAAAACGAG
Organism: Adenophora triphylla var. japonica; assembly: GCA_022495995.1. Classification (NCBI taxonomy): domain Eukaryota; kingdom Viridiplantae; phylum Streptophyta; class Magnoliopsida; order Asterales; family Campanulaceae; genus Adenophora; species Adenophora triphylla. The sequence goes on along the minus strand of JAFEMH010004675.1, from coordinate 19,646 downwards.
TCTTCCAAGCTGAAAATCATTTGTGTGTGTGTGTGTGTGTTTTGGCCAAAATAATTTGAAACTCAGAAAAGTAAAAATTGGGATGTCTTTTTAAGACTTTAAACTGATCCCATGATTTTTTGAAAGATTTTTGAATTGAGATTTGGTACTCAAAAGACCTTTTGAAGTTGAGAGTCACTTCTGCCAGAATGAAAAAGGCAGTGGACCTTTGATTTTGAAATGGATTCAAGGGCCTTAAAACTTCATAATCTGGATAAACTCAGAGAATGAAAGTTGTTCCAGACACCTTAAATAAGATTTGTACGAAGGAATTTTCTATTTTGGAGAAGATTTGAGGTGTCAAAACCTTCTGGAAATCTCAGATATGAGATCTGGATTTCCAGAAGCTGATGAACTGGCCTCTAAAAGGAAATTTGAAAAGAGGAGTTTTACTCACCCAAAAAATAAAGTAAAAATATGTCTGGAAATCTCTGGATGTTGTCTACAAAAAGTGTTTTGTAGTCAACACCAAATTCCAAGTTTATCTGTGTCCAAAAATTGAGACAATGGACTGGGGTCTTGGAAAATTGCTACTGGACAGCAACTTCTCAAGAAAGAAAATATGATTTTAAGGGGGGTTTTGCATCCATGCTTGTCCCCATTTCCCTAGGTTTTGGTTAGTGATCACTTGACATTTTAGTGGTGAATCAACTATACCAAACCATCCTTGGGGTACATTAGGACTAAACATTTCATTTGCTTGGGAAGGGGAATTTTATCCTTTGAAATCATGATTTGGTGCTTGAAAATGGTTTTTAGGGTTTTGAAAATGTGTTTTCTTTGCAAGAAAGTAAGAGCACTTTGAAAATAATGTAGATCCTTGTAGAAGATCATCCATGGAGATGAACTTCCATGGTGATCTTCTTGGATCTTAAGACAAGAAGATGAATGAACTACATTTTGTAGTTTGAAAATGCATGCATGGATGAGAGATTTAGGGTAAGAAGAGGGAGGTTATACCTATCTTCTTTGTGCTTTGTGTTTGAAGGCTTGAATGCAAGAGTGTTTGGGTTTGATTTGAGTGAGTGAAAGTTGGGAAGATTCAAGAGAAAAAGGTGACAATTCTAGAGAATTCTCACTGTTTTCTCAAGTATTTTCGCCAAATGCTGTGAATTGTGTTCTTGTTCCTCTTTATTTTTGTGACTGGAGGGCTCAATTTATAGCCCTCTGAAAATGCAGAGTCATCCGCGCGGATAGGATCGGTGGCGTGCACTGTTCATTAAATGCTGCTCCAGGCTTTGGACATAAGGAATAAAATTCAAAAATACCAGCAGAAAATGTTTTTCAACTTGCTGTTTCGGGTTTTTTTCATTTCTTTTGCTTTTTGAGATTCCTTTGAAGGTTTATCTTTAAATAGCAATGCCCATTTTGCCCTCACTTTGTTAGAAAAGTTAGGATTGTTAGGAAATGTTAGTAATTGTTAGGAATGTTAAAACTTTCGTTAATTTTCTAACGAAAATACTAACAAGCTCAAATTGGAGCACTTACAGAACCACAAGAAGCAGCGGGCAATCTGCTCAGCCGAGATGGTCTGATCCCCCCTCTCATACCGAGCTATGCTCTCGGTTAGCTTCGCAACCACCACGACATACTCCATGCGCATCCCCTTCCTCAGCACGGGAACGATTCCCAGTAGATCCGTCACCTCCGTGTCAGTGTACCTGTCATGCCACTCAAAGCTGAGCCCCTTGAAGGATAGGCTAGTGATAGCGGCATAGTCAGTGGGGGTCACGGTAGCCTCCCCTCAAAAGAAGTGGAACGTGTGGGTGACATCCCACCAGTGCTCAATCAGCGCTAAATAGAGCCCCTTGCGCTTATGTAACCCCGCCAACCCTCTCAAGCACTCAATAAAACGGTAAAGGTTAGAGGCCACCATAAGATGGCGAGGACTCCTGTAACCCTCCCTACCAGCTGTGGGCAATGCGTCCCAAAGCCTAATGACCACCTCCACGGACCCCCCGAGTCTTTAGCTTGTCCAACTTGCTCTGGATGACATTCGCTCTCCCCTGAAAGTAAGCACAGCGCAAGTATGTCAACAAAATTGCAAACATGACACAAACACAAAACAGAAAAGAGAAAATAAAAACTCCGTCCCATTTTCGGACACATTTATTTTCATGCACTTTATTTTCATAAATCTAGCATGCATGCATTTTTTCTCACGTTCAGTCATCATGTTATCAAACATATGCTCACAAAAAAAAAAGTTTTCATCACAAAAATCTCACATGCATGAGTCCGTCCCAAATTCGGCAAATTTGCACTCACTTTATTTTCACGTTATGCAAACTACTCATGTTTTTCGTAAACAAATTGCATATTCCTACTACCCATGCTTTCAATTAAACATATGCTTCATCAATTTCATATTCCAAAGGCAAAATCAACAAAAGCCCCAAATGTTGACATTCAAGCCCTAAATCTAGCATGAACCAATTTTGATGAAAAATCAATAAAATCGACAAAATTGAGTGACATACCATGCGAAGATCCTCGTCGGTGGCCCAATTTTGCCACATATCCTGGTAAAATTCGTCGTTTATCGATTGCGAAAGCGTGTAATGGCGGTGCATCCTCACCAATTCAAGCCACTTCTCCGCAGCCTCTCTACTCACCCGACCTTGGCAGATCAAATGAGCTCCTTCCCATCGCTCCATAGCCTTGATTTCGAAGTTTTCGGCGAAGAAATTGGAAAACAATGGAGATTTTTGTCGTTCTTTTCTCTCTCTCTCTCGACTAACTGTGTTTAAAAAGGAAGAAGAAGGATATGGATGCTCTGATTTTTAAACCTGTTGCCCTGCCGATCTGGTCCGCGCGGATTAGATTGCAGGGTAAAATCCCTATTTTACCCTTTTAATTCCTGGCACTCTGCATTCAGATCCCCAGCCTAACAGAAAGTTAACAGGAGTTAACTTCCCCAATGGAATTTAACGGAAGTCCATTTCCTTCCCAATTCCCAAACCTGGCCTTCAACGTAAGCTCGAGATCCTCAGCAGAACTTAACGGAATTCCATTTCCTTCCCAATTCCCAAACCCGGCCTTCAATGTAAGCCCGACCTCTTCAAAAAAACTTAACGGAAGCCCATTCCCTTCCTCATTTTCAACCCCGGCCTACAAATTAAGCCTGTCCTCCTTCAATGGAATTTAATGGAATTCTTTTCCTTTCGGATTTTCTACCCTGGCCGTCATCGTGAGCCCGTACAAAGAATACAAAGATTGACTCGACTAACGAGTCCGCCTTCTGCAACGCCTCCGTTAGTCGAGTCTGCCTTTGGCAACGCCTCCGTTAGTTGAGTATGTCTTCTGCAACGCCTCCGTTAGTCGAGTCTAACTTTGGCAACGCCTCCGTTAGTCGAGTCTGTCTTCGGTAACGCCTCCATTAGTCGAGTCTGTCTTCGGCAACGTATCTGTTAGTCGAGTCTGTCTTCGGCAACGCCCTCATTAGTCGAGTCTACCTTCGGTAATGCCTCCGTTAGTCGAGTTTATTTTCGGCAACGCCTCCGTTAGTCGAGTCCGTCTTCGGCAATGCCTCCGTTAGTCGAGTCTATCTTTGGCAACGCCTCCGTTAGTCGAGTCTACCTTCGGCAACGCCTCCGTTAGTCGAGTCCACCTTCGGCAATGCCTCCGTTAGTCGAGTCCACCTTCGGCAACGCCTCCGTTAGTCGAGTCCACCTTCGGCAACGCCTTCGTTAGTCGAATCTATCTTCGGCAACGCCTCTGTTAGGCAAGTCTACCTTCGGCAACACCTCCGTTAGTCAAGTTTATCTTCGGCAACGCCTCCGTTAGTCGAGTCCGTCTTCGGCAACGCCCTAGTTAGTCGAGTCTGTCTTCAGCAATGCCTTCGTTAGTCGAGTCTATCTTCGTCAACGCCTCCATTAGTCGAGTCTACCTTTGGCAACACCTCCGTTAGTTGAGTCCGCCTTCGGCAACGCCTCCGTTAGTCGAGTGTCTTCGTCAATGCCTTCGTTAGTCAAGTTTATCTTCAGCAACACCTCCGTTAGTCGAGTCTACCTTCGGCATCGAAATGCGGTTGGAGGTCCATTCATTTAACCACTTGTGAATGTGGGACCAAGATCACGGCGTTTTTTTTTTTAACCGCTTTCTCGTATGAAGGGGTCACCGCTTCACATCGGTTTGAAGACATCCGGTTTAAATTGAAAAATGGAGTAGCCATGCCATTTTGATTTCCCCAAAACTTTGAAAAAAAGGATTAGGGTTCGGAGGTTAAGTTACTCATTGGGAAGAACGTTTGGCGTTCACCCAAGAAGCCTTGCCGAAGCAAGTCTTCCTAGATCCAATTTTCGTGCTTGTTTTGTGCTTTCGTGTGTGTGTGTGATTTGAAAAGGGAGGGAATGTGCCAAGTTGTCTTCTGGACGTATAAACCATGAGTTGGTTATCGCTCGGGATTCCTTGGATTTGATGTGTTCGGGATTTTGATCCCGTGCTCATCTTGGACTTATGATCATCATTATGTGACCTTTTTTGCCCTCCCGTTGGGATAATCAAACATGTAAGACTTGGAAGCCTTGGTGTGTTTTAAACCAACGTTCTTTGGGATAAGGTCATATGTGATCGAGATAGGGACCCGTTTATAGTCCAAGAATGAGACTCTTTAGAAAGGAAGAGCCTTTTCCCATCAATCCTACATCTTGAGACGATTTGAGCTTAATAGGGACGTTTATGCTCGCCTCAAGTGATGATCGGAGATGTAGGGGCTTAGGTTCATCCATTTCTAAAGGGACTTCAACTATGGCATCTTTTCTTTTTTTTTTTTCACTACTCACACACACACACACATGCATGCACAGAAGCGCCTAGGAGATAAATCCTAGGGAGAGAAAGCCTTCCCTCTAACTTGTGGGGGGATCGAACCCATGACCTCCAGGTTGGAAGCCATGAGCTCAAGCCAGCAGACCAAATCCCCATGTGCAACTATGGCATCTTTATGTGTAGGAAATGATGTAAAAATGAGACCTTTACACCGCTACACCCCATGGAATGCTTCAAGTACCAAAGGGACTAAGAGGAGGGGTATAAAGATTGGATCTTTATACTCATCCTATGTGTTTTTGTGCCATAGAAAGGTCACTAGGCAATCCTTGGAGAGTGATCCAACCATGAGGGACATGGGGAGTTGCATTTGAAGGTAAATATTGCATTTTTATGGAAACAAGTGTAATGAACACTATGAAAACTAAGACTAGGAATGTAAAGGGAAGACCTTTGAAGCTTTCCTATGTCCTTTAAGAACCTTTTTAGGTGGATAAACCTTGGAAGCAAGGTCAAGGGAATGGGAATGACATAATGATACTAAAGATGACATTTTTACGTAAAGATGTCATTTTTATGTAGTAAATATGACATTTTTTACATCATCATGTGAGGAATCCTCCCTAGAACAAGCCACTTGTGGACCCTTTTTCATCCTTGGGATAGATTCTCCATGAATCCTATGTGATAAGGGGAAAAGGGGATATGATGTCTACATGGTAAAGACGTGATTTTTATGACAATAAATCACATATAATAGCAATAAATGACAAGATAAATAGCAAGTAAGCAATATGACAATATAACAAGTATATTTCAAAGAGAAAGGAAGGAGAGGTTACCAATGGTGGTTTTCCTCTATCTCCCTTGAGGTTTTCCTAAGAAAGGAGTGGCTTTGGATGGATTTTGGAGAGGAGGGAGGTGATTTTTAGTGAGTTTTAGCTACTGGAAATTCGTGGTTTCAGTTGGGCAGAGTAACAGTGCTCAAAATTGTATGTCAAAATGAATAGAGGAGGCCTCTATTTATAGGCAGATTTGTGCTTCCTAATGAAGCCGTGCGGCATTAACCTCTGGCTAATGAAGCCGTGCGGCATTATCCTTTTGTGACTCAGCCTGTTTCTAGAACCATGCAAGGTGGCGCCTAGAAACTACCTTCCAGCGAGTGACTGCTTGAAATTTTAATTCCTAGCAAGTCCTTCACCCCTTGGAAGGTTTGGGAAAGTTCTAGAATTGCCCCTGAAGTTTAGGAAAGTTCGGGGAATTGCCGGGAAACTTAACCGAAAGGCTTGAGCCAGATTTGGGTACTTACAGAAGCCCCTCGGCAACGTCACTTGCAGGGCGAGTGGGGTTGTCGATGAAAAAAGGATCCAATCTGGCGAACTGCCGAGACGGATTGGGTGACCAAGGTGGTCGAGTGGATGAACCTCTGGAAGGCTACCTACGTATTCCAGAGGAATCAAGCCATGATCGTAGTTCGGAATCTACTGGGGAAAGACGAAGAGAAACTGGTCCCTTGCTAGGAAGATAAAAAGAAAGTGAACTAGGAGGTCAAATGGTTGATCCTACTAGGGATATGCCAGATGAAGGGAGTGACCAAAGTGGTCGAATAGCTGGACCTTTATGAGAGGCTCATGCACCACTGAGGAGTGATGAATGAAAAGGGTGACCAATGTGGTCGGATGGCTAGAACATTATGAAAGGCTCATGCATCACTGAGGAGTGATGAATGAAAGGGGTGACCACTGTGGTCGAATGGTTGGACCTTTATGAAAGCCTCATGCACCACTGAGGAGTGATGAATGAAAAGGGTGACCAATGTGGTCGGATAGCTGGACCTTTATGAAAGGCTCATGCACTACTGAGGAGTGATGAATGAAAAGGGTGACGAATGTGGTCGGATGGCTGGACCTTTATGAAAGGCTACCTATGTATCCCGAAGGAATCAAGCCATGATCGTAGTTCAAGTCTCACTAGATAGTTAGGAACATGTCTAGGATCCTTGAGATTTTGACGATTACTGGAGGGGTCACCATATTTGACAATTAACGGAGGTTGTCACCTTGCTTGAAAATTAATGGAGGTTGTCACCTTATTTGACAATTAATGGAGGTTGTCACCTTACTTGATAATTAATGGAGGTTGTTACCTTATGAAACTAAAGCTTACGTCTCTATCGAGGAGATAGAGGTAACTAAAGTTGGGAAACTAAAGCGTACTTCACTATCGAGGAGATAGAGGTAGCTAAAGTTGGAAAACTAAAGCGTACTTCACTATCGAGGAGATAGAGGTAGCTAAAGTTGGAAAACTAAAGCGTACTTCACTATCGAGGAGATAGAGGAAGCTAAAGTTGGAAAACTAAAGCGTACTTCACTATCGAGGAGATAGAGGTAGCTAAAGTTGGAAAACTAAAGCGTACTTCACTATCGAGGAGATAGAGGTAGCTAAAGTTGGAAAACTAAAACGTACTTCACTATCGAGGAGATAGAGGTAGCTAAAGTTGGAAAACTAAAGCGTACTTCACTATCGAGGAGATAGAGGTAGCTAAAGCATGAAAAACTAAAGCGTACTTCACTATCGAGGAGATAGAGGTAGCTAAAGCTTGAAAAACTAAAGCGTACTTCACTATCGAGGAGATTGAGGTAACTAAAGTTGGAAAACTAAAGCGTACTTCACTATCTCTTTCGAATCAAAGATAGAGGTAGCTGAAGTTGGAAAAACTAAAGCGTACTTCACTATCTCTTTCGAATCAGAGATAGGGTAGCAAGTTGGAAAAACTAAAGCGTACTTCACTATCTCTTTCGAATTAGAGATAGAGGTAGCTGAAGTTCGGAAAAACTTAAGCGTACTTCACTATCTCTTTCGAATCAGAGATAGAGGTAGCTGAATTCGAAAAAAAACTAAAGCGTACTTCACTATATCTTTCGAATCAGAGATAGAGGTAGCTGAAGTTCGGAAAAACTAAAGCGTACTTCACTATCTCTTTCGAATTAGAGATAGAGGTAGCTGAAGTTGGAAAAACTAAAGCGTACTTCACTATCTCTTTCGAATCAGAGATAGAGGTAGCTGATGTTCGAAAAATACTAAAGCGTACTTCACTATCTCTTTCGAATCAGAGATAGAGGTAGCTGAAGTTCGGAAAATACTAAAGCGTACTTCACTATCTCTTTCGAATCAGAGATAGAGGTAGCTAAAGTTGAATCTTGACAATTCGGAGGCTGTCACCTTATTTGATTTAATTTTGACAGAGATAACGGAGATTTTTGGGAGAAATTTATATGATTTGGAAAATTTATACGGTCTTCCGGACCGGGTAATTTAACGCCTTCCGGGCTACGGATAATGATTTGGAAAATTTATATGGTCTTCCGGATCGGGTAATTTAAAGCCTTCCAGGCTACGGATAATGATTTGGAAAATTTATACGGTCTTTCGGACCGGGTAATTTAAAGCCTTTCGGGCCACGGATAATGATTTGGGAAATTTATGCGGTCTTCCAGACCGGGTAATTTAAAGCCTTCCGGGCTACGGACAATAATTTGGGTAATTTATACGGTCTTCCGGACCGGGTAATTTAAAGCCTTCCGGGCTACGGATAATAATTTGGGAAAAGGCGTTATCCCATTAGGCGATAGTGGAGGATTTCCTGGAGGAAACGTTATCCCATTTGGCGATAACGAAAGGACTTCCCGGAGGAAACGTTATCCCATTTGGAGATAACGGGAAAATTTTGGGCAAAAGTATTTCCTATTTTGATTTGATAACCAATTAAGGTTGTTTTTCTTTGTGCATGTCATATGAGCCACGAGCTGATTCTTTTGCGGGAAAGCAATGTGAGAGGAGTTTTATGAAAGAATGTGTTTGGATCTATGTGTTTGGATGTATGTGTTTGGGAACTGTTTGAGACAGGTTTCGAGCAGGTGGGGTTGTATCCCTTAGGTGCGGACTGAACTGTTGTTGTTGATAAGATGTTGTCAATGCTGCCAAAAGGCGTCATGTGGACCAGGATTCCCTCTTGGGCTGAGACCGGATTTTAAACCTCGGGTCTTGATTTAAGATCCTTTCTCAAACTCTGGCACTTGAAGCTGATGATGACATGCTTTTAGAACCAAAGGCTAAAGCAAATATCAAAGTGACCAAACCTCTCTTCTGAGGATGGATGTGACTTATCAAAGCCCCGGTCTGAGGGAAAAAACTCTGCAATGCCCCAGGTTTTCTTAAAGCAAGGAAAGATCCTTTCATTGGCAAAGCCCCGGTTTGAAGAGATGGCTTGGTAGAGCTCCAACTGATGGTTTGATCCAAGATAACGGTGAAACACTAAACTGACTAGTCATCCAAAGAGAGAGTCATGTTTGAAGTGACCTAAAGGAATCCATGAACGAAAACTTCTCCAAATGACTTGCGAAGCCCCCGACTTGACAAAGTATCATGGGGAAGGCCCGAATGTATTAGTTATAGAAACAAGCTGGTTGGTTGACCATGACTTATCTCAAAATGCACTTAATGCAGCCCCAATCCGTTGAAGCATTACGTTATGAAGCCCATCCTAGTTTCAAGAAAAGATTCTCGTTCTGATTGGTGCGAAGGGGTCTTGTAGACTCGACTTCCAATGTTGGACTTAAAGTCATGATTAAGCCCCGATCCTGACACCAAAGAATTTGTTTGTGGCAGGCTTCCATCAAACAAAACTTCCCTTTGCTTGGCAAAGCCCCGGTTTGATGAACCGGGTAGGCGAAGTCTAGATTTTGGAGAAGTGGCTTGGTGAAGCCCCAATGACCTAGCAAAAGTCCCAATCTGATTGGTACTGCAACAGTGATCCTGAGATTAATCTGACTAAGACTGGATCCATCCTGTGACATAGTGAGGAACCCGATGCGGACCCAAGAATGACTAAAGAAGCCCCAGTCTAAAGAAATGGCTTGGCGAAGCCCCAACCTTGAAGAGTTTCAAGGCAGCCCTAATGCGAATCATAGCAGAAGAGGAAAACCTATCTTTTTTTAGTCAATCAGTCAACCGTAAGAAGAATTTTGGAAATTTATACATGCAGGGGCATATTTTTTCGAAAGGTGGGAATAGATCCTAATTTTTGTGTTATTTTGATGTATTGATTCGACGTAGGCACATGAACTCGCTTTGGGTTTGACTCTTTTGAGAGAGTATAAGCGTAGAAAGATTTGTAAAAGTGTATGGAAGCCCATGCTGACAGAAAATCAGTTTTTAGCACTATTTTTCCTAAGATGTGGAAAGAGAAGACTTGTCAAGACATCTGAAAACTTGTTTTATTTACAATGATCACAAGATTGCTTAAAACCATTTATTAAGGTTTGGGTTATTCAACCACTAATCTTGATATGAACAAACGTTTTGATTAATCATGAGGAGAAAGTCAACCGATGTCGCGGATCAAGGTTGGCTGGGTGTGAAAAGAAGGTTTGTGTATAGAGAGATCTTTGATGAGACAGGATTTTCTGGAATTCAGATATGTTTATGGGAGAGGCCACTGATGAGATCGGATTTTCGGGAATTTGGATATGTTTATGGGAGAGGCCACTGTTGAGACCGGATTTTCGGAAATTTGGATATGTTTATGACCGGATCATTTCTGGTTGCCTACGTTCCCCTCATTGTGAGGAGCTCAGGTCGCCGTAGTTCGACTTCGGCTGAACTGTGTTTGGTTTTGGGAAATGAGATTTGAGGTTCCTTTAGTGGAAAGACTCGGATGAAAAGGTTGGATGATGAGGCATGGGCCTCGGGATGATTCCTTGACCAAGTCATTTTTGGACGGGTGCTTCAATTTCTTCTTGATTTTTATCTTTTATTGGGACAAAAAGAATTTGCATAGACCTAAGGACTTATGAAATGTTTCTGTCTTTGCCTTGACTGCTCCATTGTTTCATTCTTTGAGCCTTTTTTTTATGTGCAACCCTGTTTTTTGTCTAGACCGTCCTTTTAAGGTTTTTAGCCTAGCTGGGTATTACTCTTTTTTTTATATGTGCAACCCTGTTTTTTGCCTAGACCGTCCTTTTTCAAGGTTTTTAGCCTAGCTGGGTATTACTCTTTTTGCACTCTTGCTCTTTTTTTTTTTTTTGAAGCACTTGAGGGCAAAGGAAAGCTCCTGCTTGGACTTTCTTGATGCCCTTGAGGTCGAAGGCAAGCTCCTAATTTGTTGTCAACATGAGGTCAATTTTTCGATGCTGAGTGACCATTTGTTGTTCCTTGATGTTGCCGCCGTCGTTGACTTTGGTCAAGGTGAAGGTGAGGACAATGATTTGGGAGGCGTATGGATTGTTGAAGGCCTTTTGTGGGGTAAGGAAAGTGTATGGGGAAGGCATTAATTGACTTTCTCACACCGATTAATCAGAACGTTAATTATTTTGAGAGATTATTTATTGAGCAATGCAAGTTATCATATAAAATAAAACCATTTCATTAAATGTAATGTAGGTGTGCAAATAATGTCTTAAGTCTATCAAGAAAAGAAAAAGACTCTTTTATAGAAAATTGAAGATTAATTACAATGTCCGAGGAGGACTTGATTGAAAGAGGAAAGTACTAGAACCTACAAAAGTTGACTGAGAGACTATTTTAATTTTTAATCTCGCTTAAGGATAGGTAACCCCTAGCCTAGCTACTCTTCGCTGGTTGGACTGCCAGGGAACTTGAGCTTTCCTTCGTAGATCAACCCTTGGATTTCTTTCTTCAGAGTCAGACACTTGTCTGTCGTGTGACCATGATGATTGTGGTATTCACATAACCTGGTCCTGTCAATGTTACGTGGGTTCCTCGGCTGATAATTCTCGAGAGGTTTGAGAAGACCTTGTCTCACCAAATCATCAAAAACTTTGTTCATGGGCATCCCAAAATCATTAAAATGACGTTTCTGACCTAGCACGTCTTGATTCGATCTCTTACCACTATGAACCTGGCTTGTTGTTTTTGGCCTATGGAGGCTCTCAAGCTTTCCATCTGCTATCAACTTTCGGATCTCATGCCTCAGATAATGGAAATCATCAGTGTTGTGCCCGTGGTACTGGTGGAAAAGACAATGCTTAGACTCATCCAACTGAATGTTGGGGTTTTTGGGCTTCCAATTCTCCAGTGGCTTTATCAGCTTTTCTTTCACTAGTTCTTCGAGCATCTTGCTTAAAGGCATCTCTACATCTTCATAATGAAGGGAGCGGAGTTTTCGGGAGGCACCATTGTTCCCGAGACTCGGATTTCCATTGTTCAGTTGGTTCTTCCGTTGTTGGATCTGTCTAAAAGAGGCTGTGGCATTCTTTCCTTTGTGAGGAACTGGTGCTGAGTTGGGTGCAATTGTTGCTTGGTGCTGGTGGCATTGGGTTTTGCACGGTTGAATCGTTTCTTTGCCTTGTTCGACATCTTGGGTCGAGGGAGTACTGGTACTCATCATGAAATCAAGCTTTCCTAGCATTTGTTTCACTTGCTCCATCAATATTGCCACATGGGGGTCAACAGGAACACTCGAGTTACTGGAACTCGCAACAAGACTCTTATCAGTAGAGGGAACCACAACCGCAGAGTGGTGAAACTGACGGGTGAATTCACTAAGTCCGGTAGGTGACAACTGAAAACTTGAGGCCTCCAAATTTTCTTTTAGCCACTCATGATCGTATTCATATGGATATAGAGGCTTCAGAACCTAGCCACACGGCTCAAACTGATTATGTGAAGCTGGAGCATAAACTGGCAGGTATTGCTGAAACTGAGAAACAGGTATGGTGAAGCCCAATCCGTTCTGAGGAGCTGAGGGCGACGGAGTCCTGATGGCCTGAGACACTGGGGGGAACTGGAGGGCAGTAATCCTTGGTGGGGAATCATATGTCAAAGGAGGAGGGTATTGGCTATAGGATGGAGGGCATTGGTTATATGACAGAGGGTATTGGTTATAGGATGAAGGGCATTGGTTATAGGATGGAGGGTATTGGTTATAGGATGGAGGAACCAAAATTACTGTTTCTGGAGTCTCATCTTCGAACATGACCAGAGAACCATTTACCTCAACTGTTACATGAACCCCATAGCGGCGGAGAGCATCGATGAGCATGGCTTGTTGCTCGTCATGAACCTTATTGGCATTTTTCAGAGTTAGGACTAACTCTTCCTCTCCAATCATCGGATTACTCGTACCCCTACTGTAAGTACCTAAATCTGGATCGTCAAAATCCGTTAGGAGTTATCCGGAATCCGTTAACTGGCCCGCTCTCGTTAACCGGAATCCCATTAAGCTTCTCTCGTTGCCAAGCCAACGAGACGCTCCCGGATCTGCCCCGAGCATCCTAACGCTCCAAGCATACTTAACACATCGTCATCGCACGTAAAAGTACGGCTTTCCTGAAAACGCACTTTTCGGCACTTTCCGGGCGTTTCGAACATTTTTCCGGACCGTTATTTTAAAAACGGACAAAACCGGACCCGGCGCGAACTCCCACAAGGCTAGTGAGTCATGGGACACTTGGCACGCTTGCCACCTCCCTCTAGTCACCTTTCAATCTAAAATCAAGGAGAAAAGACTAAAATACCCCCGGTATGCAGTCCAAGTCCCATCTGACTCCTTGCACTCTCAGAAATTGCCAGCAAGTCCCTCCAATTTTCAAAGTTTCACAAAACCCCCTGAATTTCAAGCTAAGTCCAGCCGGACTCATGCTGAAATTTCACCTATAAATAGAAGGGATGTCAAATCCATTTACAACAACAAAATTTACTCCCAAAATCTCCACAAACCCTACAAAATTTCAAACCCTTTTCACCCCTTCCCGAGCTCCCGTTTCGTCTCGATTAACGTGAAAACTTTGTATTTCGATCAAATACGCCCTCTCCACTCCGAAAAACCATTCCACACCACTTTCCGTATCCCGTATACACCCCCCGAGCCAAAGGAGTCGACCCTAGCCATAGGTATAACTCCCTCTCTCTAATCTCTTGTTCCGCCTCGGTTTATGCGCCGCCGCTATAACCGTTTCTGCATTTAACATCGTTGAAATGTAGACGCTCCGTCTAACGGGGTCCGATACGTTTTAGTCCGCGATCCTCTTCTCTTCCCGTAAGAGAAGTAATCTCGGGTTAAACGGCGTTCCGACCCCGTTCCATTTAAATTTCTGTCATTTACAATTTCGGATCGATCGATCCGTCGAACGTTATTTAAATTCTTGTCATTTACAATTCCGAGTCGTTTGGCTCGTCGATCGTCATTTACAATTCCGAAGTCGTTTGGCCTGCCGATCATCATTTACAATTCCGAAGTCGTTTGGCTCGTCGATCGTCATTTACAACTCCGAGTTGTTTTGGCTCGTCGATCGTACTTTCCACCCGGATCGTATGATTTTGTTGATACCGCACTTTAAATACTGTCATTTACAAAGTCCGACCCGTTTGGATCGTGATAGTATTTACTTTTCAAAGTCCGAGTCGCAACCCGATTCGTTGATTGCATGTCATTTAATACATTTTTTCCCGTAAAAATCGTTAACAATGTAATGCCCTAAGCCTTTCTAAACCGGAGTTCGACCTTCGAACTCTCTTTCAAAATGCGCGAAATGACGTTTGGCATCCGAACGCTCATCTTCAAACTTAAAAGCCGAATTTTGACATTCAAAATCATTTAATACGTTTTTTCCCGCAAAAATCGTTAACAATGTAATGCCCGGTTCAAAACCGGAGTTCGACCTTCGAACTCTTTTTTAAAATGCGCGAAATGACGTTTGGCCTCCAAACGCTCATCTTCAAACTCAAAATCCGATGTTTGACATTCAAACGCTCTTTTCTTAAAAGTCAACATTTGACACTTAAGATCAACAGCTAAAATCAGCATTCGTGCCACTTTGCCTAAAACTCCAAAACCGACGTTTGTCATTCAAACGCTCGTCTTTTCAAACAAGATCACCTAATCAATGTTTGACATTTAAACCAAGATTAAGCTTGTCATTCAAGCCCCCCTTTTTAAAATACAAACAAACAAACACACACACACACGATTTCGAGAAAGGAAGAAAGACTCGTCATACGAGGCATTTCGGGTGATCTCGTAATACTCTTCCCGAAACATAACATGACCTCCGAACCTTACAATCTTTGGTACTCAAAATAGCTTTTTACTCGTTTTTGCTACCAATAAAAATAACCCCCCATTTTCAAAGCCTTTTCCTATGTTTTTGCTACCAATAAAAACGGCACCATTTTCACTAAAGCCGTTTCTCAACGTTTGGGCTCAAAATACAAAAACTGCATGGCGACTCCTCTCCCTTCCCGAAAAGCGAGGTCTCAGACACCAACCCTCCACGAAAGACAACCGCGTTTCCCGCGTCCGCGCGAGAATCCCCGGGTAATTTCAGTTGGCAACTCCGCTGGGGACAAGGATACTTTTTTCAAAACTACCGTTGTTTTCAAAAAAGCCTTCCGTGGGTCAAACTTTCGTTTACCCTTCCTCATTTTCGTCTGCGTGTGTTACTTTAAACCTCGAACGGTTTTTTCAAAGGCATTACATTGTCGTCTTTTCAAAATCATACAATGTTTGTGCATCCCATTCATGTTTGATTTTCATGCTATCTTTTGAACTGTGCATCAAAATTCTTTAAGACACATTCTGAAAAATCTCTGTTTTACTCAGAAAAAAAAAAAGAATTTTAGTGACCGCACACTACTCGCACTTGCTGCCTCGGTACACCGCACTTCACGTGCACTTGCTGCCTCGGTACATTGCACACTACAACCCGTAACCCGGGATGGCCTTATCAGTTGCACCTCGGTTGGTCTGCCAGACACCTTTCGAGGGCGCACGGGGTCGTCCCAAACAGCCCATCCTAGCCCGTGTAAGCCATGCACTCTTTGTGTCACACTTTGTCCAAGACCCCGGTTGGTTTTTGGCTTAGTTCGTGTCATAAAGCCTAAGTGTATGTTTTTACGCCGGGTTCCGCCATGAGTCAAGCTCGAGAGGTTGAGACCGAAGGTCGTTCCCGACCCGAAGTCTTGAGCTTTTCAGCTTTGACTTTGACGCGGAGCTCTGTCGAAAAATATACCCGAAGGTTCAATGTGACACCGTGTCACCAAACCTCACCGTATGCATCGTGCCAGCCACAACTTGGTCAACGCCAAAATCTAAGGTCCCTCGCACAAGCGAGTCAGGAGAGGTCATGCCGAAATTTTGGCACGATCCCCGCCTTAACTTAAGGACGTTGACTTCGACTATGGCCCGTGCGTCACATACGTTGGAAGTTTGCGTGATCAGCTAGCCTTAAGTTCACTTTTTCCTTTGTTGGTGGAACTCGCTTGCCTTATAGGACCTCGCTCGGGATAGTCTGTCCCAAGAAAGATGATCTACAAATGGAAACGAGGGGCTTATAAGCATAGTGACGAGATCCACTGATTAGAGCTCTAGGGTTAGTTGCGAAAAAGAAGACACGCTCTTTTCCAACCAATTAGGACTCTGAGAAAATGCGTTTTAAGTAAACATTAATCGGTAACTGCACATTGCACAAGCCCGAAACCTTGAGCCTAATACCCTTTCCGAAGCCTAAACCTTGCCTTTCATTCCCTGCAGCGAGCAGAAAGTGGTTCAGATTTCCGCGTCAGCGCCTTACCAGTAATTACGGGCAGCTGGCAGCAGCCGACAGCTTCTTCGGTTCCCCGCCCCTCCTGCAATTTTCGACATGTCTAGCTCACCGAGAAATTGTGACGGGGACGAACCCCCGCCACCGGTCATAGATATGACTTTGGAAGAAGCCATCCGGGCTTGTGAGGTTCACAAGAGGCAGAAAGAAGATCAGTAGAATTTCGTGGTACAGCTTCTGAATGAGCGAGGTATAGCAGCCTTATCCCCCAAGTCGATGGTACTTTCGTCCCCGGGTCGAGGATGACGATTCCCCGAAACCAGTTTTTCAAACCTTCAACTGTGTTCCTCCCCCGCCAACTTACTGGATTCCTTCGAACTAAGGAAACAAATGACCTAGGCTTCACGCTTGCCACTTCTCATGGCAGCCCCGTCATATTTGGCCAAGCCGCTGCTACTCCCATCACTCAATACCACCAAAGACACCGCCGGACCATCTCAAACAGATGACAATATCCTTCAATACCCTCCCGGGTTCATCCTGCCTATACAGAATCCCAAAACACCAGTGGACAAACCCCGATACAATCTTAAAAAGGCCCCCATATATTCTCATATATCAAGCCTCCCACCTCCAATCACTACCGCTCACGTTGTAGCACCCGGTGCCGAGCCTCACAGTCCACCACCGGGACCCAACCTTAGCCTGGATGGTCGAATGTATGAAAGACCCGAAAGCCACCATGAGCAGCTCAAAGCAGAAACGCTCAAGTCCACAGATCCGTGAATGGTCACGCCTCTCCTCGCAAGTTCGTAATGCCGGAGATGGACCGATTCGACGGAACCAAATGTCCTCAAACACATGTCGACACCTACGTTCTGCATGAGGGCGAAAGGAACAACCCTCCAAAGAAATGGCCGACCACTTCCAAAGCATACGCTTAAAAGTTCGCCGTTACGATGGTTTCGAGGGTCAAGCTCGCGGATCGCCACACCGGGATCGATAAGTAACATCTTCCAGGAACGGTACAGATCCAACTTAGAGTGGGAAACAATTCATGAGGACTTAATCACCACCGAGCGTAAAGCGGATGAAAGTGTCGGAGAATTCTACAAGAGGTGGAGTCAGAAGCTCTCCGAGATCACGGATCCACTCTCCAAGGATGAACAGATGCGGATCTTCAAGTCCCGCTAAGCACCGTCCATCGAACTCTCATCACTCATCATTTCTTCCTGCATCTCCCACCATGGTCAATGCTCTGGCCACAGCTTCTAGAAGGATCTCAAGTGAGAAGTTGGCGTATCGCACAGCCCATACTGGGCATGATACCGAGGTCGCCTATAGCCACATCTCAATCCCAAGCACCGGCCCTGCGAAAGTGGAAAGATACGCTCTCGTTAACTACATCCATCGTGTGACAAAGCTGGAATACAACGTAAACCCTGCCCCACAAAGCAACAATTCCACTCGAAGTAGCCTACCGTACACTTCGACAAAGTTTCGACATGCCGCTTAAGCAAGATGTCGGAAGTGGTTAATCAAGGCCAAGGTCTCCTTAAACCCGCTGCAAATTACAAAACCCAAGAATCTCCGGGTCAACCGCCGACAAGAGTGGGTACGGCGCCTTCCATCAAGCATTACGGCCATGCACCACCTGACAACCGCAAGTGGGGGTTACGATACGAAATCCGTAACTTTGGATAGAGGAAAGGAAAATCGAGCGCCCCGGGCCCAATACAATCGGAAATCCTTTCCCGAACAAAAAAAGTGGAAGGAATTCGCACTGAATGGGTGCGCGCAAGAAGATTGTCCGGCAGAGCCGCTTCCTCCGCCTCTTCCAAATGTGATCCCCATCAAATGTCCACACGGGCCCTACGATGTTCACAGTGATCGGCTCCGCATGCCTCGGAAAGGTACGAAGTCCCAAGACACGATCCGAGCAATCCTCCTGAGAAAATCAAGAAGAAGTCCTCTCAACCGTAAGCCGAGAGAAAGATACGAAGCCGGAGACATACTGGGCCAAGGCGGTACACCGTGAGAGCCATCTCGGGAGGTTCGACTACTACGTACTCTACTCCAAACATAGCCCCTCCCTTTCTCCAGCCATGCATCTTTAGAGCAAACAGGGTGGGAAAGCCGAAAAGTCCCTGGGCCGACAACAGAGTTTCGGGACTGGGACACCAAAATACCTCGCATCTTCGTAATATTATCACGCAAATGGGGTTTCAACCCCCCGCGGATCGCCTATATGTTCAATTTTGTCCAAATTTTCCGGGAGCACTGACCAGCAAAGAAAGGGAAGATCAAAGTCGCCTTGGCACTCGCACTCGATCAACGTGCTAACCAAGGTGGCGCAACCGCCACAAACAGCCTCAACGCAATCCCGAGGCCCAAAGAAAGGCTTTACCTCGCAAGAGGAAGACAGAAACGGATGGCTTTGAGCGACTCTCCTTCTCCTGGGATAGAGACCTCAGCATCTACGATTCCCGACCGAATGGCGTATGATCACTTTCAGGTATCTAAGACCTTCCGAGAGATGCCTTGCGGCACAACCAAGCTCGTACATCACCCTCTAGCTCAACACCATATTGCTCCCTGAGTATCGCGACAACAAAGTCAGCCCGTTAACGTCCTCCTCTCGCATGACGCGAGCCCTACGCATCAATGAAAGCCACCCTGATTCTGTCAACCCTCTACTATCAAGGCTTCATGACAAAGACGCCTCGTCCCATCCTAGGACTATGACTCCTCGAGCTTCCGGTTCGAAACCCAAATGGTGCCAAAGAAAATTCCACGTGACGGGACATTCCATCCGACCCGCACCTTCCGGCTGGGGACGCCACTACATCACATGAAAGCTATAGCATCTACTCTCCATCGCGTGTTCATTAACCTAGGAGATCTTAAAGTCATCGTAGGGGACAATATCCTCATAGGAAACGAAGCCGAGACAGCAGCCTAAGCCGTGCCTTACAAATGTGCACAGTGGTTACCTCCTCCAAATCAACCAAGGGACTATCAGGCAAATCTCATCTCGAATCCTCGTAGTCCCAGACGCTAACTACGCCAATGTCTCTCGAGCGAAGTGCACTCGGCGAGCCCGATACATCAAGCCCAACCGTCGTTTCCAACATTCGGGAGGCAAGTATTGAAAGAAACACTGAAAGACGCGACGATGCAGTGCACACAAACCCCGTTTCCACCTGAGATTTTGTCGCATTCTCCAAGCCAACTCTCTCGCCCCGCCGGCGAAGAGATTTTTCAGTGGATAAAGGT
>JAFEMH010004674.1:0-197516 GCA_022495995.1 Adenophora triphylla var. japonica | reverse complement strand
CAACGTATGTGACATGCGGGTCACGGTCGAAGTCAATATCCTTAAGTTAAGGCAGAAATCGTGCCAAAATTTCGGCATGACCTCTCTCGACTCACTTGCGCGAAGGGCCTTAGCTTTTGGCGTTGGCCAAGTTGTGGCTAGCATGGTGCATACGTTGAGGGTTGATGACACGGTGTCACATTGAACCTTCGAGTATGTTTTTCGGCATGGCTCCACGTCAAAGTCAAGGTCGAAAAAGCAAAGACTTCGGGTCGGGAACGACCTTCGGTCTTGAATTTTAAGTTTGACTTGTGAGGGAGACCGGCATAAAAAACATACACTTGGGCTTTATGACACATACTAAGCCAAAAACCAACCGGGGTCTTGGACAAAGTGTGACACAAAGAGTGCATGGCTTACACGGGATAGGATGGGCTGTTTGGAACGACCCTGTACGCGCTCGAAAGGTGTCTGGCAGACCAACCGAGCTGCAACTGAACGGTCATCCCGGGTTACGGGTCGTAGTGTGCACTATACCGAGGCAACAAGTGCGCGTAGCGTGCGCTGTACCGAGGCAGCAGTGCAAGTAGTGTGCGGTCACTAAATTCTTTTCTGAGTAAAACAGAGATTTTCAAGATGTGTTTTAAAGAATTTATGCGCAGTTCAAAATATGGCATGAAAATCAAGTATGAACGGGAATGCACGAACATGTTATGATTTTAGATGAAAATGCAACACATATTTCTTTTGAAAACAGTCCAAAGTTTTGAAATCAGATCTGTTTGAATTTTGGAAAAGAAGAGAAGTAACATGAATCATAAAGAAAACACATACGCACACGAAAACGAGGAAGGGTAAACGAAAGTTTGACCCACAAAATATTTTTAAAACAACGACAATTTTGAAAAACATATTACGTCCCCAGCGGAGTCGCCAACTGAAATTACCCGGATCGCGCGGACTGCGGCCAGCGGTTCTTTCGAATGGACTTCACTTGGAAAAGAGAGTCACCACGCCATTTTGTATTATGAGCCCAAACTTTAAAAATGGATTTGAAAACAAGGTCATTTTTATTGTTAGCAAAAACTTGGAAAAGGCTTTGAAAATGGGACGTTTTGATTGGTAGCCAAAACTTTACAAAAGGCTTTTTAGGACTAGAGATTGTTAGGTTCGGAGGTCACGTTACGTTTTGGGAAGAGTATGTTGAGATCACCCGAAATGCCTCGTATGACGAGTCTTTCTACCTTCCTCGAAAAGTGTGTGTGTGTGTGTGTTCGTGTTGCTTTTGAAAAGGAGTTTGAATGACAAGCTTTAATCTTGGTTTGAATGACAAACATTGATTTTGGTAAAAGAGAGTTTGAATGACAAACATCGATTTTGAGGTTGTTTGAAAAGAGGGTTTTTGGAAAGGAAGTTTGAATGACAAACTTCGGTTTTGAATCGGGTATTACGATGTTACCCATTTTGATGAAAACGATGGCAAGTAAGATGCGATCAACAAGTCATTTTGTGACTCGGACATTGGAAAGTAAATACTATCAACAAACCAAATGGTTTGGACTTGTAAATGACAGTATTGAAAGTGCGGTATCACCGAATCTAACGATCCGGACTTGTAAAGATGCGATCGATGAGCCAAACGACTCGGACTTGTAAAGTGCGTAAAGTAAAGCGATATCAACGGATCAAACGATCCGGACTTGTAAAGAGCATAAAGTAAATAGCAATATCAACGGATCAAACGATCCGGACTTGTAAATGACAATCACGAACCAAACGGTTCGGACGATAAAAAGTGCGATCAGCGGATCAAACGATCCGGACTGTAAATGACAGAAACGTAAAAACGGGACTTGAATGCCATTTTAACTCGAAATTACTTCTCTTACGGGAGAGAAGATGATTGGGGACTAAAACTTATCAAGTCCCGTAGATGGCATTACGTCTACATTTTGAGAGCGAGAGTTTACCAAATTTGGTGTTGACTCTTTGACTCAGGAGGACGTATACGGGATATGAAAAGGTGTTTAAAAGGTATTTCGGAAGTGTTTGGGCAGAGTTTCTCCTTTTATTTGGTGTTTAGGAACCTAGGAATTTGGGCAGCATTTCGACTTGGGTCGGTTTAGCTTGTGTCAGAATCTACCAACGAGTAGCACGAGGGCCCCCGAAGAGCGGAAGAAGACAAGCCTTGTTTGCTTGGGGTGAAGAGGGAGTGAAAATGGTGTATTGAAATGAAGGGGAGGGGGAGTATTTATAGGAGGAAATTACTTGGAGGAGGGAGAATTAACTTGGAGGGGAAGTAATTTTCTTGGAGAGGAGGAAAGGTTGCTTAGCCTGGTGGTTTTTTACCCTGTAAAACAGTCCGGCCGGACCTTTCTTCAATTTGGGGACATTTTGGTCATTTGGCCTTGAGTTTGACACATTTTGCAAATCAGTAAAACAGTCCGGCCGGCCTATTCCTCAAATTGGCTATTTTTCCTGATTGGACTAGTTATATGCGTAGTTCTTGTTCTTGCGTTCGATTTGATATGTGGTGGGCCAAAAACGGAGTTCGTATGAGGGAGTTATGACCTCTGGAAGGTCGAGACCCTCGAAAACGGCAAATCAAATCCCAGAAGACCCCGAAAAGTGCGTTTTTCGGGGAAAGCTGTACTTTTACGTGTGATCACGTGTTCTGAGTACGCTTTGACGTCGGGATGCATGGGGCAGTCTCGGGATGTCTCGTTGACTCGAGAACGGGGAGCTTAACGGGTTCCGCTTAACCTGGAAAGGGCCGGTTAATCTGATTCCAGTTAACTTTTAACGAATTTTGACAATCCGGATTTGGGTACTTACAAGATCGGATTGTGAGGGTCTTGATTGGAGATCGGACCGAGAAAGGTCATGATTGGCTACTTGAGATCGGACCCTGAGGGTCTCGATAGGCTACTTGAGATCGGACCGTGAGGGTCTCGATAGGAGATCGGACCGAGAAAGGTCGCGCTTAGAGATATCGGACCATGAAAGGTCGTGATTGGAGATCAGAACTAGAAAGGTCGCGATTGGAGATCGGACCGAGAGAGGTTTCGCTTAGAGATATCAGATCGAGAAAGGTCGCGATTGGGGGTTGGACCGCGAGGGTCTCGATAGGAAATCGGACCGAGAAAGGTCGCGCTTAGAGATATCGGACCGTGAAAGGTCGCGATTGGGGGTTGGACCGCGAGGGGTCAAGATTAGAGATATCGGACCGAGAAAGGTCGCGATTGAGGGTTGGACCGCGAGGGGTCGAGATTAGAGATATTGGACCGAGAAAGGTCGCGATTGGAGATCGGACGGAGAAAGGTCGCGATTGAGAGATATCATATTGAGAAAGGTCGCGATTGAGGGTTGAACCGAGAGGGGTCGAGATTAGAGATATTGGACCGAGAAAGGTCGCGATTGGAGATTGGACCGAGAAAGGTCGCGATAGGAGATTGGACCGCGAGGGGTCGAGATTAGAGATATTGGACCGAGAAAGGTCGCGATTGGAGATCGGACCTAGAAAGGTCGCGATTGGAGATCGGACCGAGAAAGGTCGCGATTGAGGGTTGTACCGCGAGGGGTCGAGATTAGAGATATCGGACCGAAAAAGGTCGCGATTGAGGATTGGACCGAGAGGGTCACTATTTGAAAGATTCCCGAAATGGGACTATGCAATTGTTATTCTATTAAATGTTTAAGTTTACTGAAGCCAAGTTTTTCTCAGAGTCCTAAATGGTTGGAAAAGATTGCTCTTCTTTTTCGCAAATAACCTAGGGCTTGAATCAGTGGATCCCGGTACTACGTTTATAAGCCCCTCATTTTTCACCTGTAAATCGTCTTCCCGGGACGGACAATCCCGAGCGAGGGTCCTATAAGGAAAGTGAGTTCCATCGACAAAGGGAAAAGTGAACTTAAGGCTAGCTGGTCATGTAAACGTTCTTTATGATACGAACTAAGCCAAAAACCAACCAAGGTCTTGGACGAAGTGTGACACAAAGAGTGCATGGATTAGACAGGCTAGGATGGGCTGTTTGGAATGACCCCGTGCCCGCTCGAAAGGTGTCTGGCAGACCAATCAGGCTGCAACTGAACGGTCACCCCGGGTTGAGGGTTTTAGTGTGCAGTGTACCGAGGCAGAAAGTGCGCGTAGCGTGCGGTGTACCGAGGCATCAGTGCAAGTAGTGTGCGGTCACTAAAATTCTTTTTTTTTTTTAGTAAAATAGAGATTTTCAGAATGTGTTCTAAAGAATTTATGCGCAGTTCAAAATATAGCACATAAATCAAATATGAACGGAATATGCACGAACATGTTATGATTTTTGAAAGAGATGAAAAGGTGACATCTTTTTTTTCTTTATTTTTCCAAGAGTAAAGAGAGTACCACGAGGTACGGAGAAAACACACACGCACACAAAAAGGACAAAGGGTAAACGAAAGTTTGACCCACAGAATGTTTTTAAAATCACGGCAGTTTTGAAAAAACATGTCAAATTCCCAGCGGAGTCGCGAACTGAAATTACCCGGATCGCGCGGACTGCGGCGAGCCGTTCTTTCGAATGGACTGCACTTGGAAAAGAGAGTCGCCACGCCATTTTGTATTTTGAGCCTAAACTTTGAAAAAGACTGGTTTAAAAAGGGTCGTTTTGATTGGTAGCCAAAACTTGGAAAAGACTTTAAAAATGGAACGTTTTGATTGGTAGCCAAAACTTGACAAAAGGCTTTCAAGACCAGAGATTGTTAGTTTTGGAGGTCACTCTACGTTTCGAGAAGAGTATATTGAGATCACCCAAAATGCCTAGTATGACGAGTCTTTCTATCTTTCTCGAAAAGTGTAAGTCTGTGTGTGTGTGTGTGTGTTCGTGTTTCTTTTGAAAATGGTCTTGAATGACAAGATTTAATCTTGGTTTGAATGACAAACGTTTATTTTAATGAAAGGAGCGTTTAAATGTCAAACATCGGGTTTTGAGTCGGAAATGAGCGTTTGAATGTCAAACGTCGATTTTGAGTTGTTTTAAAAACGGGGATCGTGTGATGAACTTAAATCATTAGTTTGAATGACAAACGTTGATTTTAATGAAAAGAGCGTTTTAATGTCAAACGTCGGGTTTTGAGTCGAAAATGAGCGTTTGGATGCCAAACATCGATTTTGCGTTGTTTTGAAAAGGAGTTCGAATGACGAACTTCGGTTTTGAATAGGGCATTACATTTTTACCAATTCATGAAAAAAAGCATTAAATGATATGCGATCAATGAGTCATTTTGTGACTCAGACTTTTATAAGTAAATACTATTACAAGACAAACGGCTCGGACTTGTAAATGACAGTATTGAAAATGCGATATCAACGGAATCGAACGATCCGAACTTGTAAAGATGCGATCAACGAGCCAAACGACTCGGATTTGTAAAGTGCATAAAGTAAGTGCGATATCAACGGATCAAACGATCCGGACTTGTAAATGACAATCAGGGATCAAGCAATCCGGACGGTAAAAGTGCGATCAACGGATCGAACGATCCGGACGGTAAATGACAGAAACGTAAAACGGGACTTGTAAGTACGCCAATCCAATTCGCGACCTTTCCAGATGCATTTTAATACGATAAAATTGCATTTAGGGGCATTTTGGTAAATTCCCGGTCCATTCCGAGACTTCCGAAAACATTTCATAAGTTTCTCGCGAAGGAAGTACTTTTTTGTACTTTGCTCATGCCAAGGGACCTAAAAGGAATAAATCTGTTTTGGACTTTTTAGGTATTATCCAAGAAGGTTCCAGAATCAGATTTGGTGCCAAAAACGGTTGGTGGCATCTCCTGTCACGCGACAACTCGAAGCCTTGAAAAGTGGTTACAGAGTGCCGTGCGACATAAGGTGACCATGATCAGCAGCTATAAATAAGACCCTACTGAAATGAACGCTCTCCGAAAAAAACAAACTTTTGCTTGTTTATCTTTTGAAATTTTGAGTTTTGGAAGTCGCCACGCCGTTTTTAAAGGAAAACATTGAAAAACCTTTTTTTAAAGAGAATTTGGGTTCGGGGGTCAAGTTACGATGTGGGAAGAGAATAAAGAGCTCACCCACATCGCCTCTTTCGAGACTTTCAATCAAGCAATGGACAATTATGATCATTCAAAGTGTGTGTGATTTGTGTCAATAAACAGGGCATGCAAACTTGTATTTCATTGATGGTATTCAAAATGGATACAACTTGTGAACCATGACAGGGGGCCACACCCTTTTATAAATGATGACTTGCATTACAAGGCAAGAGCTGAGACAGTCTGCTCAGGAAGCTCGGATGTCGTCCGACACAGGACTTCCTCAAAGAGGGATGTCGGACGACAGGAAGCCTCCTGGTCAGATTGCCTCTTACAACACCAAAGCTACTCTGGAATTGGAACAAGATTATTTTAACTAAGAAAAGACACTATTCAGGGTCTAAGCTCAGTTTGGGGTTGATCGGAGTGAGCAAAGTCAAGATTGACTTTTAATGATACGGATATCATATGACATAGGACACCCAAGGCTGTCCATGTCATATGGCAAACCGCCTCCGTCAATGGAATGCACCCAAAGAGATCTTAGGTTCCCCAAATAGTGTTAAATGAACTAAAATTACTATTTAAACATAGCTTTGAGACACAAAGGGAACCGATCTGAGTGGATCTGAAGTCCTTGAAAGCCAGATAGCTTTCTGGGAACTCTATGTCGTATGACACAGGATCCTTTGAGGGGTCCTGTGTCATCCGACACAAGCAGCCTGTTTCAGTGCCCTTCAGTCAGATTGATCCCACCTTGTTCTCAATGCAAGACTAAGCTATATCATTAACTGAAAGCAGTAAAATAGTAACACTACATGAGTATTATGGGAGGATCACATGGCTTTAATGGCCGAATGTGATGAATCACATATTTATGGCCATTGTCATGTAGCCATCACCTCCTAACTCAAAGGAAACTAACCAAGATACAAACTTTAATGGTGCTAAGGCCACCAAATGTTCAGATCTGAGGTGGGGAGAAGTGAATATGGAAGATTCACCTCTCCACCACCTTTATCATGCAAAATCCCAAATATTTCACATAATATCAAGACATGTAAGCATGCAAGATGATATAGATGAATATGCAAGAGTTGATCAGAGAGAGAGAGGGTTTAGTGGCTACCTATTGTAGTCCACAAGGTAAAGGCACCAATAGTATAGTGTTTACCCCTTCAAAACACCAACAAAGGAAGTATCTCTTTGGATCTTGGCTTGGATGTGTGTGTGTGTGAGGAGGAAGGTGAGTGTGTGTGTATGAGAGAGAGAGAGTGAGTGTTGATTTTAGCAGAGTGTCTTTACTTGCCAAAGTCCTTCTAAAATGATCAGCCATGCCCTTTATTTATAGGCATGCTGATGGGAGATCCCATGTCGGACGACAGAAAGTTTCCACCGCCTTGGGGTCGTCCTATGTCGGACGACAGCGTACATCTTTGTGACAACTTGGGCCGCAGGAAGGCAGGCCCAATGGATTGAATAAACAAATGGATAATTGGGCTCAAAAATGCATTTTAGCAAATAAATGAGCCCAAAAATCAAGGAAAGTGGACCCAAAAACACGAGTTCGGGTCGGGGTACTCACAGAGCCCCTCGGCGATGTCACTTCTGCGAGAAGTGGGGTCGTCGATAAAATGAGAATCCCGAGCTAGACACGAACGGCGGGGAAAGAGATGACCAAGATGGTCAAATGGCTGGACCTTTTATGAAAAGGATTCCTACGTATCCCATGGGGGAATCAAGCCGAATCGTAGTTCAAACAGATGGACGTTTGTGTCCGGGGGAAAGCGACCATAATGGTCATGCGGCTGGACCTTTTATGAAAGGATTCCTACGTATCCCGCGGGGGAATCAAGCCGAATCGTAGTTCAAAAAGAGAGGTGGCGCTAATGAGAGGCCACGGGCTTTGTACCGAAGGGGAGTCACCCCGAAGATTGACTGTTCCAAGGGGAGTCACCCCAAAGATTGACTGTTCCAAGGGGAGTCACCCCGATTTTGACTTTTTCTTTGGGAGTCACCCGTGATTTTGACTTTTTCTTTGGGAGTCACCCGTGATTTTGACTTTTTCTTTGGGAGTCACCCGCAATTTTGACTTTTTATTTGGGAGTCACCCGCGAATTTGACTTTTTCTTTGGGAGTCACCCGCGGTTTTGACTTTTTCTTTGGGAGTCACCCGCGATTTTGACTTTTTCTTTGGGAGTCACCCGCGATTTTGACTTTTTCTTTGGGAGTCACCCGCGATTTTGACTTTTTCTTTGGGAGTCACCCGCGATTTTGAGAAAGACTGAGGGACGGGTATATTTACCCAAATGAAATGATGAATAATGATGATAGACAGTCGCGAGGGACTGGCAAAATGGATCAGGGGTAAAAAAAGAATATCACCCCTTTCTGGAACGCCTATGTCGTCCGACATGGGGCTTTCCCCAAACTGTTTTAATTAAAACAGTTAGGTCGTAAGACAGAGGGTTCAAACTAAGAGCAGCCGCCGAGTTTTGAGAACAGAGAAGAAGAAAAACTTCAAATTTTCTTTCCAATTTTTGTTTGAAATCAAATTAATGATGCCTCCACGAGCGGAATCAAGAAGGCAAGTGTTGGGTATGCATGTTTTAACCCTCCTATTTTGTATTTGATTTGATTGATACCATAACCTCCTGTCTATTTTAAGGACTTTAGGACCCTATGTAATGAAGCTTAGACTTCAATTTTTTAGCTAAGGCCATTTTATAGAATAGGTTAATCTTAGGCTTGAAGCATCGGCACAAGTTTCATTGGAAGCAAGGTTGTAGTTCTGAAGTATTCAAACCGCATCATGAACCGCACATGCAAACCGCAAGTGCGGTTCAAGTCTTGAACTTGCTTCTTGAACCAACCGCATGCAACCGCCCTTGAACCGCACTTTGTGCGATTCATGTGCGACCGCATCCTCGCAACCTCTGGTGTAGCAAAACCGCACATTCCTAACCGCTGTCTCACCAACCGCATCCAATGATTGGCTACTTGGAGTGAACAACTTTTATCCGTTGGAATCCACGTCGGCAATATCAAAAGTCAACCACCATATCTTGTCACGTGATTCAATGTCGAAAAGATCCGCAAGGATCTTGAAAAGGTGACAGTGTCCTAACCTCATTGCTTGCACTGAGCACGATCGGCTTTACTGCAGCAGCATTGTACTCAAAGGACAAAAGTGGTTCTTTGTGGACCAATAGGATTGCATCAAGTACTGTCCTTCAACAACTGTATCCAACGGCTAGTTTCTTGATGCTTGGGTATAAATACCCCTAATCTTCACCATTTGAAGATTGCTTGAAAAATTGAGAAGTCTTTGCGTTCATAGAAGCCGAAGCTCGCCCGTAAATTATTCAACCCTTTGAATCTTCATCTTCATACTTCAAGAAATATTCCTAGCCCGTAAATCAAGCCTTAACACATTCAAGAATCATTTAGCTCTACATCTCACGATTTAAAGAGCCTTGATCTTGTTTCTCACACACACACCTCTCTTGTCTAAACACATAGTTTATTCATTTGAGATACACTCGGTTATAGTTTTGGATTTGTTCTTCATAGAAAAGATTTTATTGTACTTTGTAATCTCACAATACTTAATATAAAATCTCTCTTAGAAATCCAAGACTAACCATCTTGGTAGTGGACGTAGATCGTTTATCGATTGAACCACTCCAAATAGCGTGTTCTTACTTTGCATTTATATTTCTTGTGCTTGCTAATTATTTATCTTTGTCTCTCGTGTGATCTTTATTTAGCTATCCATTATTGTGAAATAGTGTTTGGAGTTAACAAAGTCAAAACCACACGTGTTTGTAAACCGCTCTTCCCAAAACCGCACCACCAAAACCGCATTTTACAAACCGCCTCTCAAAACCGCTTTACACTCTATTATTCCGCCGTGCATTTTACACTATCACTTGCAGCCTATTATCAACCGCAAGAGGATTTTGTAAGCAAGAGGTTCGATCTTTAAAAGAGGGCGAAAAATTTTAAACGGCCTATTCACCCCCTCTAGCCGTATTTTCACCCTTGTTGCCACCTTGGGACCAACAAGTGGTATCGAGCAAACACATTTTAAAACCATCGTTTTTCAAGCTTAACAAATTTGTGTGCCGATTTGATATGGCAACCTCAAAGACAATGACTACCGTTAACTATTCACACATTCCAATGTTGGACGAAGACCACTTTGACATCCGGAAGTGCCGAATGCTTATTCATTTGGAAACCATAGATGAAATGTCGGTGGAGTGCGTGATCAATGGCCCTCTAATTCCAATGAAGGCTAACACCGATGCAACCACCAATGCCGAAACTCCAGAGGTCAAAAAGCCAAAAGATGAGTGGTCTGGATGAAGAGAAGAGAATAGTTGCCTTGGGATGAAGCAAGGCGAGGTTCATCATTTCGGAACCCTCCCCGTATCAACTCTGGCGTAAAGTGATGTACCTCAAAACCGCAGCGTATGTGGGATGCCATAGAGAGCTACCTCGAAGGTGATGATGAGTGCAAGGAAAACAAATTATACACCGTTGAAAGATCCTACAACAACTTCAACCGTAAAACCCAACGAAACCTTGCGTCAAACCTACGATCGCTATGTTGAGGTAGTTAATGCTTGTAGATCTCTTGGTAAAACTTTAACTTAGATAAGGAAATCAATATGACTTTCCTATCTCGCTTTAGGTTCTAGATGGGTAAATAAGGCTACCTCTCTAGAAGACTCCAAAGTATTGGGTACTTGGTCATTAAGTAACTTGTATGCCAATCTTAGAGTCTATGAACTTAAACTAAATCATATTGAAGAGATAGAAGGAAAAACCAAATCGCTTTCTATGTCCGTAGTGGAACATGAAGAGAAACCATCCACATCCAATCAAACCACCGATCCTTCCATATCAACCTCATCACTCATCGAGATGGATGATGATGATTTTGCCATGTTTGTGAAAAGATTTCAAAATTTAGAAAATCCTCAAAACCTTTCACAAAATCATTTTCAAAAGGCAAACCTCCCGCAACATTTTCTAGGGCCGCAGATACAAAGAAGAAGAGTGACTTGGTATGCTACAACCGTAGGAAACCCGGCCACTTTGCATCCGAGTGTCCACAAACCCTAAATATGAATATATGAAAAAGAAAACTTTTCCTTCGAAATTTTCTCATCGTAAGGGAATGGTTGTCGAGGAGGAAGAGAATTCCAAGGAATTAGCAACTTGGATTGAAACAGATTCGAGGATGGAAGTGACGGTGAAACCGAAGAGGTTAACCTCGCTTAGTTGCAGACGCTTCGATGACTCGCATTACGAGATCATTTGAGTTGCATGATATGGAGGAAAAGGAGGTTTTTGCAAAACTTCCAAATTATAAATTGGATGATGATATTAAACTTACTCCTAGCGTTAAGATAGGAAATTGTTCGTATTCACGTCCCATTTTCTCATCTAAAACCGCTCCACCTTCAAAAGCTATTCCAAAGAAAATTTTGAAAAAGGTGGTGGAAGAGGTTTCTCCCATGGAACATGAAAAGATGTTCAAGGAAGCCGAAATGGTGATCCATCAATTCTCAAATCTTAAGAAAGCCTTAAGCTTAGCTCATGATGAACTTAATCCGTACAAGACGGAGAAAACCGTGATGAGGTCTCGAAATCTCTAATCTTAAGGACCAAATCAAACAGATGACTCCTCTTCTTGATCAAAACCGCATCCTTGAAACTAAGGTTGCCGCACTTCAACTCGGGAATGATGACTTGGTAACCCAAATCGACGATCGTCAAAAGATTATTGATTCGTGGCTCAAGTCTCAATCCACCAAGGATAAAATCTTGGACTTCCAAGTTCCTCCCGGAACTAAGGATGGTCTAGGGTTTGGATCCGAGGAAGAGGAGAAGTGTGCATCCTCGAGTGAAAAGGATGAGGAAATTTTGGAACTAACTAAAGAAATTCCCAAGGGGAAGCATGCTAAAGGAAAGGGTAAAGGAAGACAAGTAAATTATGTCTACCCTAAAGGAAAGCAATATGGGAAGAATTACGTGTTAAAACCTAAGAATTCTCGTGGAAGCACCTGAAGAGGAAATGGCTTATGGAATTGGTAAAATCCCCGCTCCAACCGCTCAGTGGAAAAGGCGGTTCTCGTTAACTCTGTGTCCGACCGCGCTTCTTCTTCGACCGCTCCTCCCGCATTCAAAAGCAGGAATAGCGTTCCTGCAAAAATACGTGGTCAAACCAAAGCCTGTTCCCTTCGTATCACTGGAATGTTAGCCGGAACTGCTTCCTCCCAAACCGCTTCCTTGTCCAAAACCGCATGCAACTCCTAAGAAGAGTAAGGAGTTAGTAAAACCTCATGAAGCTTGTAGCTATTACAAATGTTCTCGTGTGTAATGGTTTAGGTCACAAGGCCGCAGAATGCCTTTTGCGGTTCACATCCAATGCCAGGAAGAGCAAACCTCCTTCGTCACAAACAGTGTGGGTCGTAAAGGGTTGCTAACTTCAGGACCCAAGGAATAAAGGGGGACCTCTTTCTTAATGTTTACATTTCAGGTCCTCTCGCTTCATGGCCGGTCACTCCAAGGATAATGAATGGTATCTTGACAATGGGGCCGCTCAAGACATACGACCGGAGATAGATCATTACTTGAAGATGTCGTTGAAGCAAGTGGTCCATCTCGTAACCTTTGGTGATAACAACAAAGGCAAGACCATCGATATGGTGTGATAAGGAGAGGAAACCTAACTATTGAGAAGGTTTCTCTTGTCGATGGACTCAAGCACAACCTCCTTTCAATTTCTCAATTTTGCGACAAAGGAATGCTTTGCAACTTCACGTCATCAAATTGCTTTATCAAAGATAGCATTTCCGGCGTCACCCTACTCACGGGATTCGTAAGAGTAATATTTACATTATTGATCTAAATTACGCATGTAGTATTACTAATCTCTGTTTTGTAGCTAAGAATGTGAGCGAAAATAGTTGGCTATGGCACAAGAGGTTGAGCCACTTGAACTTCAAGTATCTTGCAAAGATTGGTAGGGAAAACCTCGTTCGTGGTTTACCCAAAGTGGCCGACCACCATCCAGAGAAATGCGTTGCATGCCGCGCTTAGTAAGCAACCGCGTCGTCTTTTCACTGAAGCAAGACCGCTCCATCAACTTCAAGATGCTTACAACCGCTTCACATAGATTTGTTTGGACCCGTAACCACCGCCAAAGCATTG
Source organism: Adenophora triphylla var. japonica (assembly GCA_022495995.1). Taxonomy (NCBI): domain Eukaryota; kingdom Viridiplantae; phylum Streptophyta; class Magnoliopsida; order Asterales; family Campanulaceae; genus Adenophora; species Adenophora triphylla. The sequence goes on along the minus strand of JAFEMH010004674.1, from coordinate 184,271 downwards.
GAGGAAATAGATATACTTTAGTGGTGGTGGATGATTACTCAAGATATACGTGGGTTGAGATGATGATTTCCAAAGATGATCGCTATGAGATTCTCACCGCACTTTTAGACGGCTCCAAACTCAAAAGAAGACGACATCGTTAGTGTTCGATCGTATAATGGAACAATTCAAGAACAACGGTGTTGCTCGCATTGTGATGACCATGGGATTGATCACAATTTTTCCATACCGGTGTTCCACAACAAAATGGAGTTGTGGAAAGGAAGAATAGGACGTTGATTGAGGCCGGAAAGACAATGATATCCGAAGCGAAGCTACCTCGGTATTTTGGGCTGAAGCAATCAATACCGCATGCTTCACTCAGAACCGCTCCCTCATCAACAAAACCTATAATAAGACTCCCTATGAGCTTTGGCGAGGAAGAACCCCCAACATTGCATTCTTCAAGATCTTTGGCTGCAAATGCTTTGTCCTCTACAACGGAAGAGAAAATAGAGGTAAATTCGGAGCCAAGGCCGATGAAGGTATTTTTGTTGGGTATGCTAAACATTCTAAAGCTTTTCGTGTTTTCAATAAAACTAGTTTAAAAATAGTAGAGTCTGTCCATGTTACTTTTGATGAGCATTCTCTCCTTGAGCCACATTTGGCTCCAAATGTTGCTGATGATTTTGTTGAGCATAATGAACCAGGTGAACCTCAATCTGCACCTGAACCTCAACCGCAAAATCCAGCACCCTCAACTGACATTCCCTCAAACCACACCTTTCAAACCGCACCTGAAGAACCCTCTCCAGATGCAACTGCAAGGGAAGATGAAGTTGAGAATTCTCCTATCCAGCTTATAGAACCTTTTCGTCAACTAACCTTCCATGACTTCGCTGAAGGATCTAACGATGTTCCAATTGAAGATCTTCAAGAAACCTCGCCCAACCGAGACTTACCCCTGAGGTTCGTGAAGTCGCTAGCCACCCTCACAAATGTGATTGGTGATATTTGTTTTCCGGTGTTCAAACAAGGAGATCAAATTATGATGAGCATACTTCTCTTTTATCTCAAGTTGAACCCAAGAAGATTGATGAAGCACTCCAAGATTCCAGTTGGGTCGTTGCTATGCAAGAAGAACTCAACCAGTTTGAAAGATGCAAGGTCTGGACTTTAGTGTCTAGACCTCAGGATCAAGGAGTGATAGGAACCAAGTGGGTATTTAGGAATAAGATGGATGAGAATGGAAGCATCACTAGGAATAAAGCAAGGTTGGTTGCACAAGGATATAGGCAAGAAGAAGGAATTGATTATGATGAAACCTTTGCCTCCAGCTTGCAAGATTGGAAGCTATCGGAATCTTCTTAGCCTACGCCTCTTTCAAGCGTTTCAAGTTATATCAAATGGACGTAAAGAGTGCATTCCTCAACGGCGAACCTGCAAGAGACCGTGTATGTTGCCCAACCTCCCGGATTTGAAGACTCCAAATTTCCCAATCATGTCTACAAACTCCAAAAAGCTTTGTATGGACTTAAGTAAGCTCCAAGGGCATGGTATGAGACTCTTTCTAAATTTTTACTAGAAAAAGGATTTAAACGCGGTAAAATTGATACAACTCTTTTTATTGCCAAATATAATGAGCATACTTTACTTGTTCAAATTTATGTCGATGATATTATTTTTGGTTCTACTAATGAGTTACTTTGTAAGCGTTTCGAGAAGCTAATGAAAAGCAAGTTTGAGATGAGCATGATGGGAGAATTAACATTCTTCCTCGGGCTTCAAATCAAGCAATGCGAAGAAAGGTATTTTCCTCAGCCCAAGCCAAATACACCAAGGAGTTAATAAAGAAGTTTGGATTAGAAATGCTAAAGCATATGATACTCCTACGGCCACCGGCAATAAGCTAGATAAGGATCTCAAAGGTAAGAAAGTTGATCAAACTTTTATATCGAGGTATGATCGGCTCATTACTTTACTTAACCGCTAGTAGGCCCGATATCATGTTTAGTGTCCGTGTATGTGCTTCGCTATCAAGCGCATCCTAGAGAAGCACATCTTATTGCGCTCAAGCGTATAATTCGTTATTTATCTCGGGAACCACTAACCTTGGACTTTGGTATTCCAAAGATTCGAACTTCGATCTTGTAGGTTATTCGGATGCAGATTATGCAGCTTGTACTATTGACAGAAAAGCACTAGTGGTACTTCGTCACTTCCTCGGGAACAGACTAGTTGCTTGGGCCAAGCAAGAAGCAAGCATCGGGCCAGTGTCAACCACAGGCAGGCCGAGTATATTGTCAGCCGGTAGTTGTTCTTTGTCAAACTCTTTGGATGAAGCAGCAGCTTGGTAGACTATGGAATCCATGAAGGGAATTGCCCCATCATGTGTGACAACACTTCAACTATTTCCGCCTCCAACAACCCCGTCAATGCATTCCAAGACCAAGCATATTGATATCAAGTATCATTTCCTCAAAGACCATGTGGAGAAGAGGAATATCCATTTAGAGTACGTGGGGACAGACAACCAGATTGCTGATATCCTCACCAAGGCTCTTGACTCCAAGAGATTTTCTTTCCTCAGAGGAGAAATGGGTATGCTTGAACTTAAATAAATTCCATTCCTTTTATTAACTAACTTGGTTGTTGAGTATAGTTTCAATTCCACTGTTGAACCGCGTGTACCAAACCGCAAGGATGTCCAACCGAACTGCAGCCAACCGCTTCACTAAAACCGCATGCTGCAGCTCAACCGCTTGGACCTCAACCGCGCTTCAACTTGGAGTAATTTCTAACTTTTGCTTATGTTAAAAAAAAAAAAAAAAAAAAAAAAAAAAAAAAAAAGCTGTTCAACTTCTTTTTATTTATTTTTCAGTCCTTATTTTTTTCTTTAAGGGTTTATTTGCAAATGTTTTCCCACGAAAATTTAAATTTTGAGAGCATTTAATGCAAGGGAACATTGGCATTTAATGGCCTTCAAGTCAGCCGTCATTGGTTGATGTGTGAAGCTGAAAGGGTGCTAATTTGCAATGATTCACTGAGTTGGTGAAGCTAATGTGTCCTTTCATCTGCCAAACCCTAATCCTTTCCTATAAATAGAAGACATAACATACCTTTTCAAACTTTCCATTCTGTCTTCTCTGGCACCGTACCTTCTCTCGTCGCTTTACCAACTCTCTTTCTCTCTAACTCTCAACTGTCTTAAAGATTTAAGTTTTTCTTCTAATCAATGGCTCCCAAACCCATTGAAGACATGGTATGATTTCTTAAACTTTAATCCTCTTACTTTTCTGCAAACATACTTGTTTAACTTGCTCATATCCGCCATTGATGAACCTTTTAAGCTTCGAACACCATAACCTAACTTTTGTTCATATGTTCTTCATTTCTTAACCATTTTGCATGAAATTTGTTGGGTTATGTTCGGAATCTTGACTAGATTAGGATTATATACTTTATTTTATGATCAATGATCATCTAGGACACTGATTTTGAACTTTTGAAGATGTTAGTTTCGAAAACCCACTTTATAATTTCTTCATTTTCTGGGTGATTCTGAGTAAAGTAGATGTTTTTATTGTTATATTGTTAATCTACTGCTCCATGTGATCATTTTGACATGTTATTTGTTCATTTTGGTTAACTTTTTCAAAATCTTTATTCTTGATGTTCTTCATGCACTCAAGTTACTGTTCATCATCTTTTTCAGAAAGTTTTTATGTTTTGGTTTGCCCTAACTTTTAATCTTGTTTTTCCATACTTAGAAAATTTCTGAAATTTTTTTTTGCCTATATTGCTTGTTTGAACCGCATCATTCATGGAACCGCATGTTATGAAACCGCACATATAATTACTTATGTTTGTTTCAAAACCGCATTGTTAAAACCGCATGTGTTTTTGGTTCTTCAACCGCAATCTCGGAACCGCATGACATGTTTTCAAAACCGCATATTCTTTTGAAACCGCATGCTAAAATTACTTAAGTATTACTAAGTATATAGGCTGGACACCATAACCTTCCTCTCTAAGCACCGCTTGCAGTGTGGGATAACCTTGGATTACAATGCCACGTACTAAGTATATACTTTTGTGTTTTTCTTATTTGTTTCCTACCTGTGTTCACAGTTTCATTGTGGTTGGAAATTTTCATTTCCAAAACCGCACTATTGCAACCGCATGTGTGCCCCAACCGCATAATGAAGCTGTGACTTTACTAAAATGCTCTAACTTGTGTGTTTTATTTGTAGAATACCAAGTATTTCCTGCCAGGCTGGGAGATAAACGAACCTGAGTTGCAGACTGATGCTCTTGGAAGAGAGATGATAAAGAAGATGAAAGCCTCTGGAATCCTTCCCTCTTCAACAAACAAAGCAATCATATACCATCCCTCTCGTTTATTGATCAATTCTACCGGACGCGATCAAGGGAGAGACCGTCCTTTCGGATGGAACTAAGATCCCCAACTTAGTGGGAATTGTAGAAGGATTCAAAGTCTCTATTGACTACCTAGATATCGTAGGCACCTTTGAATTCCACGTATCTAATGCTCCGAGTTGAAGTATCCCGGGAGATTCAAGATGCTACTTGCTCCACTCTCACTTTGGAAGGCTTTGGATTCCTTGTCCGGCTCCTACAAGAAGATAGCAAGGAAAGAGTTTGGAGAACTGATGAGCCACTTGTGCTACATAGTTGGAAAGTCGTGTGTGGAAAAGCTGGAAACCACAACAACTTTACTTCTCGTGGGTGGCGATATTCTTTGTGCTATCTTCATTGGCATGAAGCTCCATTGGCCCAAGATCTTGATGAGAGAAGCGGCCGCGGCATTGATGCTTACCGGCTAAAGACCAAAGATGTGCATACGGTGGAGACCCTTTGGGAGATTTGGCCGACCGCCATCTTTGGCAATTATCAACACTTGGAAGAGATGAGGACTACTACCTGACATTTGCTATCACTTTGGGGAGATGAAGAATCCTTAGGCCTCAAGACTTTACACTCCTTCGCATTCTCTTTTGGCAATGATGACTACGGTGGCTCTCTATGATCTTGATACCTTCCAACCCAAAGAACCTTTTGTTGAGATGACCCCCGCTACCGCGGTCAAGGGCACGACTAAAGCTGCAAAGGCGGTTTCTAGAAAAAGAAAAGCTCTGCGAGAACCACTTATAAAGAAATCTAAAACCGCACCTACCCAACCGCGTGGTGCATGCAAGTGCAGCCCTAGCAAGAAAAAGCAAAGAAAAGAAAAAGAAAAGATGACACTTACGGATGAAGTGATTGAAGAAGAAGAAGAAGAGGAAGATGCATCTATTCCTCCATTGATTGCCAAGGCCAAAAAGGCAAAGGAAACTCAGCCGAGCTAGCCAAGATGACGGATGAGGAGCTAGTACTTACTATACGGTGAGATTGATAGAATAAAGGAAGCAAGCCGAGAAGGGTCTTTGCCTCAGGTAAAACAAAGGATCCTATTCCCCAACCGCCACCTTCTCAACCGCCCCAAACCAAATCGCTTGCCCAAACCCCACCTCAATCTCCTATCCTCTCCCATCATTCCTCACCAACCAAAACTCTATCACCAAAACCGCTTTCTCCTCCACAACCTCAAAGAGCTGCAACCGCTCAGGGGGAGAAACCAAAGAGGGTCAAACACTTAGCCCAAAAGAAGACCCCAACCAAAGGCCCCATGCGGTTTCTTAAAAGAGTTAGAAATCAACCTTCCCCTTCTCCATCTCCTTCTAAATCTTCTTCCAACTCCACTTCCCATACACCGTCCCAATCCCCTTCTAAATCTCATTCTTCCTCCTATCAATCCAAATCACCAACTCCTCACCTCGGAAAACAAACCGCTCCCCATCTATCCAAAATTCAAACCGCGCCCAATCACCACCTTACTCACATCACACTCCAGCCATCTCCATTTCAAACCTTAACCGCGACAAAACACCATCCCCTAACCGCATCAATACTCCTCCTCCTGCAAATTCACCACCTCAAAATCCCCTACTCCTGACCGCCTTCCTACTCCGCCTCATCAAACCTCACCCATTCCTGAAACCGCACCCCCTCAGCCGCAAAGAACCCCTCCGGTTTCTGTCCATACCTCTCATACCAGTTCTTCATCAAATTCCAACCCCATAACTTCTGAAATTCCAACCACCAACATTCCACCCTCAACCGCACCTACCTCAACCGCTCCTATCTCAACCGCACCAATCCCCTCTTTACCTATCCCAACCGCTTCTATCCCTTTACCCCAAACACAACAAATTCCTCCCTCAACAATTTCACCTTATACAGTCCCTGCCAGCCGCCTTTTTCAAACCCTCCTTCAACCCATTTCCCAAACCGCACCTCCAACACAATCTCAACCGCCTCCCTCAATCACCCAAATTCCTTCAACTACAACCGCACCCTCAGACTACTCCCAAATTCTTTCAACCCTTAATCTTATCCAAGGCCAACTTCTCTTAAACCAAGGCCACATGATCAAGCTAACCGCTTCAAATGCCGCCCTTGAGGCCTCCAATAATTCCCTAACCGCTTCCAACCAAACCCTTCTAGCCAAGGTGGATGCTCAAGCCCTAGAATTGGGAAATCTTAAAGCCTTTTTGATTGATACCATTAAGGGGGAGAGAAGTTCCTCTATCCAAACCGCTGAAGCTGTTAAAACCGCAGCTATAGAGTGTTTTCAGGGCTTTAAAGAAGACCTTGCCCGAGGAGTGCTTAGTGCCATGGGTGATCTTTGTTTCAAAACCCAACTTCATGAAATGCTCACAAATCTTTCCGTGAGTTTGTCACCTCCACCAACTCTGCACTGATAGCTTTCATGAAGACCCTCCAAGAAACCCAACCGCGGCAAGCTTCAACCTCGGTAGCTCCTTCCCAAACCGCTCTAGATGACTTGCAGTGAAAATTTTTTTACGAAGGCTGGACTCCCTTAAAGATAGAATAAATGTTGATCTCAACATAGTGGGAGACAGTATCAAAGAGCAAGTAAGGAATTTTGATGATGACATTTCCTTGATTTGAGAACCTCAAAGCGAGGCTTCAACCTCAAGGTAGACAACTCCATCAAGGAATTGAAGTCCAACACCGAATGTATTTGTTGATCTGGAACCGCTTAGAGATGCTCTCTCTACTCAAGCAAGAGCCATTAGGGATGAGATCTTCACATTCTACAATTCCTTGAAGGCTGCATTGAAGGATTCACTACTCGAGATCAAGGAAAGTGTTGATGGAAACACTAGATCTGTTGATGCCGTTGGAACCGCTGCGCCGGTCTGTAACGCACTGCGATCTGTTGAGACTACTCTTGCCCAGGACAGTGAAGACCTCGAGCCCTCGGAAGAAATATCGAGAGGTGAAAGCTCGGCCTTCGGACCTTCTCAACCGAACGCCCTTGAAGAAGTCAATCAACCAAGAGAGCAAGCACGCCATCAACATCAACCGCGCCATCATCAACCGCATCATCAACCGCGTCAGCATTAGGATTTCTCATTTGTAATTCCTTTATCCTTTTTGCTGAACTCCTTTTTGTTTTGTTGGACCACACTCCATGTAATTTTTGTCCAACTTTCTTTTGTTTCTAAAACCTTTGTATTTTGCTTCTCTACCATTGTAAGTGTAACCGCATTGGTAGTAATGAAAAATGCATCATTGGTTCCAAAACCTTGTTCATATCAAAGCTGCTGTTTGTAGAACAATGAAACCTCTTTTGGTTTATAAAACTCATTCAAATATTTTCTAACTTAAAATCACTATTTTGAATTGATGTTTAAACATTCGGTTTGAACCGCACTTTGAACTTAAACTCACAATTTCTTAAGTGCCTTTGAATGCATTTCTATACTTTCCACATTGTAAGTTTTCATCTTTTAGAAAGTATAGAAATCTATAGCTTAAGCTAAGTGTGTGCATTGACTTGGGACATGAATTACCATGTTAATTCTTATGGACATGTTCTTACCAAGTACAGTGTTTGCTTTTGTTATAGTAGGTAATGGCATCAATCAAATAGGGAGATTGTTGGGTATGCATGTTTTAACCCTCCTATTTTGTATTTGATTTGATTGATACCATAACCTCCTGTCTATTTTAAGGACTTTAGGACCCTATGTAATGAAGCTTAGACTTCAATTTTTTAGCTAAGTCCATTTTATAGAATAGGTTAATCTTAGGCTTGAAGGCGGCACAAGTTTCATTGGAAGCAAGGTTGTAGTTCTGAAGTATTCAAAACCGCATCATGAACCGCACATGCAAACCGCAAGTGCGGTTCAAGTCTTGAACTTGCTTCTTGAACCAACCGCATGCAACCGCCCTTGAACCGCACTGTGCGGTTCATGTGCGACCGCATCCTTGCAACCTCTGGTGTAGCAAAACCGCACATTCCTAACCGCGTCTCACCAACCGCATCCAATGATTGGCTACTTGGAGTGAACAACTTTTTATCCGTTGGAATCCACGTCGGCAATATCAAAAGTCAACCACCATATCTTGTCACGTGATTCAATGTCGAAAAGATCTGCAAGGATCTTGAAAAGGTGACAGTGTCCTAACCTCATTGCTTGCAACTGAGCCTCGATCGCCTTTACCTCGGCAGCTACTGTACTCAAAGGACAAAAGTGGTTCTTTGTGGACCAATAGGATTGCATCAAGTCTTGTCCTTCAACAATTTGTATCCAACGGCTAGTTTCTTGATGCTTGGGTATAAATACCCCTAATCTTCACCATTTGAAGATTGCTTGAAAAATTGAGAAGTCTTGCGTTCATAGAAGTTGAAGCTACGCCGAGAAATTATTCAACCCTTTGAATCTTCATCTTCATACTTCAAGAAATATTCCTAGCCCAGAAATCAAGCCTTAACACATTCAAGAATCATTTAGCTCTACATCTCACAGATTTAAAGAGCCTTGATCTTGTTTCTCACACACACACCTCTCTTGTCTAAACACATAGTTTATTCATTTGAGATACACTGGTTATAGTTTTGGATTTGTTCTTCATAGAAAAGATTTTATTGTACTTTGTAATCTCACAATACTTAATATAAAATCTCTCTTAGAAATCCAAGACTAACCATCTTGGTAGTGGACGTAGATCGTTTATCGATTGAACCACTCCAAATAGCGTGTTCTTACTTTCTGCATTTATATTTCTTGTGCTTGCTAATTATTTATCTTTGTCTCTGTGTGATCTTTATTTAGCTATCCATTATTGTGAAATAGTGTTTGGAGTTAACAAAGTCAAAACCACACGTGTTTGTAAAACTGCTCTTCCCAAAACCGCACCACCAAAACCGCATTTTACAAACCGCCTCTCAAAACCGCTTTACACTCTATTATTCCGCTGTGCATTTTACACTATCACTTGCAGTCTATTATCAACTGCAAGAGGATTTTGTAAGCAAGAGGTTCAGTCTTTAAAAGAGGGCGAAAAATTTTAAACAGCTATTCACCCCCCCCTCTAGCTGTATTTTCACCCTTGTTGCCACCTTTGGGACCAACAGCAAGTGCAACGATCGTTGTCCGAGAGGAGGAAGCTCGTCGATCGGAACAAATGGAAGAAATTTCCGGAGGAGAATGGGCTCTATCCGAGCCTTGATTTCCATACTTCCACCGCGGAGCGAATGGGGGTAAGTATTTTAAACCATCGACCCTTCCCTTTTCTTTTTTGAAGTTGGATTTCTAGGGCTCGAGGTAGAATTTGGGAAAATCGCACCCAAAGAGGAATTGCATGCTATGGAATGAGATGCATTAAATCACGAAAAGATTTTTTTGTTCTTTTGAAAGAATTATGTGATTTTTAGGGATCGAAAATGCACACAAGTAAAAGAATGCACACACCATTATGAGTATGTTCTGATACCTGTACTGTGCTTACCTGCAGGCTTTGCGGACCAAGGGGTCCCCTGAGGCGATTGCTACGATTTGGGGTATTCTTCCCGGTTCTTCTGATCTGCCCGATAGTCCCAAGGGCTTGATATTTGCTGCTGGCCTCGGCCCATTCTTTACTGCCGTCGGAGAGTTTGGGGACACGCCTAGGAGCGTGGAACTGGTTAGGGCCTTTAGGCAGTACTGGTGGGACTCTACCCACACTTTTCATTTGTCTTGGGGTGAGTCCACCATCACTCCCTATGATTTCACTGCCATCACGGGTTTGCAGTTCACGGGCAGACCTATCTTTCTGAGGATCCTGGTGTCTTGAGCCAAGATGCTATTAGAGCACTGACTCGCCTGGCCCTTCGCCCGAAGGGCAATGGGGTTCCACTGGCGGACCTGCATTCGCTTTGACGCAGCAGTGCCGTCTCTACTCTGAGGGTGTGGCTGCAGTCACGGCTGAGCAGTTGGCGAGGGCGTTTGCCTGGGCTGGATTCTCCAATACCCTGTTCTGTAATGCCTCTACTACGGCATTGACTCTTCTGCTGGAGCCTCTTAGGGACTGGGGCCAAGTCTCCACCTTTTCGTGGGGTGAGGCCGGCTTGGCTCAGGTGTATAGAGCCTTGGATGAGGTGAGCAGAGGCACGGTGACCTCTTTAGATTGCTACCAGACTGTCTTGGAGGTATGTTTTTTTACTTTTCGCACATTGACTTCTGCTTTGCCTTTTCTGTCATCATTGTATCACTGCTGCTGCACACTGAAAGCTTCTTGTCTCTGATTTTCAGGTGTGGGCCTATGAGGTCTTTGGATGTTATGCTTGGGTTGTGGCTGATAGGATTGCTGCTGATTTGTTTCCTGCCATCCGCCGGTGGACTTTTCAGGCTAGGGAGAGCCGGAGAGTGGACGGGGTGAAGCCCCAGAAGACGGCTTGTTATCAGGACACGATGATTGCCCTTAGGGGCACCCCGGCTAGGTTGAGGCTGTTTCCTTGGCATGGTAGGTGTGGTGAGGATGTTGTTGGTGATGCCGCCTTGGTGACCAGGACGAGGAGGCTTCTGATCGGCCTGGAGGGAGATGCCCTGTATCTGGGAGAGAGTGTCTGCAGGCAGCATGGATATGGTGCCGCCGCTCGCGTCCCTCACGATCCTCCTGAGGGGATTTGGTATACCCGGGCTCTGCCTGACTTGGAGCGTTTGCGGACGGGTATTGATGCTGCTGAGCTGTCGGATGATGGAGACTACGGCCAGTTCGTCTTTACTCGGCTGGTGACTCCTCAGGTCATGGCTGCTAGGAGGGCAGCGGGGGTGCAGATACCAATGTCTACCAGGTTCTTCGAGTATGAGACCGAGGGCGTCATCCGTCGTTCCTCGTTTGATATGTCTGAGACTCATCCCCATCTGCGGCTTCCCCGCGGGACTACCTCTGTGAGCATTCTTTTCTTTTCTGCTTCGTTCAAGCCTTTTACTGCTTTACTGCCTGTATTTATTGCTTCTGACTGCCTCTTTTGTTTTGATTCAACAGGTTCCAGCCAAGACTTATAGGGCGGTGGCCAAGGCGCTCACCGGGGCTGTGAAGATGCTGCACCAGTTTCAGAAGAGCGCGGAGCATTGGAAGGGGAGATCCAGCTCTCAGCCTGGTGACGTCGTGCCTCCCAAGAAGAGGCATAGGCTGACTTTGGCTCCTTCTAGCTCACAGGCGGGTGGGTCGAGTCAGCAGCCCCAGCCTGATGATGATGATGGCTGAAATTGTCTATGTCTTAGAACAAGTGAGGCGAAACTCACAAGGTGAGACGAAACTCACGAGTGTTGTCTTTAGTGTAGGTAACACTAACAACAACACATACACCAATTCTAGAAAAACACAAATCAATAGAAATAAATATAAATTGCAGCGGAAGAATTAAAGCAATACACAAGAATATAATTTTTATCAAGTTATATAAATATATAACTTGATGGGTGCCAGGAGGGCAAGACCTTTCTATTAATAATATAAATTCAATACAAGGTCGAAGAAATTCCTTAATGCTAAACAATCATAAACATAAGGAACAACATATAAAAGAACTCTCTATAAAAATGAACACTCAAAACCTCACAAAAATATAAAAATCTATATGAAATTCTCGAGTGTCGGATTGAGTGTTGCCAACACTTGAACGGCAACACTTGAGAGAAGAATTCTATTTCTTGTGCAGATTTGCATTTTCTAAATTGGATGATCTTCAATGAAGATCCACTGCACTATTTATAGGCCACAAAGTTTGGAGCCTACTCAAAATGATCAGCAACAGCCTTGGAGTTTGTTTCCTCCAAAATAGCCTTCTCGCCTCATTTGTAGGAGACTAGGTCTTCTCTTGCTTCTCTTGCTTGTACCTCCCAGCTCTAGATGCCTTGTACTCTGACTTGTTCTCCCCCTGAATAGCTGAATAAAATATCTTTTTGCTTGGTCATTAATTAAACAAATAACACATGTTTATTTGTTAATTTTCTCCTCTTCTTCGTAATTAACGCCAGGGCAGTTTCTAATGATCTTTTCCAGCTCATTTTAAGCAGACTAACTACTGTTATTTAAACATTTATTTCCACATTTTTATTTGTGAAAAATACAGTAACTATCTCAGTGTTGCCAAATCCAAATGGCAACACTTGTGGCAACACCAGTGGCAACACTGGTTTGTAACACTTGGGACAACATTCATGGCAACACATGATCTAACATTAACAATCTCCCCCTTAGTTACTGATTTCTTCACAAAATACAAATGTGATGATCTTTACAAAACATTTAGTCAAACTTAACAAAACAAATCAAAAAATGCCACGTGATTTTAATAGAGGCAACATCAACCTTCAGACAATGTTAGAAAATATTTTTTAATCCAAGTATCACACTCACACGAGTGGCAACATCAACCTTCAAGCAAATGAAGTCTCATAAAATCTAATTATCTCCCCCTTAATATGAAAATAACTAACCAAAATAGTTATTAAAATCTTAAAACAACCATCCAACCATTCAACAAAAACCATCCATCTAAGTTTGAAGAAAATTCCAGCTGAAACAAAGAAAAAGAAAACAGAAATTGAAATAGTTTAAGCATTACAAACCAAATAAAAACAAAGGAAATTGTTTTTGTTACCAAACCACCACCAAAATCAAGAACCATTCGAACCAACCACCTTCAACCTGCATTTTCAGCTCCTTCACCTACCTCTGCTATACCACTTGGTCCAGCTCCATCTCCAGCTCCATCATCACGCCTTGGCCTCGATGATTGATCTCCCCCTATTTTGGAAGAAATCATATCCACCATTTTCATCATATCAGTACGCATGTCAAGCCACCCCTGAATTACTGAGTCAATGTGCTTCACCTGACTATTGAAAAAATTAAGTACCATAGCAGCATCAACCATTACAGGAGCAGTGTTGCCTGAAGTGTTGCCAGTTTCAGGGGCGACACTTGGGGCGACACTCGAAGCAGGGGCAGCCAATGGAGGGGAATTTGTAACCAAAACCCAAGGTAAATCTCTGTGCCTATCACCTTCAGTAAAGTGTTTGGTAATTCTGTAATAAACAGGCTTCTCAGAGATATTATCGGCATTCCAAGGCTTAAGGTTTTGGTACATAAGAACATTGAATATAAGGGAAGGAAAAATGAAGGAGGAGGTCTTTCTTTTCTTGGCCCATGCAGAAAGGTGAGCAAATACTAGTCTCCCAAAGTTAACTCTTTGTTTCTTGCCTAGTTTGTATAACAAAGAAGCTTGCTCGAAGGTTACCGTGTTCTCATTGGCCGTAGGTAGCCAATTTGTTATACATATCTTGTGAAGCACACTAAACAAAGAAGTAAGATGGGTAGACTTGAAGTGATCAGTCCAAACAGTGATTCTCCCTCCAGTTAAAAAGGTGGCTAAGGCATTAGGATCAAATTCCAAACTCTCATCTTCAACATTAGGGAGGCCGTATGCTTTGTTGATGATCAAGGGATTAAAGTCATAGATATTTCCCCTAACAAAGATCTTTCCATAATGAGGGGAATTCCTATCATCAATATCCTCCCTAAGATGAGCATAAAAATTCCTAACCACACTTTCAACATAACCGGACACTTTCACAATCGTAGGTAAAAAGTTTCTATCTTCCAAAAATTGATACACTCCTAACTCCTTAAATTGAGTCACATAAATATTTCTTTCATTCAGAATTTTTTTCTCAGAATCTTGAACCCACTTATCCAAGCTAGATTCACTATAAAATTCCTCGGAAAGAAATGGACGTTCATAATATCCAAAAGACTCATAATCGATGCGGAATCTTGAGAGGGAGTAGGAGTGTTTACTGAGGCCATGAAATAGGAGAATACGAAGGAGAACTTGACGGGCTTTGGACTTGGCAGTAGGTGTTGCTTCAGGTGTTGCCATTTGATTGGCAACACTTGGGGGGACACTGGTAGAAATTTTCTGTTTCTTTACAATCCGGGACTGAGCTTCAGCTAGAGTCTCTTCATCATCCATCCAAGCTTCCTCATCCTCATCAGAAGATGATGAGGGCTCCTTAGTCTCTTTAAACATCGGGTCCGAATTGTCCTCGGACGAAATGTTGAGCGACGAACTTGAACTATCCTCCACATTAACAGGATCATCAGCCGTGTTGGAAGGTATCTTTGACTTGAACAATGTCTTGATCCTTTCAGATTGACGATGCACACCACCCCGAAATGATGAAGAGGCATCAACCGGCTTTCTCTTTTTGGTTTTCTTTTGAGGGGCGAAGGTGAGTTCTACGGAGGGGGTAGTTTCAGGAAGGCTTATAGGAATGGGAATTTGAGGAGGATTGTACACAATAATTTCCAAAGATGGTGAGGTTGAGGGTGTGGCCGAAAGTGTCGCAGGTGATATCTCCATGGGGACGGCGACATTGGAGGCAACACTCGAAGGGGCAAGAAGCGAAATCTCCATGGGAGAAGAAATTTGGGAAGAATTTTTTGGACTTGCTATGGAGGATCGAAGGAAGAAGAAGAACAGGGGAGAGGGTTTTGATTTCTGCCTAGAGAGAGAGGCAAGATGAGAGAGAGAGAGGGTTTAGGGAGAATGGGTTTAATGAGTGAATAGTAAGGGGGTTTAATTTGATTTGACAAGTTCAAATTAAATTAACCTCCTTTTATCTCTAACAACCCAACAAATCAAGCACTGTTATCCGCCATTTTTTTTTAAAAAAAAAACAGATTTTTTTTTAATTTTTAGAATTTTTTTTTAATAATATAATAACTAAACATAATTTAGTAATATCCATAAAATTGTGTTTTTCAAAATTCAAAGAGATGAATTTTAAAAAATAGATATTTCTAAATTATAATTAGTTAGACAAAAAATAAATATTTTTGCTAAAAACCTTTTAAATTTCACAAACTCTAAATATAAGGAAATAGACTTTTGGAAATTTAAAATTTAATTAACAAAAACAAAAATAAGAAATAAAAAAATAATGTAGCATCTACTAATGTGTTACTAGCAATGTTGCGTGACACACAAGGCAACATTTTTAAATAAAATCCCCTTGATATTTTTTCAACATATATAACTTATCATTCCTTAGGCAATTTTTTAAGCAAGCTTTACACATTCTTTATTTACAAGGAAGCATCGTAGTAGCGAGCTCCGTGCCCCGAGTTTTTTATAAACATGTAAAGCTAAATGTAGTAAGTTTTATACCTTTCAAGTAGGGTACACTGTAGTAGCGAGCTCCATGTCCCTAATACTTAGTATAAAACAACTACATTATACTCCCTTTGGGAATATTTTAACAAGCTTTGCCTTTTTTTTTTTCAATATCAACATAATATAAGTGACTTTGTCACTTTAAGCACAAAGGGGTATTTTATATAAAAAAATGTTAACCTTAAGAATGTACACATACTAGAACAAAAAAGGTCAGTAAATGCCTCCCATTTGGGATTAAACTAACTAATTTCTTTTTTTTAAAAAAAAAATAATATACAACAAATACAGAGTGTTGCTGTCAGTGTTGGCAACACTGATGGCAACACTTGAAACAACAGATTTATAGAAAGCATAAACCAAGAGATTTTTTCAAACTTGAAAATCTCTCATGGTCCAAGGCTTTGGTCAAAATATCAGCAAGTTGATGTTTAGTATCAATATGCTCTATTTGGATCAATTTCTTTTCTACTAAATCTCTCAAAAAGTGATGACGGATATCAATGTGTTTAGTGCGTGAGTGTTGTACAGGGTTTTTAGAAATGTTTATAGCACTCAAATTGTCACAATACATGGTCAAGATATTACTATCTAGACCATAGCCGTCAAGCATATGTTTCAACCATATTAATTGTGAACAACAACTCGCGGCTGCTACATATTCAGATTCAGCAGTCGAGAGAGAGACACAATTTTGCTTGCGACTGTACCATGATACAAGATTATTACCCAAGAAAAAACAACCGCCACTAGTGCTCTTTCTATCATCTATATCCCCTGCCCAATCAGAGTCACTAAAACCAACCAAGTTGGTATTAGTGTCTTTGGTGAACCAGATTCCCAATTCACTTGTCCCAGACACATACTTAATGATTTTCTTGACAGCATTTAGGTGAGAAATTTTAGGAGCAGACTGATATCTAGCACATACACCTACGCTGAACATAATATCGGGACGACTGGCAGTAAGATAAAGAAGACTACCTATCATGGATCTATACAGAGTTGGGTCAACATCCTCCCCTGCCTGATCTTTGGTTACCTTAAGAGATGATCCCATAGGTATTTTAGAGCTCTTTGCACTTTCCAATCCAAATCTTTTCACCAAACTCTTAGCATACTTGCTCTGAGAGATAAAGATTCCATCATCTGACTGTCTCACCTGCAATCCTAGGAAATAATTAAGTTCTCCTATCATGCTCATCTCGAACGTTGATGTCATAGCTTCCACAAAATTTTGTAAACATGTTTTAGATGTGGAACCATAAACTATGTCATCAACATAGATCTGAGCAATGACAAGCTCTTTATTTTCCCTAAGAATAAATAATGTCCTATCGGTTTCTCCTCTAACAAATCCATATTCAAGAAGGAAACTTGTTAGACGCCCATACCATGCACGAGGAGCTTGTTTCAAGCCATATAAGGCTTTATCAAGTCTGTATACATGGTCTGGATGGAATGGGTCTTCAAACCCTTTAGGTTGCTCAACATAGATCTCTTTATCTAAGTACCCATTCAAGAATGCCGCTTTGACATCCATTTGGTGTAATGTGATTTTGAGGTAGCAGGCTATAGCAAGAAGAAGTCTTATTGACTCAATTCTAGCCACAAGTGCAAAGGTCTCGCCAAAGTCGATTCCTTCCACTTGTGTATAGCCTTGAGCCACAAGACGAGCTTTATTACGAACAATATTACCCAATTCATCAGATTTGTTTTTGTAAATCCATTTAGTTCCAATAATGTTAGTATTTAAAGGACGTGGAACTAAACACCAAACCTCGTTACGGGTAAATTGTTCAAGCTCTTCTTGCATAGCTTGAATCCCGAATCTATCATTTAAAGCCTCAATCACATTTTTTGGTTCAAGAGAGGAAACGAAATAAGAGTGTTTTACCTGAGAGTATGTGGAGGACATACACACATACCTAACCATATCTCTGTAGTCTACTGGCTCCTTATTTCTTGTTCGAACCCCTTCATTAACATCACCAATTACTTGAGTAATGGGATGATAATTTCTAATACGAGCTGGGGGATCTCTCCTGTCTTGATGGTACACCAATCCATCTTCTTCTTCTGAGTCACTGCTCTCAAAATTTCCAGCCACTGTTCTGTTCTCCTGTGTTGCCTCAGGTGTCGCCATTTCAGAGGCAACACTCGGAGAAACACTTGAATCTGTGGCTGCACTGGCCGAATCAGTTTCTGTTCCAACCCTCTGTTCGACTTCTTCCAGCAAGGTCAGAGGTATATCATCAGCTGGTTCTCCTGTAGCACTCAAGTAATCGTTAAATTCAATATTTACCGATTCTTGAATCACTTTTAACCTCAGATTATAGACTCGATAAGCATGACTGTTTTGAGAGTAGCCCAGAAAGATAGCTTTGTCACTCTTGGAATCTAGTTTTCCTAAGTATTCCCGGTCATTTAAAATATAGCATAAACACCCAAATACGTGAAAATAGTAAAACATAGGTTTCTTTCCATTTAAAATCTCAATGGGTGTCATAGTATTATCGGGTCTTAAGAAAACTCTATTTGTAGTGTGACAAGCTGTGTTTAATGCTTCGGGCCAAAAACCTTTAGAAATATTTCTAGCAATTAGCATAACACGAGCCATCTCCATTAAAGTCCTATTTTTCCTTTCAGCAATACCATTTTGTTGTGGTGTTTTAGGTGCTGAAAATTTATGGTGTATCCCCTTTTTACTACAGAATGTAGAGAAGGAGAGATTTTCAAACTCTCGACCATGATCTGACCTTATTCGAAAAATAGGAGAACAAAACATGTTTTTGATTTTAGAGACTAAGTGAGTAAATTTATCAAAAGCTTCATATTTTTCTCTTAAGAAATACGCCCATGTAAACCTAGAAAAATCATCAACTATCACATAAACATACTTCTTACCTCCCAAACTTTCTACCTCAATAGGACCCATCAAGTCCATATGTAGAAGCTGAAAATAATGTGTTGTTCCTGAGTGTTGCTCATTGTGTTGTTCAACACTGTGAGCAACACGAGTTTGCTTACCCTTTTGACAGTCACCACACATCACGGTGTCTTTGAGGTTTAGTTTAGGAACACCTTTGACGGCATTGTGTTTGATAATCTTCTCAAGATTCCTATAATGAGAATGACCTAACTTTTGATGCCATAACCTTATATCATCAAGTTTTGTCAAATTGCACACTGATTTATTACCAACTAGGTAACAATTATCACTTGATCTTATTCCAGTCATGACACAAAAGTTAGTGTTATCAAACACTTCACAGGTATTTTTATTGAATTTTACCTCCAAATTGTCATCACATAATTGGCTAATGCTAATTAAATTAGCAAGTAAACCATCTACATGCAAGATGTTTTTTAAAGGAGGAAAATCAACAATATTCAGTGTTCCTTTTCCAACTATTTCACTCTTGCCTCCACCACCATAAGTCACTGAGCCTCCTTGAATAGGTTGGTACTCTGTTAGGAATGATTTTGTACCCGTCATATGATGTGAACAACCACTATCAAAGTACCAAGTTTCTGCAATGTTAGTCCTTAAAGCTGTGTAAACAACATAGCATTTCAGTTTTTCCTTGGGTAACCAACCCTTTTTTGAAAATCTGGATTTCTGTTTACCAGTGTTGCCATGAGTGTTGCCCTGAGAAATTGACGACACTTGAGGCAACACTTGAAGACTGGACATTTTCTTTTGAAGGAAAAAGCAATCTGATTTTATATGTCCAGCTTTGTGACAGTATCCACATTCATTAGATTGATCAGGAGTTTCACTAGGAGTGCTACCCTTTTCCTTGACACGCTCTTTTACAAAACAATTTTTAGTTTCAACATCAAACAAGGAAGAGGTAATACTTTCAAGTGATTCTTGGAACCCAAGACCAGCTTTCAGAGGCTTACTCAAATTGAGTATTTCATCCAATTTGGATGAACTCGTGTTGAGTTTTTTGAAGGTGGATTCGGCTAGGTTGAGTTTGGCCTTGATTTTATCAAGATCCAAGTCTCTCCTACTGAGTTGAGCTTCTAGCCGAGTCAAGGAGTTCTTAAGATCCTGATTTTCCTTTTTCAAGAAAACCACCATCTTGTTCTCCTTTTTCCATTCCACGAGGAGGGATTTATAGAGGTTTTTTAATTCACAAATGAGCTCATCTCTATCAAAATCATCCTCTATAAACTCCTCTGAATTTAAATCAGCAGAACCATGCAAACTAAGATCATTAAAAGAGTCATACCTGCTGAGTGTTGTGCCAAGTGTTGCCATTTCCTGGATGACACTTGGGGCAACACTTTCTGAAGAAGTCACCAATGTTGTGTCAAGTGTTGTCAAATCTGGAACAACACTTGAAGTAACACTTTTTGTCGAAGGTAGCTCCTCTACCGTGGCCATCATGACCACTTGCTCTGTCTTTTCTTCTTTCTCTGTTCCTTCCTCCTCTCCATCACTAAGAGATACCCACAAATTTTTGCCCGCCTTTCTCAAGGTGTTAGCACATTCATTGGCATAGTGACCCCAACCGGAACAAGCATGACATTGAATAGATTCAATGTACTTAGGATCGGACCGGATCTTTTCCGAGGATGCACGCCTAGGTGGGGTATCCTTTTGATTTGGAGGAGGACCTCTCCTTGGCACAAAACTAGAGGTTTTGGCCGCTTGGTCCTTAGCTTTTACCTGCACACTGTTAAATTTTCTAAGCATAGAATTATATCTCTTTGCAAGTAAAGCTACACTAGTATTTTCATCTAACTCCTCGAAGACTTCATCTTCATCATCCACACATGTGTCCGAAGATTCAACTTTTAAGGCAATATTTTTGCCTTTAGAAGCCTCTGTTTGTTCATTGAGATTCATCTCAAAGTTTTTCAAAATGCTCATTAAGGAGTTAATGTCCATAGTTGAAAGATTATGGGCCTCTTCAATAGCTGAAACTTTAATATTAAAACGTTCGGGAAGAGTACGAATAGCTTTTGAAACAAGTTGTTTATTTGTAAAAGGCTCCCCTAATACTTGACAAGCATTTGAAATATCAATAAACTTTTCAAAATAAGACGAGATGTCTTCGTTTTAACCCATTCTTAATCTTTCAAATTTACTAGTAAACTTCTAAGCTTTGTTTCTCGGACACTGCCATCTCCTTCACAAAATCTTTGTAAAGTATCCCAAGCATCTTTTGCAGAGGGACTATTTTGAATGAGTTTGAACATATGCATGTCAACCCATTCATAGATGGCATTCAGTGCCTTTTCATTGAAACTAGCAAGATTATTCTCTTCAATTGTCCACTCGAATTCAGGTTTGACTTGAACGTCACCATCGTCATCCGAAGGAAGAATTGGAACAGAATAACCATTTAAAATAGATCGCCAAGCCCGAAGATCAATTGATTTGATATGCGAGCGTAGGCGAATCTTCCAATAAGCATAATTAGATCCGTCTAAAACCGGTAATCTCTTTTGATTAGGGTTTGCAGGATTATAAGCCATGACAAAAGGATCTAAACACTTAGTATATCAAGTGCTAGGCTCTGATACCAATTGAGATTGTCTATGGCTTAGAATAAGTGAGGCGAAACTCACAAGGTGAGACGAAACTCACGAGTGTTGTTTTTAGTGTAGGCAACACAAACAACAACACATACACCAATTCTAGAAAAACACAAATCAATAGAAATAAATATAAATTGCAGCGGAAGAATTAAAGAAATATACAAGAATATAATTTTTATCAATTTATATAAATATATAACTTGATGGGTGTCAGGAAGGCAAGACCTTTCTATTAATAATATGAATTCAATACAAGGTCGAATAAGTTTCTTAATGATAAACGATTCCTGATATAAGGAACAACATATACACGAATTCTCTCTGAAAATGAACACTCAAAACCTCACAAAAATATAAAAATCTATATGAAATTCTCGAGTGTCGGATTGAGTGTTGCCGACACTTGAATGGCAACACTTGAGAGCAAAATTTTACTTCTTGTGCAGATTTGCGTTTTCTGAATTGGATGATCTTCACTGAAGATCCACTGCACTATTTATAGGCCACAAAGTCTTGGAGCCTACTCAAAATGATCAGCGACAGCCTTGAGTTTGTTTCCTCCAAAATAGCCTTCTCGCCTCTTTTGTAGGAGACTAGGTCTTCTCTTGCTTCTCTTGCTTGTACCTCTCAGCTGTAAGTGCCTTGTACTCTGACTTGTTCTCCCCCTGAATAGCTGAATAAAATATCTTTTTGCTTGGTCATTAATTAAACAAATAAACACATGTTTATTTGTTAATTTTCTCCTCTTCCTTCGTAACTAACGTCTGGGCAGTTTCTGTTGATCTTTTCAAGCTCATTTTAAGCAGACTAACTACTGTTATTTAAACATTAATTTCCACATTTTTATTTGTGAAAAATACAGTAACTATCTCAGTGTTGCCAAATCCAAACGGCAACACTTGTGGCAACACCAGTGGCAACACTAGTTTGCAACACTTGGGACAACATTCATGGCAACACATGATCTTAACATTAACATGATCAATAATGAGAATAAGTCTCGTTAGTTAGATCATATTCCTTACATTAAAAAGAAATTCAAAGAAAATGTGATATGTGCTTGAAGAAATATAATCAAGTCATATTGATGCTTGAGGTGTGAATGTTATTCACTAGATGATGGTAAAATGTAAGTTTTTTACTTTTAACATTGCTTGCTAAAAAGCAAAATGTTGAATCTTATCTCTTTAAGAAAAAGTTGGAAATCAACATAATAAAGAGGTAGTGATAAAACACAACTAAATATAGTTTGTGTATATATTATACTAAATACTATTGATTGCATATGTGTTGGGTATGCTTACAATAGTTGTGATTATAGAATTCTTGTTTATGAATTCAAGATTCAAGAATGGAATCGTGAAGCGCTTCTTTCTTTAAGAATATGTTTCCGTATAAATTAAAAGATGAGGCAAACTCGTTTAAACGGATTCATGATTCAATAGAAGAAGAAGAAACTTATCATGAGGAATGATAAAGAAGAGGCATGACCTCTACATAGCAAATGAGGTAGGATAAGAAAATTCTATGACCCGAATTTTCTAACCTCCATGATAGAAAGTGAATTACAAAGTTATAAAGATATTGAGCTCTTTGGAAGGATCTTTGTGGAAAGAGGCCATTAAAAGTGAGAGTGATTCCATCTAGGAAAATCGCACTTGGAAACTAGTGGATTTACCTCTGAGTAGTAAATCACTAGCATATAAGTGAATTTTCAAAAGGAAATGAAGACCGATGGAACAATCAATAAGTACAAGGCTAGACTTGTAATTGAATATTACAAGAAAAATAAAGACCTTGATTACTTTTATACTTATTCTCTCATCACGAGAATAAAGATTTGTATTTGCAATTGCTGCATAGCAGAATTTGAAATACATTAAATTGATGTAAATAACCTTTCTAAATGTCGATTTAGAAGAGAAAATTTACATAGAACAACCCGGGGGGTTTGTTGTACATAAGCAATAAAACAAAGTGTCCACAACGTACATCATGATCAAATGATGTTAATAATGAAAATTGACATTATTGCTAATTTTGGGACTACTCTGAAAATGTGGGGGTGGGTATACTTTGAAAAATAATTACCTTTTGGAGAGGTTTCCCCAAGAAAACAATGAGATGTCCATGTGAAGTATGGAAACGTAGGCCTACGTACACTTGTGAATGTGGGATGTTTCGCAAAGTAGCAAGTCCAATTACCAAAGAAATTGAATTTGGTTACTAAATGGTGGATTATGTTTCAAGAGTTATATTCATAACAATTGTGGATATTGGTTTGTTATATATGATTCAATAAGTTTGAATATATATAAAAATCAAAAGAAAATAAAATCAATGGAAATCAAGTATTGATGTCAAATTCTTGGAAGTGAATATATGATACTTTGAATGAAATAGATCAAAGTGTTGAAACGGTTCAAGAAATGGAACATAGAAGAAAATATGCTAGTTTGTAAAGCCATTGTATGACTAGAGACAAGTACAAAGATAATGACATCAAAGGTTTAATTGTGTGGATTTAAACAAGAGTGACTACGTCACTTTGTTAATTAAATCCAAAAATGATATGTTAACTAAAGAAAATTCTAGTCAATTTGATCTGTTGATTCAAATTCAAGAAAAACTAATAGACTTGTTGTTAAACAAGTCATTAGGTGGATATTCTTGAAATTTTTGAAATAATCAATACGAAATAGCTGAGATTTAAATGAATTTGAGTTAACAAATATCAAATGGATAAAGCTTGTGTTAGCAAGATGATATATTGCTAAAGTCAATTTATGATTGAAAAGACATATAGCAATATGTGTAATGGTAGTATAGACATATATGTCTAAGACATAATACCATTTGAGAACTACTCTCAATTAATTTGACTATGTGAAGTGAAATGAAAAATGGATCCGTTAACCAAAGGGTTAAATAGAGAGTTAATTGAAAGTTCGATGAGGGGAATGAGACGTAAGCCTCTTAAAAGTTAAACACAGCGGAAAATCCAATCTAGATGACTGGAGATCCCAAGAACTAGATTCAATGGGACAACCTAACTGTTAAAAGACTTGCAGCGTCACTGTGGGGGAACCAACCCCAAGTCCATTCCTGTTAGTGACATACCGAAAGGACAAGGATAAGCTTATGGCTTTTAATGATTCTTACGCGTCGAAAATTTGAGCGGGGTAATACGGGTTACCTTTAAAAAATCACCTATGTGAGAGAGAAGTGGGACCACTTCGAGGAGAATTGTGTGAGGCTCAATTCTTAGACCCTCTCACAGAACCAGGCAAAATGTTCAGGGCCATGAATGAATATAGCTATAAGAATTGAACTATGTTAGGACGTAACTTGTGTCAAGTATATGATCGGCTACACAAAAAGCATAACGGTTCAAGGACATCGTGTCTACCGACTTGCGAGTAGAGTAAATATGCTTGTACGAGCGAAGGTTCAATGGGCATTCCCACACCTATCGTATGCAAGTTTTCGTCTGCCGGACTCTATCACCAAACTCGTCATTAATTTCCTTCATGTGGGGGATTGTTGGAAAAAATCGTTATATGTGAAGGAAATTGTGTATTTTCCTTACATGAATCGTTTGTCGTTTGACAAAGATTATTGTGGGTTCATGTTCCACATTGTGAGAACATGAAAATGAAATATCTAGATGTCCAATTTGGTATTGGATGAGAAAGATATGATAGCTCAAAGTAAGTGGGTTAAAGTGTAACTTTTAGCAGTTAACACCACTATTGATGTCCCATAATTTCTAGATTAATTGAGGGATTAATATGGATCATTACTTTGAAATTTGGGGTTACAAAGTTTGGTATTAAACTTCTTGAATAGAAAGTAATGAGTCTCATATTAATACTAAGATTAATTGGGTATTCATGGGAGAGTTAGTGGAGCTATAAGTAGAGAGACCCACAATAATGAAAGTTGATTTTCTTTTTCCATCAATTCTCCACCTCCCTCTTGCAATTTGTTATCTTCTTCCTTTGACCTCCTAGAGAAATATACATGGTGATTTTGTCCAAGCATAGGGAAATTCGCCGAAAAACTTAAGTGCAAAGTTGTTCTGGTTCATCCGTTCTATCCTGGGAGACTAACGTCAATTGAAGACCTCGAGCACTCGTAGTGAGGGGGCGAATTAGTCTTAAGGAGAGTGTCTAACACGGCTCAGATTCAAGCAAATTCAAGACGACGACTTACAATTTTTTCTTTGTTAATCTAACAGAAGGAGGCAAGCCCCCCTATTCCAAAGGGAGACATCTCAAACAGCAGGATGGAGAAGAAGAAAAAGTTTGAGGAGGCAGCGATCGGGGAGAAGGATGAATTGAAGGCAGAAAATGCAAGAGCTAATATGGAAAGCTTTTTTGGGAAGGTAAACATTTTCTTTACTGAATATTTGTTTCAATGGACTTTGCTAAGCGTGGATCGCGGTAACATGTCATTACGCATGCATTGAAGTTTATAGACGTTTTGCTGAAGGAGGCAAAAATAAAGGAGGACAAGATCAAGATTTTGACTCAAAAGACCAAGGTGGAGAGTTTGAGGGCTAATCAGGCCGAGAAGGAGCTAAGGAATCTCACGAATAGGATGCTGAAAGTTGAGGAAGAGCACATTAAAGAACTGGAGGAAACAAAGGAGAAATTTATGATGGACGCTACTAAGTCAGTGATGGAGAGTAGAATAAATATGATAAAGGAATTTGAGGCGAGGAAGCATGTTTCATGGAGGATTGAAGAGTAAGTAGCTATGCTGAATGCCTTCCTATGTGAATGTGTGGATGTAGGAGAGGTCAATTCGCATGAGATCAAGGGGATTGATCAAGGCGGAGCAAGTGAGGAGAACAAGAAGGAAGATGAAGGTACGACTGTCAAAGGAAGTGAGAATGTTCCTGCAATGGAAGTTTAAAAACAATTTTATGTTTAAGCTTTTTGAACAATGGTTTGTGGTTTTATTCGTCATGCATGTGTTGGCATGTAAACTTTGGTTTTAAAATAGGGGGTGTCCCTAAAACATCTTTTACTTTTGGTTTTGTAATTGGCTCATAAGAGTCTGCACATTTGGTTTTGAAGATGTTGGATTGATTTCCACATCTTAGACTTTTGGTAACTATTAGGCTTTTCTTAACATGATGGTATTTTCGTTGTTTTCGACTCCTAGGACTATCGTGAAGAACAAAAGACAGCACATAATAGTGTTGTAACCACAGTGATTGTGATAACAGGTCAATGTTATAACCAATTTTAAAAGACAACATGTAACAATGTTGTAACCAGTATGTAAAGATAACATGCAACGATGTTATAACCAAGATGTATAGATAACATGCAACGATGTTATAACCATGTGATGATGACATGTAGAAATGTCATTTCCCTGTGTCTCTTAGGTAACATGTTTAATGTTACAACCCTTAGTTCACAACTTAGGTTTAAAATAGACGACCTAATTCATCTGACAAGGTGAATTAAGTCCGCTTTTTAAATCAGATGTGAAAAACGTGCGCCCCGGCGATTCTACAATCATAATTCTCTAAGCATATTTTATAATGTTTCTGAGTATGAAGAGATCGTGCACATTATATCATCGAGAAAAGCTTAATCCTTCAAGGCATTTGACATGTAGTCTTATGATGCCAGAAACACGTTAGGGTCGGGTGTTAGCTTGGCCAACCCCTCCAATGCTTAAGTCAGTACGGGTTTTTATTAAATAAAAGGAATAAAATAAAAATCGAAAAGATAGTTTAAGAAGAGATTTGTACCTTGGCGTTAAAATTTTAATAAAATTTAACTTACACGAAGTAATGCTTTAAGATGTATAGCTCTTCAGTTTTTACCAGTCGTATTTATTGTAAAGATTCTTCTTCTCAGGGCCCTTTCATAACTGGTTGATTATGATCATGCCCCATTGCACGGATCAGCCAAGATGCAAGTACACGAGTTGGATTTTCCGTGTGATGCTGTTTTTCGAGGTGCATCTTATCATATCCCGCTCCATTATAGATCAGTAGTATCCCCTCTTGAATCTTTGGTGAGGATAACGACTTGCCCCTAGGACGGGTGTCACACTCATCAGCATGTAGACCTTTTTAACATCTTCATCCTGATTTATTTTTGGTTCTTGACACTTTACAACTTCCACGCCATCCCTAAAGATCTTCTTTCGTAACTATGCTTGGCGAGAAGTAGAACATGCCTTCATATATGTTTTGTAACCCTCCTTAGCATCTTGTTGGTCTCCCTTCACCCTGATCACGCCCCAAGGCATT
The DNA here is from genome assembly GCA_022495995.1 of Adenophora triphylla var. japonica. Taxonomy (NCBI): domain Eukaryota; kingdom Viridiplantae; phylum Streptophyta; class Magnoliopsida; order Asterales; family Campanulaceae; genus Adenophora; species Adenophora triphylla. The sequence continues at coordinate 156,855 of JAFEMH010004674.1, read as the reverse complement.
GGCATCTTAATGCATTGATGGTACGTTGATGGGATGGCCATCATGTTATGGATCCAAGGTCTACCCAAGATGATGTTATAAGAGGATGGGCAATCAATTACGTAGATCCTTTCCATATAGTTTACCCCTTCCACGTAGATGGGCAACTTGATTTCCCCTATTGTCTGCTTAGTTTTCCCACTATAACCTACTAAAACGGAAGAGTTTTTTACGACTTCTGATAGAGGAATCATCATTTCTTCCAAGGTGCTTTTCATGATCAGGTTGACTGAACTCCCAGTGTCGATTAAGATACGTTTTACCTTGCAGTTGGTGATTTGCAGGGTAATGACTAATCCATCATGATGTGGGTCCAAGATGTCCTCTTTATCAACATCGTCAAAGATGATTTATTGACCCGGAGAGTGATCTGGATGCCTAGTGGGTAGCTCCAACTTATCTTCTTTGGAATCTTTAGCATGACGTTTTGCTGTGGAGTATGTAGTGCCATAAATGTCTGAACCACCCGTGATGAAATTGATCACCTTGGTTGCAGGAGGAGGTGAAGATGGAGCATCGGCTACAGCTTCTTTTGTCTTGGTCCGTCCCTTTCTTTTTTCGAGAAAATCCTTGAGGATCCCTTTTGAAAGCAAGTAGCTAATTTCTTTTCTTAGGGCGATGTAGTTGTCAGTAGTATGGCCAAAATCTTCATGGTAAGCACACCACTTAGACTTATCCTTCCAAGGTGAAGGTCTGTCGGCTGCTTTTGGCCATCTTGCCTTGCTACCCAAGTTGTCCATTGCGTATAGGAGTCCTGAAACATCAACAGAAAAGCAATAGTCACTAATATTTGGATAAGTTGCATCATCTTCATCGTCATCTTCCTCTACAATAATAATTTAGAAGAATCAGTTTTAGAATAGGGTTTCCCCCTATTTGATCGATGATGCGAGGAATCCGCCTTTCTGTTAGGATTTTCATATGTAGGTATCTTCTTTGACGCCTTGCCATGAACCATCTCGTCCTCTTCCAACCTGATGAATCGAACATATCTCGTTCTAATTTCTTCTAAACTCTTAGATGGGTACATGACCAAATCTTGGTAGAATGGTGATTCTCTTTTCAGGCCCATCTTGAAGGCTTCCGTTGCCGTTGACACATCGATATGAGGGATGCTCACGGCTTCATTATTGAACCTGAACACGTAATCTTTTAGAGTTTCATCTGGTTGTTATACCACCCTATAAAGGTCACTTGTTAGTTTTTCAAACTCACGATTACAAGAGAATTGATTGAGAAACATGTTTAGTAATTGAGAGTAAGAAGAGATAGAATTCATAGGCTGATTAGTAAGCCACATCAAGGCGGGACCAGATAGAGTTGACCTAAAGCCTTTGCACAAAAAAACTTCCTTAAGATGGTGGGGAATGCTAATGATGTCCATCTTTTCTTGGTACAGAGCTATATGTTCTGCAGGGTTCGTCGTGCCATCATATTGTTTCATTGGAGGTACTTGAAATCTTTTAGGGATCTCAACCCCAGCTATGGCAGGAATGAAACGTGAATCATGATGGCTGGTTGGAGACGCTTGGTTGAAGGGTAAGGTGACTCCGGGAACTTTCATGAGAATATCCTTGATCTATTGCACTTCTCTTGTGAGGGTGTTATCTGCAACAGGGTTAGTGGTAAATAATTGATTTAAAGAGTACCAAACATATTAAAAATCTCTGTTTGCCCCAAAGGAGGTGGTGTTGCAAAGGTAAAGCAGGTTGATAATGGAATTGGGCCGAATGTGACAGTGGTGCTTTTAGTCTGAACAGTGTTGGCCATTGTGACATTCCTTTGATCGCCTCCTGTACTTGGTCCATCATTCGGGAAAAGAGTCCTAGGCTGTAGAGGTGAAACCTCAGGCAGGCTGACTATTGAACCACTGCATCTTGGAGTTGACATTTCTTGTTGTATTCTGTTGATTGAATTTAATATCATTTGATTGGTGTACTGTTGTACATCTATCTGATTCTTCAACTGTTGCATCATGGTTGTCATGCTGTTTATAATTTCCATTGAAATTCCAGGCAACGTCATGGATGAAGAACTTCCGAGTTGAGGGGTTGGGTTTGAAGCGTCCCGACACTGAAGCCAACAGTAGGAGGGATACCAGAAGTCATGGGTAAGCTTGACGTGTTGGTTCTTGCCCCAGTCTTTATAATGAGTGTAGACATTGCAGAAGTAGGATTGCTCATCTTGATTGGAATCTAAAAAACCAAAGTTCCCACGGACGGCGCCAAATTATTTTGGACAAATTTCTACAAGTTAATTTGTCTTTGATGAACTTTGGGTACAAATGGAATATAATTCTCAAGTCAAGATGGACACAAGGATGTAACGAGGAAAACCTTTGAACAATTGTTCGCCGGAAAAAACCTCGGAAATCTTTAGGAAAAGCCTACCTTAACCAAAAATAATGTTATTGAGCTTAGTCATTTCAAATACAAAGTGCAGTGAGAGCGTAATGTTGAGTGTCTCGTGTGTACAGGTGCTCGTCTAGTGATGATTTATATACATGAAAAGATAACAGAAATAACAACATAAATGTAATCCCTATTCTTCCGCCTGAAATCATGTCATCTGTTGATGGTTTGTAGCCGTTACTCCTTGGTGGAAAACATGGCCGTTTAGGAGGAATAGCTCATCATTTGACTAGGTCTTCACGTTGTCGTGATAGAGTTATCCGTTTATGCGTGGATTAGTTCCTGAAAAATAGAGAAATATACAACAGACAATTCAAGGCGTTAGTTCAAGATGTAATTCAAGACGTTACCTCAAGGTGGACGATCAAGACATAAATCATGATGAGTGAAATTTTTGGGGTGAAACAACTATTCATTAAATAATAGTTGCAAAACTAAAAATTTAGAAAATGGATATAAGAATATTAATAATGCATTTTTGTCATTAAATTTTATAAAAAGTATTAATTTTTAGAATATTCTTTAAATAAAAACTAGACACTTATTTCACGATTGAGGGAGTATATATATGACATTGATCATATACTTCTCTTTACGTTTTCTCTCTTTAATTATGACTTGTGTTATATAAATTTCTTACAGAATACTTGATGTGATTATGAAAAATTGACTTGGGCCTGAAACAGTAAAATTAGGCCCATCATGGCGAATGGGCCCAATGGGCTAAATACGTATAATATGTGTGCTCAAGTAGGTTCAAAGTAGCGGAGGCGACAAGTATAGTGCCGACATGGGAAGGCCGGCGTGTGAGGGTAAGAGTTAAGCGGGAAGTACTCCTTATTTGATAGTAGCATGTACGGATATAATCAACAGGCGAGAATGACGTCTTTGTTGTGGATAGGATTGGCGGCAATATGAGGATTGCCGCCATTTCCTTGATTGTCGCCTGGCGACAAGCGTGACTAGTGATGTGGAATGATTATTGGACTGCCACGTGTATACCCCCCACTATAACCGTCACTTTTAAATAAATTGACATGATGAACAGTGTGTAACCGTCAAATATGGTGTGATGTGACAAGGTGAACAGTGAATCTCCACTAAGTTGGGGTGGTTGGCACCTTATGTGGATGATTGACAAGTGTCCACCATGTGTAAGGCACATGGTGCGTGGGAGTATATAAGCCTTTGGAAAAAGATCATTTGTAAGTTTCTCATACACTCTCTAAGCCCTCTCTCTCTCTCTCTCTCTCTCTCTCTCTCTCTCTCTCTCTCTCTCTCTAAAACTCTATTGTTATCAGTTTGTTCTAACCAATCATCTTACTCGTACGCCGGAGGGGTTTCGCCGGAGCCACCTCCGGCCTAGTTGACGTTTGTGAATGTGTGTAGGTGACCGTTCGACCATTCAAAGAAGAGCAGCCGGAGTATCCTTGTTTTCTGTTCAGACTCAGTTCCTGTGCAACCCGTTTGGTGTGGTAGCATCAGTTGGTTCCGTTGCCGCGACTTACTTTTCTTCTTTGTTTGGTCCGGTGGAGTTTGGTGGCTGTTCGTGGTTCGTTTGAAGCTGGTTACTGTTCGTGTTCTTGTTCAGAAACCTGGGAAGCCTTTTTGTCAGTGTTGTTGTCATCTTTGTTTCTATTAGTGTAAGTTTTGTTTGGTCTGTTGAAGGTTGTTGTGGATTTTCAGTTCGGGGGCTTGTTTGGGAACCCAGAAACTTTGTGTTGGTTGCTGTCAGTTTGTTTTTGTTGGTAAACTTTGGGCTTGTTTGTATATTTTTTTGTAAACTCAGAAAATCGTTAAAATGGGTCAAGATAGAGGGACCCACTCCAAGACTGCCCAAAATTTGGCATTGGTGACCCCAAACCCTAAAGACTCCCGTGTGGCCAGAGGGTCTGAAAGGGAGGGTGAGGTGCATTCAACGGAGATAGAATCTACAATTAGGAGGGGTAGGGAACGGGAAACAAAAGCGAGAGTTGATAAGGCAAAGGCAACAGCTGAGGTGCAGACTCCCGCCCCCTCAAGGAATGATGGTGTTAGGACGGAGGCCGACCAGATAAGGGCTGACAATGAGTTATTGTTGCAAATTCTCATAAATAATAAAAGGTTGAGGGAGATGAGGCAAGAGCCTTCTTAGATCCAACCCGATTTGCTAGCCGGGGTAGCAGGAAAAAGCCAGGCGGCAGAGCAGGTGGCCAGCCTGAGTGTAGATAAGAGGGAGCCCAAGCGAGCAAGGGATATGTCACCGCCAAAGGAGAGGGTCAGAGAGCATAGGCGAGAACTAGCCAAGGCGAGATCAGAGGGAGCCGTTGTGAAAATAAAGTATGAAGAAGTTAAAGAGGGGGGAAAGAGAAAGAAAGTGTACCACAAGTCTGGTAACTCGCGGGAGGATTCTTACTTTTATGAGTATGAAAGTGATGAGTTGGATAGTGGATCGACTATGGACAAGTCGTATAGGCCCAGTCGATCCAAATATTCAGAAGAAAGGTCGCATCATTCGCGGCATGCGGAGAGGCCACATCGAGAAGAGAAGTCACTGCGGGATAGGGACCGTAGGCGGCAAGAAAGAAATGATAAAGATATTGAAAAGGAGCGAGAAAAGAAGGCCGCCAAAGCTGAGAAAGTTGCAGAAGCTGTGAAAGCCGCATAGGTTGCTAAGGCCGCTGAAGTAGAGAAAGCTAAGAAGGAGGAGGAGGACAAGTGGAAAGTTGAAATGGCGGAAATGGCTAAGAAAATCAAGGAGCTTGAGGCGGGAACAAAGAAAGTGGAAGAAAGAGATTCTTATTTGGCTCCATTTAATAAGAGTATTCAAAGTGCTGCCCCAGATCCAACCTTCCGTATGCCTAATTTGCCAAGTTATTCTGGGAATTCCAGGGCTAAAACCCATGTGGGCGGGTTTGAAGTGACTTTATCTTTGTTGACAGAAAGTGAGGCTATTTTGTGTAGAGCTTTGGCAAGCACGTTGACTGACCACGCGCTGGAGTGGTTTTTGGCTCAGCCTTCGGAATCAATAGCTGGCTATCAAGATTTTAAGAGGAAGTTTATGGCGAGATTCAGTGCATCAGGATCACAGCCCGTCAGAAAGCAGGAGTTGTGTGGTATCAAGCAGAAGGCTGGGGAAGGGATTGCTAGCTTTACTGACAGGTTTATGAAAGTCGTTAATCAGATTTTCGATATTGAGCAGAGCCACATCATTATGTTGTATAATGCCAGTTTGTTGCCTAGTCCTTTCAAGCGGAAATTGGGCATGAGGTTGCCGGAGATGGCTGGGGAGCTGTATGAAAGAGTAAGAGGAATTGCAGCGGCGAGAATGATGATGATGTGAAAGTGACTCCTGCGGCAATGTCTGTAGTGAAGGAGGGTGGTAAGGAGAGAATTGAGGTGGTGAGAGATGAAAAAAGAGGAGATGGAGGTAGCCGGTGCGGAGGCCAAATCGGAGGAAGTGGAGGCCGCGGTGGTCGTCGTAGGGATCCGTGCAGAATTGTCAATTATAGTAGGCTGAATACCAGTATCAGCGAGATTTTGAAAAGGGTAAATTTTCCTGAGCCTTACCCCATTAAGGAAGGTATACTTGGAGCCAGAGATAGGAGCAGTTTTTGTGAATATCACAAGGATAGGGGGCATACAACCAAAAATTGTTACAATTTGAGGTGTGTAATTCAGATGAAGATTGATGGAGGAGACTTGAAGGAGTATTTGGAGGAAAATGTAGGGCGATATGATGGGACGAGACCTGAGAGAAATTTGGTGGATGTTATTCAGGATCCTTTGCCTAGTGTGGCTCACCTGAATAGTCAGATAATGATATTGTCGCATAGTTTTGATGTCCCTCAGTATGTCGCCAGTGAAGATAGGGTGATTAGCTTTTCCCGACGAGAATTGGCTATCACCAAGAGCCATGGGAACCAGCCGGTGATCATAACTATTTATCCAGGCAACAACATAGTACAGAGAGTTATGGTGGATTATGGGGCGAGCAGAAATGTCTTGTATTATGAAGCTTTTAAGAGAATGAATTATACGGAAGCAAACTTGGTGCCATACAAGGGATATTTAGAAAGGTTTACGAACCATGCTGTCAAGGTGAAGGGCACAATAATGTTGGAGGTTGAGATTGGCGAAGGCCGACTGGCGAGAACTGAGAATGTTGAATTTATCGTGATTGACCTAGTTTCCCCTTACAATGCCATAGTGGGAATCCCCTTCATGCTGAGTTTTGAGATGGTTTTGTCGATTCCCCACCAGAGGGTGAAGTATCCAACTCCTAATGGAATAGGTTGTTTGAAGAGCGAGATAATTACGGTGATGAGGAAGAAGATGGAGATGCAGAAAGCTAAGGCAGAAAGCACGAGCTCAATGATTATAAATTCTGCTTCTCCCCAGCTGAGGATAAATGTGGTTGAGGTTGTGGAGGATGAGGCTGATTGGATAGTGACCAAAAGCATGATGAATGGTACGACAATGATTGTCGCAGCGACAGGTGAAGCCCCAGTGAATGAAGAGGTTGAGATGAAGGTTACTGAGCGGGAGATTGAGGTGGTTGAGGTGCGAGAACCTGAGCAGGAGGCTCCTAAGCAGGAAGTTGAGGTGGTTTAGGTGCAAGAACCTGAGCAGGATGTTCCTGAGCATGAAGTTGAGGTGGTTGAGGTGCGAGAATCTGAGCAGGATGTTTCTGAGCAGGAAGTGGGGGGCGAGAATGTGTTTGCAATGGAGGTGGTGAAGGTGACCCCAACTCTGAGTTACGCAAGGGTGGTAGGGTTTGTTCAGATGGTAGAGCCGAGAATCGGAGAGGTAGTTGATGAAATTGTTGATGATTCAGAAGAAGATTGTGAGACAATAAAGGTAGAGGATGCAGAAGGGCGGCCAACCGGAATGTTTTTGCTGATCCCAGGAAGGCGATTGTCGCCAGGAGCAGGAAGAGAAAAAGAATGGAGGTGGAAACTTTGCAAGTACGGGATGAGCCTGACATTCAGGCGGGTGAAGAATTGGAAGAAGAAGAGGTTAACAGTTGTTGTGGGTAAAAATTCAGGATTGCAACATCTTGAAAAGCATTCAGCATGTCATCATCTTCGAACCAACAGTCAAGGTAAAATTACTTAGATAATTAAATCATTATTTAATTATTTTTATTATCTCTCATACAGGAAAAATAGAACGTGGGAAATATCTCTCATGGACTAACTTCAACTGTTAGAAGACTAAGTCAAGAATCAAGAGGATCATGACGAGATTTTAGGATAGTTTGTTAGGTCTTCAGTTATCTTGTTATTTATTTATTTATTTAAAGAGTTGATGGCTGGAACACGACACACACAGTTCACACATACGTTCTTGTACTCCGCCATAGCTCAAACATTTGTAACTCACTAAAAACATCAATACTACCGTTTGGGACGAAGGTGACCATAAACACCTTCTGAGGTTTTGTGCCGGTGAGATAGTTGTCTCAAGGGCTTTCTTTGTTACATGATCTTGTCATCTTATTTTCATAGTTACACCGATTTTACTCCATTGTGCCCTTCTAATCTCGTAATTTGATCTTTGATTTGATCCATTGTTTTTTCACCAAAACAATTTGGCGCCCACCGAGGGGCAATTGGTTTTTTAATCAGTTTAAAATTCTTACATTTCCACCATGTCTACCCAACCTATGACTTTCTCCGCCAGCAAAACCATTGCTATCCTTAGCAGCGTGAATCCCCAAACCAGTAGTAGGCCAGCAACCGGAGGCCAAGATTCATTGCCTCCTCCTCCGCCTTTGAATTCTGACAAGAAGCAGATGTCTCCATCTCCTGATCTCGAGGTCAAAAGTATGCTCATTCAGAAGAAGAATCAGCTGGATCGCCAGTAGAATAGCACCTCCTTGATAGCCGAAAGCTTGATAAAGGTGCAAAAGGAACAAGAGTTGCTCTCCAAAAGAATGGATGTTGTCTCACCTATCCGTCCTGGAGTCCTCGACTTCAACTTTGGGGACATCTCTCATACCTTCAATGAATTCCTTCCAATGGCTTCATCTCTAAGGATGTCGTCATCACTAACCCTGACGTCTTCTCCTTTGCTGACGACTTCTGTGGCGATGTCGACACCCTTAGCAACCAGTGCCTACAGGATGACTTTTCCAGAAGGACCCGTCTTCACTAATAGCACCATCATGACGTCTTCTGCAGATAATGCTAATCCTTTTGCTAATTTCAATACTAGTGCTGCTTTGGATAATACTGCTCGTACTACTAACCCTATAACAGGTACTTACATTTCGAACCAGCTTAAGGAGTTAAGGGACATGATCATTGTTTTGGTAAAAAAACAATCAAATGTAAAATGGTTCGAAACAAATTTGAGGAAGGTGCAATGGAATATAATCGGTGTAACAATGAAGATAAGATGACTCGATCATGTAACGAGGAAAGCCCTTGAGACAACTATCTCGCTGGCATAAAACCTCGGAAGGTGTTTATGGTCACCTTCGTCCCGAACGGTAGTATTGATCTTTAGTGAATTACAAGTATTGGAGCTATGGCGGATTATAAGAAAGTGTTCGTGAACTATGTGTGTTGATCGTGTTTGTTCCAGCCATTTAGCCCTTTAAATAGAAAAAGATAACTTGAAGATAACAAAACCCTAACAAACTTTCCTAAAATCTCGGCCTTGTTATCTTGGTCTTGACTTGGTCTCTCAACCGTTGAAGTGAGTCCACGAAATAGGTTTTTCACATGTTCTATTTACCTGTAATTAAAGATATAACAAAAATAATTAGATAATGATTTAATTATCTAAGTGAATTTTACCTTGTCCACGGGTTCGAAGATGATGACATGCTGGCAACTTTTCAAGATGTAGCGATCCTGAATTGACCCACAACAATTGTTCCCAAAAACTGTCTTTAATGAATTTAAATGGGCATTTTTTCTACTTTCTTCTAGAAGCTTTGGCGGTTAATTAACTTGATGGAGACGTGGCAGTTGAGGAGTTTAATCCATCTTAATTAGCATAAATACCGAGGATCTAGGGTTTTTAACTGAGCTCCTTTCGCTTTCCTCCTCACTTTCTCAACGTTTCTTCCATCTTCTTCACGGCGGTGAATTTCTTCAAGGTAAAATCTTTCCCTCTCTCTTTTCCTTTTTTGAAAATATGGTTAAGCCAAAAAAAGGCAAGGCACCAAGAAATCCTCTGAGTTTGAACGAGGATGGGGGTTTATCTTGTGAGGGCTTGTTGGCAAAACCGATGAAGAGGTTTGTATTTTCAACAATGAGCTCATCGAATCTGTTAAGGATCGACGATGCTTCCCAGATGCTACCATCTTCAGGCCTTTCAATGTGTTTCTTAGGGCTGATTTTGTGTCTCCACAGTGGATCTATTTTTACGAATATCCCTTTGCCCTAGGTTTTTCGTATCCCTTCCTTGCGTTGATAACTGAATTTTTTAGAAAAATAAATTTGACTTTCATCCAAGTAATGTCCATGGTTTGGAGGATTTTCTCTTGCGTCCTAAGGGTGAATCGGGAATTTGGGTTAGACATAGGTTTGAGAGAAATAGCTTTCGTATATGAGCTCCAAACCTTTGGCTCTACGAGGTATCTTTTAAATACTAGGTCTGGAATGAAACCACTGTTTTTGAGAGTGACGGTAAACGATAGGGGTTGGAAGTCAAAATATTTCTTTGTTGAGAAGGATTCTTTGGAGGAAGGAGACTTCTTGGCAACAGAATGGAACAGGGAAGGTATCCCTCTTTAATACTTCAGTTTTCTTTATTTCCCGCACTTACTTGAATTTGTAATTTCTCTGTTTGTTTTTGTAGCCATTGATTGGGTGAAGCTCTTCACACCTTCTGCCGAGACCATAGATAAGGTGAGGAGATTATTGGAGTTTTCAGAGGAGGATCGATCCTTCAAGCCATTTGAAGCAATAGCCGTTTCTGAAGAACAAGAGATACCACCATCTACTGAGATGTCCACTGGTAAGATCCTATTCTGTCCCAAAAAATTTTCCTTTAGCATTTGGATTTTGTTTTCATCTCATAGCGTGTACTCTGTTTTTGATAGTTTAGAAATCCACAGCTGCATTTTCTTTGAAAGACCTTCATGATTTTGTAGGGCAAACCCAAGCTAGCCAACAGTTGATGGTGCCTAAGAAAGAAATGGAGGCACCATCTATGGGAGCCAGGGTTAAGAAAAGGAAGGGCAGTTCTAAGGAAGTAATAAACGTTGATGAAACAGGATTGGCAGACGTTAAGGAGGCACTGGCTAGAGTGGCAGTGGTCAGTTTTTCAAAAGCATAGTTTCAAAGGAAATTTTTGAATATACAATACACCCCAAATTCTAATCATCAAACTTGTTTTTTGCAGGGTATTGATGCGGCTGGGATAAAGATGAATAGTCTCGAAGAAAGAAACAGGAAGCTGGTTTTGGAGGTATTGCATGCGAAGAAACAGAAGGATGTTCTGACTAAGAGAGTAGAGGATTTTGCAGAACGAGGTTGAGAGTTTGATGAAGGGCATGTCTTCCATTCAAGACACTCAATTGCAGGAAATTGAGGATATGAAGAAGAATATGATGGCCTCAGCTGCCCAGAGTATGATAGCAATAAAAATTCAGATGATGGAAGAGTTCCAGGCTGGAATGCACACAGAGTGGGTTGTTGAGCAGCAACGTTCACTCTTGAAGGCTTTGGATGGTAAGGGAGAGGAAGCAGGAGAAGGATCCTCAGCTGCGAAGGATGATGACATCCTAGAGGAAGGAGTAGCGACAACATCTGCGGCAGTAGCCACCCCGTGAAGAAAATCAAAAAATGGTCTTTTAGGTTTAAAAACTTTTGGTTTTGAAAATGGGTTGCGTCCCAAAGACAATATTTAAATGCTTTTAGTTTGTAATCGGTCCATAAGGGCCAAGACAATTTTCTTTTCATTTTTCAAGTGTTGGGTTGGTTCAACACTTTCATGTTTCGTAGGGTAAAAAACTTTTGTTTTACTTGGGTTTTGCTAAAAACTTTTGCTCAAGCATTTTTGGAAAATGAAAATAGAAGGTTGGCATGCTAACCTTTTCGGAGATATTGACAACTTGCGAGTGGATGTATAAATCCTTGCAATTACTTTGATTGACATGTGAATGTCAATAATCTTTTGTTCTTAGGTGGCATGAACATGCCACAACCTGTGAATACCCCGTCCCGATGCAACGCGCATTCGGAGGTTTAAAATAATTAATCATATAATGTCGAATCGAAATGGGATATTCATTTAGTGACACTCGATTTAAACCATATTAAAATATTAGTTTAAATTTGAGAGTCGCCACGCCACTTTGATATAGCCCAAAGCTTTGAAAAAAGGCTAAACAGTTAATTGGGTTCGGGGGTCAAGTTACAACAGAAGAAGAAACGCTATCACTCCTATTGCCCGACAAATCGGTCTTTCTAGCATGTGGGGTGTTGGTTCTGTGCGGTGTTTACAGGAATAGATAGAAGAAACGGGATCATGCATAAGGAGGAGGGGAGAGAAAGAATTAGTTAATGATCACACCCTAGAACCTTTGAGTTAGGCCCTCGGAAGGTGCACTAATCAACGTTCATCCTTGGGGGATTGTTGATCATGGGATAATTATAACTAAGGTGGAAGGAAAGAAATAGTTCCTAGATCCATTGGGTTTCTTTGGGCGAAACCTTAGATCATCCTCGGCTATTGCATTAAAAATCTATTAAAAATGTCCTACATCTAGCATAAAGACATAATGAAAATAAACATGCAAATATTATAATACGACAATAATAATAATAGAGAACAAAAATATTAAAAAGAGCCTTACCAATTGTAGCAAGACTTTGGGATCGAATCTAGGGCGATTCGAAGAACGTGGGAAGAAATACGGGTAAAACAAGTGTAATCTCGTTTCTCCCGAATAAATTGTGTGTGGAAAACTGTAACCGGGCACCCCTATTTATAGTGCTTCGGTAATTGGGCTGGGCCAGCTGAAGGGTCGATCGGCCTTAAAAATAAGGTTCGATCGGCACAAAAAGAAAGGGTCAATCGGCCTTAAAAATAAGGTCCGATCGGCACTTAAAATAAGGTTCGATCGGCAGTTTAAAAGGATCCTAAATAACTTGGGCCGATCGGCCAAATATTGAGCTTAGGGTCGATCGGCCAAATTTGGCCCAACCTCGCCTTCACCTTGGCCCAAATTCCATTCTGCCTTGGCCCCAATTGCTCAGGCCACTCTCGGCCATGCTCCACATTTCCCTCGGCCACAAAAATGAACTTGGCCGGCCAATTGATTTGCTGCTTTGCTTTGGACAATTTTATTATTCGTTTCGTCCCGCTATTTTGCAGTCGCACTTTGACCACTTTAATGACTTCTTTTGCACTTCGCTCTTTGGTATTTTATCTTTCATTTAATCCCAGGAATTTTTATAAATCAATTTCGTCCCAAATTTCCATATTTTCCAGTTTAGTCCCTGAATTTCCAATAAATTCCAACTTGGTCCAAAAGCTTCCAAATGCCAGTTTAGTCCCTGAATTTCCCGAATTGCACTTCAGTCCCTTTTTTCGGACCGGGTACTAACAGTAGCCCCTCGGCGACGCTTCTTGTAAGACAAGTGGGGTCGACGATAAAAATAGGATCCATCCTGAAAAAAGGGATTTCAGGAGGTAAGACAATGATTTGCGGATGTGAGGTTTGGACTCGTTTGAGTCACAAATGGAAGATGACCAGGTAGGTCGAGCGGCTGGACCCACGTCGGGCTACCTACGTATCCCAAGAGGAATCAAGCCAAGTCGTAGTTCGAAAGAGTGGGCGTTTAGTACCCGAGAATGGCGGACGTGCGGCGTCTCAAACCGAAAATATGATTGTGTGGGAATCACTCAACATCTGACTATGCGGTTGTCACCCAACGGCTGACTCTGCGATCGTCACCCAACGTCTGACTGTGCGGTCGTCACCCAACGTCTGACTCTGCGGTCGTCACCCAAGAATATGAATTTTAACTCTGTGGGAGTCACCCGGAAAAAATAGAAATTTGACTCTGTGGGAGTCACCCCGAAAAAATAGAAATTTGACTCTGTGGGAGTCACCCCGAAAAAGAATAATTTTGACTCTGTGGGAGTCACCCCGAAAAAGAATAATTTTGACTCTGTGGGAGTCACCCCGAAAAAGAATAATTTTGACTACGTAAGGGAGTCACCCGAAAAAAAATAGAAATTTGACTTTGTGGGAGTCACCCCGAAAAGAATAATTTTGACTCGTGGGAGTCACCCGAAAAAATAATTTTGACTCGTGGGAGTCACCCCGAAAAAGAATAATTTTGACTCATGGGAGTCACCTAGAAAAATAGAATAATTTGACTGCGTAAGGGAGTCACCCCGAAAAAATAGAAATTTGACTACGTGGGAGTCACCCAGAAAAAATAGAAATTTGACTCTGTGGGAGTCACCCCGAAAAAATAGAAATTTGACTCTGTGGGAGTCACCCCGAAAAAATAGAAATTTGACTCTGTGGGAGTCACCCCGAAAAAATAGAAATTTGACTCTGTGGGAGTCACCCCGAAAAAATAGAAATTTGACTCTGTGGGAGTCACCACCACCAGAAAAATAGAAATTTGACTACGTGGGAGTCACCGAAAAATAGAAATTTGACTACGTAGGAGTCACCCCGAAAAAATAGAAATTTGACTACGTGGGAGTCACCCCGAAAAAATAAATTTGACTACGTGGGAGTCACCAGAAAAATAGAAATTTGACTGTGGGAGTCACCCCAGAAAAATAGAAATTTGACTGTGGGAGTCACCCGAAAAAAAAAAATAGAAATTTGAATTATAAATAATAAAACAAAAAAGATTTGAGTTATATAAAAATAAAAGGAGTAAGAGTTTTTTGAAAAACGGGGGGTATTAAATATCTGGTCAACCGCTTGGACTGAGGAGACGCGTGTCGAGGTAGGGAAGAGAAAGGGTCGATCGGCCCTTCCTCCTGATTGGCCAAGGACACTTTGACGGGGATCCGCCTGCTGAGATGAGATCCGGGACCGTTCGCTCGATCAGAAGAAACAAAAAATCAAGGGCCGATCGGCCTTTAAATCTGCTGGTCTCCTTCTTCTTTTTACGCCTCTTCTTCTCCGTCGAGTTTCTGAAGCTTTCTCGCCTGAAAATTATTCCGAGTATTTTCGTTTGTTTTGAGCCGATTTCGTGAAGATCTTGCCATGGATAATCCTCCGCATTGGGTCAACGATGTGATTTCCATGATGGGTCGCCCGATCATCAACCTTTGGGCTCGTATTCAGCGACATTGGTATGGGTGATGCTTTCTTTGGCTATGGCGGAGGAGTTGGTGCTAGTGGCCATAGTGCGGGGCAGCCACGGTTCTGGTAGTTTTAGGGGTGGTTATGGCAATATGGGTGGTGGTTTTGATGGTGGTTATGGAGGTTATGGAGGTGGTGATGATGGCAGCCATGGAGGTTATGGTGGCGGTGATGAAGGCAGCCATGGCGGCGGTGGCAGCGGCAGTCATGGCGGCAGTGGTGGCGGGCATGGCGGCAATGGTGGCAGCAATGGCGGCGGCGATGATGATGAAGAGGAAGGTGATCCCGACGCCGGGGAGAGTGATAGGAGTGACGCCGGCGGGGACATTGAGGCTAGGAGGCGACGGGCTTTGCGCAATTATCGACCCTCGAGGCTGCATTTTCTGTTGTACAATCAGTCTGACTTTTATCCGGGCTTGGCTTTTCATGGGTCCACCGGTCTTCGCTCCCGCGTCGGGATGAAGGTAAAGAATTTTTTATTTAACAACAGAATATTTCATGCATGTACAAAGTGTTTATTATTTTAAATGCGAGTAATGACACATACCTGTGTTGTGTTTACCTGCAGGGGAAGAAGATGAAGGGACGCAGCTCCCTTAAGGCGGTCGGAGAGTTGTGGGCGGCCTTGCTGGCCGGTGAGGGTAGTCCTCGGGAGCGAGTACAGAGCTTGGGGTTGGCCCCCTTTTTGGACATGGTTCTGCAGATGGGCCAGACCAGGAAGTGCAATGCGGTTGTGAAGGCGTGTCGGGAGTTTTGGTGGGACACGACACATACCTTCCATTTGAGTTGGGGAGAGGCCACGATCACTCCTACAGACTTTGCCGTCCTTACTGGATTGAGGTTCACGGACATAGCATTGCCCTTTGATGATACTCTTCATGCTGATCCGGCTCGTCAGGTCCAGTTGTTTGGTGCTAGCCTGGGCTCGAGTAGGAATTTTGGTGTTGATGTGGGGAAGTTGTACAGGCTGGTTAGGGCTGCTATTGATCGGTCTGGGGCTAGCCGCACGGGCTTGACGCACTTGTCAGGGGATTTCTTTGGTACGGATTCTCAGTATCGCTCTTCCCCAACTCGGGCCCAGTGTGCCGATTCTCTTTGTTGGGTGCCTTGACTGATTTGAGCTTAGTGCGAGATATCTCTTGGGGAGGGGCCGGCTTGGCCGAGCTGTATCGGGCCCTTGATACTGTCTCGAGGTCCAATACCTCTTCTTTTGATGCTTTTCAGTTTGTTCTGGAGGTATGCCAACTTTTGTCATTTTCATGGTCCTCTTACTTGTTACTTGTCTTTCTGCCTTTATAAATATCTGCTTTCCGTGTCTTTTGCAGGCATGGGTCTATGAGATTTTCGGCGTCGCGCCGTTCACTGCGGGACCCGGACTCGGGATGTGCCCGTCTTGCGCTCTTTTGGAGGAAGGAGAATCGGATTGAGGGTTCCCGAAGACGGTTCGTGAGTCCGAGCTAGGTCGTTCTTGATGGTCCCAGTAGGCCCGAGTTTTGCTCTACCCATGGACTCCCGAGGCCTCGAGGCGGTTGGTCTGTCCGAGACGTGGCCTTCTCGCAGTTGTTGGTTGGATTGCTTGGATGAGATGTACTTGGGTGAGCGGGTGGCGAGACGGACTATGCGTGGGCTCCGCTTTATACGCTGACATCCTCCCGGAACATGTGGTATCCGAACCGATTGGCGAGGAGGGCGGAGTATCTACTTGGGGTCCACCTTGCTCGGTTCCGTCTTGATATGGGCTATGTGGATTTTGTGGAGCTTTTACGAGATCGCCGCGGGTGGTGAGGCGGGCCGAGGCCGCAGAGGCTTTGGTATAGGGAGCGGGATTGGGTCATCCCCGAGCCGATGGGTGCTGGACATCCCGAGATTGCTGATATGCCCCCATTTCCCGACCATTTCTTTGTGCATATGGCCGACGGGGAGGTGAGGGTAGACTTGACACCTACAGAGGCCGATGAGGTCGAGGGTGCTCAACTTCCTCCAGGCGGTTCCGGCGGGGTATACCTCTTACTTTTCTTTTCTCTTTATGCACTGATTACTATGTTTTAGCCATGATGTAACTCTCGCGCCTGATTTTTTTTTTGTAGGTTACCAGAGATTCTTATGTGCGGGCTGTGAGGCAGACCAATGTACTGAGCCGTCTGCTGAGAAGTGCAGTGCAGGCACTTTCCTGCCAATCCCGGAGGTCAGTAGACGTGGATCCGGCGCAGCGGAGACAGCGATCCCATGATGAGGGTAGCTCGACATCCAGATTTTCTCGTGGTCGCGCTTCGACCTCCCGTCGGGGTCATTAGGACTTTTTATTTTGTAGTACCTGTAGGGAAGAAGTAGGAAAGAAGCATGCAGACTCTATTTTTTATGCTGACTCACTGATGTAATGCAAATGCTTTTATATACAAGCTTAATGAGTTAATTTGAATGTTTCTATTTTCTATTTTGTACATTGCAATGAAAAGTTATCCTAGAAATTGACGTATAAGGCAGTTACCCTATGGTTTAGAGAGGGGTTTAGGCTCGAAGCTAGGGTTTTGGGAGGCATTTGTCACCTAGGCTTGAGGCTAGGGTTTAGAAAGGTACTTGTCTCCTAGGCTTGAAGCTAGGGTTTTGGGAGGCATTTGTCACCTAGGCTTGAGGCTAGGGTTTAGAAAGGTACTTGTCTCCTAGGCTTGAAGCTAGGGTTTAGAAAGGTACTTGTCTCCTAGGCTTGAAGCTAGGGTTTTGAGAGGTTTTTGGTCACCTAGGCTTGAGGCTAGGGTTTAGATTTGCGGCACTTCTGAACAAGGCAATTTGAGCAAAAAGGTTATGGTTTAAGCAGGGCGAGGCTGAGTAGGTGTCGATGATAGAAGGTGTGATTAGGTAAGTTTGATGTCCAGAGATAAGGACCGAGTCATCTTGAGAGTCACAGAGATACGTCTTTGATAAATTTGAAGAGTTTGAAAATTTGTGGAGACCAAAGAGTGATGTAAACAAGGTACCAAGGAGGACGGTATTTTGAAAGCATGTTTATTTGATAAAGAGGCCTTATGATTAATTATGTTTCTAACTAACTCAAAGAGTTCGCCACATGCTGATCTTGATGACAAGGGATGCCTTTCTTGCTAGATATGATTTTGTCGGAGCCTCGATTTAGAGCCCTTTGGCCTTTTCTGAAGAACCACATAGTCGACCCATTTTTGTTGAGGGGAGCCCCAATGTTTGATGAAGTGACCTTGGCGAAGCCCCAATTGATGATGCAAAGCAAACCTGAAGGGAATGGCGAAGAGAGCCTGAGAGAACAGCTTAACAAAAGCCCCAGCTTGGAGAGATTCAATGTGTCCCTAGTGCAGACAGAGTCATCTTGCGGCCACGGAGGCGACCCATTGTTTCGAACAACAGTCAATCAGTCGCTGGACAAGACTCGGAAATGTATATGTGCAGGGGCACATTTTTTCGAAAGTGGGAATGGATCCCGAATTCGTGTATGACACTCTCGCTTTTGGGTTTGACTCTTTTGGGAGAGTATAAGCATCACTAGGTGTAGAAAAGTGTATGGGAGCCCCTGCTGACAGAAAGACAGTGTTTGGCTCTTCCTAGATTGTAGAAAAGAAGACTTGTCGAGACATTTGAAGACTTGTTTTATTCAGAATTATGTTTTGATTGCTCGAGAATGGACCTCACTGATTGGTTGATCAAATTCCAATTATATAAGTAAACAAATAATGACTGCTTTGATAAGAGGTTGGAAATCTGGCTTGACTTTTGGAAGGAGAAGGATGTTCCGTTGTTGCTTCTTTGCTCTGGGCATTTGGTGGTAATTTTCGTGCGGTACACTGCATTGATCTTCTTTATGGGAAAGAATAAAAAATAGAAAAAAGACTGGAGTGGAAGAAACAAGACTGGAGTGGAAGAAAAATCGGGATTTGACTGATTATAGCCCCTTCTATTTTTCTGTCTTTCGAGTTAAGATTCGTTGCTCCTTTGTTCCGAGGGGAGTAGTCCCTGGCGCGCGTCTCCTTATTTTTACCGGAGTGCCGTTGAGAGGCACGGATGCGAAGCCCCAGTGGGACTTTTGCAGACAGTGTTTGAGGAGTCGAATGAACGAATTTCAAGAATAGGACGAGTTCCCAAACTTGGAGAGGGTATGTAATATGTTCACGTAGGATAACAAGTGACTCAGAATGAGAATGCCGTCCGGTAGAGGTTGTAGCTGGTCTTTGGGTTGCGATCGATCATTGGGTGATGCTTAACATGACCTCTTAAAGTGAGAGGTCGGCTGGGCCTTTTGTTGAGAGGTTGGTTTGAGGGATGTGTTTGGAATTTCTAAGGTGAGGGGATTTTCTTGTTGCTGCTTCTTTAGAACCTCTAAGAGTGAGGTTAACTTTGATTTTGATAAGGTCAAGGGTGGTGATGGAATCCTCTAAAAGTGAGAGGATGGACTTTGGAATTGGTTTACGGGATTCGTCCAAGAGGGAATCTTTGTTGCTTCTTTTCGCGAGTTCGTTGTGATTTTAGCAGGTAACTTGATCACGATAGGACTTTCACTCGATGTCTCATTTTCACAACCTTTCAGCAGGTAACTTGATCACGATAGGACTTTCACTCGATGTCTTTTTTTTTTTTTTTTTTTTTTTTGACACCCTCTTCTCGAGGAAAGCCTTCGGACTCGTTTGCTCGCGATAGCCCCTAGCGTATGCTTTACCTTTTCCCTCTTGGGCTTGGAGGTGGTTCCTTCTTTTGTGAGTCGAGGGAGCCCCTTGTCTGAGTTTCTTTCGCATTCCGACTTTCTTGAGCTTTGTGAGTCAGGGGAGCCCCTAGTATGGGCTTCTTCCTTAGGGTTTCAAAACTTGTCGATCTTGAAATGAAAGGGTATTTATTTAGTGAGGATAAGGTTATGGCTTCCTATGGTGAGAGGTTTAAGCTTCAATCGCTACTGGATAGCATTCTCAAAAGAGTATTTTAAGATAAATGTAAAACTCATTTAACCGACTTATTAATGTATGGCAAAATATATTCAGACCATGAGAAAGATATGTGAGCATATTCAATGAAAGCTTAACGATCAAATGGAAAAACAGAGGAGACGCGAGATTGGGGGGTTGGTGAGCCCCAAGTTGATATTCATGTAGCACTTGTGAAGGATAAGAACAACTCCTTGCTTCTTCTTTAAATTGCAGTGGCGTGAGCAGCTATTTTCTGATGATGAGCAACAACGGTCTTTGCTTATCTTGATCATATGAAAAGGATGTTTAAGCGGGGGAGAGTGTATTTGGGGAAGTGTATGCTCGAGGAAACATAGAGGGTGTGTACAAGGAGAGGGTCTGGAGATAGTGTATGAAAAGTATATGTATGAGTGTATAGAGATGGTATATATGAGGAAAGTACAGTGAGTTGTTTACTCCAATCAAAGCGTTCATTCATTGTTTACTTTATTAGCCGGTGAGTTTATCAGTGAGATTAGCAACCAAGTGATAATTATAAATAAAACAATCTTCTTGAAAGTAATGCGAGATTATGTCTCAAGTCTAGAGAGAAAAGAAAGAAAGACCTTTTTTATTATTGAAGTAACTAGTTCAAAGTGGACATTACATATCAATGCCCAAAATGGACGTAAAAAAGACACACTAGAACCTACAAGACTGAATGAATCTAAATCTTCCCTCGAAGGGTGAGGGTTCCTTCATCAATGAGGCCTTGGGTCTTCCCTTGGTTGATCAATCTTTGAATTGAGCGTTTCAGTTGCACACATTTGTCAGTGGTATGCCCAGCGTACTTGTGGTATTTGCAAAACTTGGATGTATCTAAGTCTTCCCTTGGGTTAATAGGCTTGTAGTTCTCGAGCGGCTTGATCAAATTCTTTCCCATCAAAATGTCGAAGAACTCACCCACAGGCATTCCTAAGTCATCACAATGTTCCTTGTTGATCTTCTTCTCGGGTATTGATGCCTTTAGTTGGTTGGTGGCCACAGCAGGCATCCTGAATGAGAAATTCTGATGTGTAGGACCATAAGGGGAACCATAAGCATGTGGATGATAGGGACCCCGGAATTGAACAGGAGGAGGAACTCTTCTCAAGTATTCCTGAATGTAAGACAAATGGTGCTGCTCAATTTCATGTATGTCTTTGAGGAGGTTGATCACTCCCAACTTCATGTTTGAGACTTCTTTGAGGGCTTCAATGCTTTTCTCCAGAGACATGATGTGAAATTCTGTAAGAACATATGGCGGAGTTAAACCAATGAGTTGAATTAGATTCATAATTAATCTTAAGGCATCCTTGAGAAAATATTTGACCTCCACAATTTTGAGTTTGACCGGGCTGAAGTTGCTTACGTAACCCTTACCATTTAAGGTACGAGTCTCAGGTCACCGTAGTTCGAGGGGGATGAATGTAAAAGAGGAAGATGACTCGATCCTTGGTCAAATGAGGGTGATCTAGGTGAGTTAATTTGGGCTTGGGTGAGGATTGGCCTTGGTTGGTCTTTGGCTGAAGGGTGCTAGAGATAAAGGATCTAAACTATGGATGGTTTTAAGGCTAAGGGAGCAGACTATGGAAGGTTCAAGAGATGAGAGGTAGAACTTTGAAGGGTCCTAGATTGAAGGATAATTAAGCATTTTATTTACAAAAAACTTTTTATAGAACCTACTTTTGGTTGGAAGGGATACCCCTTTTTCGCAACTAACTAAATGTCCTAAAGTGGTGGATCCTAACGACTAACCGTCTCATATAGACATTTAATATGATATTTATGGAAAGTACTACAGACCCATGATAGGACAAGATCAAGCATTCAAACTTTACATGGTACGTCCTTTAAAAGGAAAATCAATTTTTTTTAGTGCCTTTATTTTCTTTATAGATCTTGAATTATCATTGATTCGTAGTGACTTAACATAAAGACCTTATTAATTGTCTACACAAAAAAGCTAGTCAAACCAACCGGTCACATGGAGTGTATTCCTAGTAAAGTGGGTAACACAAGGGTTAGATTTCAGGCTCCCACCGTGCAGCCGAAGCGCACTGATGAGTGGATGGCCAAGTGAGACTCGGAAGGGAGGCGACATGATCACCACACTTCCCGCACTTTGGCTTCTCCGATGGGTTAAAGGGTGTCTGTGCAGTGTGACACGGACTCCAGTGGTAGTGTGAGGTAAAAGAGTCTAATTCTTTTTAAGGAAAAAAAAAAGAGAAAGATTTTTATTTACATGAGATGCATGCATGCAATGCAACAGTTAAGAGTAAAGAAAATAAAAAGAAAGCAAAATACAACACCATACAAGAAAACGAAAGTCTGACCCACTTAGTTTGAAAAAATTTCAAAACAGTCCCCAGCAGAGTCGCCACTGTGAATACCCCGTCCCGATGCAACGCGCATTCGGAGGTTTAAAATAATTAATCATATAATGTCGAATCGAAATGGGATATTCATTTAGTGACACTCGATTTAAACCATATTAAAATATTAGTTTAAATTTGAGAGTCGCCACGCCACTTTGATATAGCCCAAAGCTTTGAAAAAAGGCTAAACAGTTAATTGGGTTCGGGGGTCAAGTTACAACAGAAGAAGAAACGCTATCACTCCTATTGCCCGACAGATCGGTCTTTCTAGCATGTGGGGTGTTGATTGTGTGCGGTGTTTACAGGAATAGATAGAAGAAATGGGATCATGCATAAGGAGGAGGGGAGAGAAAGAATTAGTTAATGATCACACCCTAGAACCTTTGAGTTAGGCCCTCGGAAGGTGCACTAATCAACGTTCATCCTTGGGGGATTGTTGATCATGGGATAATTATAACTAAGGTGGAAGGAAAGAAATAGTTCCTAGATCCATTGGGTTTCTTTGGGCGAAACCTTAGATCATTCTCGGCTATTGCATTAAAAATCTATTAAAAATGTCCTACATCTAGCATAAAGACATAATTAAAATAAACATGCAAATATTATAATACGACAATAATAATAATAGAGAACAAAAATATTAAAAAGAGCCTTACCAATTGTAGCAAGACTTTGGGATCGAATCTAGGGCGATTCGAAGAACGTGGGAAGAAATACGGGTAAAACAAGTGTAATCTCGTTTCTCTCGAATAAATTGTGTGTGGAAAACTGTAACCGGGCACCCCTATTTATAGTGCTTCGATAATTGGGCTGGGCCAGATGAAGGGTCGATCGGCCTTAAAAATAAGGTTCGATCGGCACAAAAAGAAAGGGTCGATCGGCCTTAAAAATAAGGTCCGATCGGCACTTAAAATATGGTTCGATCGACAGTTTAAAAGGATCCTAAATAACTTGGGCCGATCGGCCAAATATTGAGCTTAGGGTCGATCGGCCAAATTTGGCCCAACCTTGCTTTCACCTTGGCCCAAATTCCATTCTGCCTTGGCCCCAATCGCTCAGGCCACTCTCGGCCATGCTCCACATTTCCCTCGGCCACAAAAATGAACTTGGCCGGCCAATTGATTTGCTGCTTTGCTTTGGACAATTTTATTATTCGTTTCGTCCCGCTATTTTGCAGTCGCATTTTGGCCATTTTAATGACTTCTTTTGCACTTCGCTCTTTGGGATTTTATCTTTCATTTAATCCCAGGAATTTTTATAAATCAATTTCGTCCCAAATTTCCATATTTTCCAGTTTAGTCCCTGAATTTCCAATAAATTCCAACTTGGTCCAAAAGCTTCCAAATGCCAGTTTAGTCCCTGAATTTCCCGAATTGCACTTCAGTCCCTTTTTTCGGACCGGGTACTAACAGTAGCCCCTCGGCGACGCTTCTTGTAATACAAGTGGGGTCGACGATAAAAATAGGATCCGTCCTGAAAAAAGGGATTTCAGGAGGTAAGACAATGATTTTGCGGATGTGAGGTTTGGACTCGAGCTGAGTCACAAATGGAAGATGACCAGGTAGGTCGAGCGGCTGGACCCACGTCGGGCTACCTACGTATCCCAAGAGGAATCAAGCCAAGTCGTAGTTCGAAAGAGTGTGCGTTTAGTACCCGAGAATGGCGGACGTGCGGCGTCTCAAACCGAAAATATGATTGTGTGGGAATCACTCAACATCTGACTGTGCGGTTGTCACCCAACGGCCGACTCTGCGGTCGTCACCCAACGTCTGACTCTGCGGTCGTCACCCAACGTCTGACTCTGCGGTCGTCACCCAACGTCTGACTCTGCGGTCGTCACCCAAGAATATGAATTTTAACTCTGCGGGAGTCACCCGGAAAAAATAAAAATTTGACTCTGTGGGAGTCAACCCGAAAAAATAGAAATTTGACTCTGTGGGAGTCACCCCGAAAAATAAGAATTTTAACTCTGTGGGAGTCACCCCGAAAAAGAATAATTTTGACTCTGTGGGAGTCACCCCGAAAAAGAATAATTTTGACTCTGTGGGAGTCACCCCGAAAAAGAATAATTTTGACTCTGTGGGAGTCACCCCGAAAAAATAGAAATTTGACTCTGTGGGAGTCACCCCGAAAAAGAATAATTTTGACTCTGTGGGAATCACCCCGAAAAAGAATAATTTTGACTCTGTGGGAGTCACCCCGAAAAAGAATAATTTTGACTCTGTGGGAGTCACCCCGAAAAAATAGAAATTTGACTCTGTGGGAGTCACCCCGAAAAAATAGAAATTTGACTCTGTGGGAGTCACCCCGAAAAAATAGAAATTTGACTCTGTGGGAGTCACCCCGAAAAAATAGAAATTTGACTCTGTGGGAGTCACCCCAAAAAATAGAAATTTGACTCTGTGGGAGTCACCCCGAAAAATAGAAATTTGACTCTGTGGGAGTCACCCAAAAAAATGGAAATTTGACTCTGTGGGAGTCATCCCAAAAAATAGAAATTTGACTCTGTGGGAGTCACCCCGAAAAAATAGAAATTTGACTCTGTGGGAGTCACCCCGAAAAAATAGAAATTTGACTCTGTGGGAGTCACCCCGAAAAAATAGAAATTTGAATTATAAATAATAAAACAAAAAAGATTTGAGTTATATAAAAATAAAAGGAGTAAGAGTTTTTTGAAAAACGGGGGGTATTAAATATCTGGTCAACCGCTTGGACTGAGGAGACGCGTGTCGAGGTAGGGAAGAGAAAGGGTCGATCGGCCCTTCCTCCTGATTGGCCAAGGACACTTTGACGGGGATCCGCCTGCTGAGATGAGATCTGGACCGTTCGCTCGATCAGAAGAAACAAAAAATCAAGGGCCGATCGGCCTTTAAATCTGCTGGTCTCCTTCTTCTTTTTACGCCTCTTCTTCTCCGTCGAGTTTCTGAAGCTTTCTCGCCTGAAAATTATTCCGAGTATTTTCGTTTGTTTTGAGCCGATTTCGTGAAGATCTTGCCATGGATAATCCTCCAGATTGGGTCAACGATGTGATTTCCATGATGGGTCGCCCAGATCATCAACCTTTGGGCTCGTATTCCGGCGACACTGGTATGGGTGATGCTTTCTTTGGCTATAGCGGAGGAGTTGGTGCTAGTGGCCATGGTGCCGGGGGCAGCCACGGTTCTGGTAGTTTTAGGGGTGGTTATGGCAATATGGGTGGTGGTTTTGATGGTGGTTATGGAGGTTATGGAGGTGGTGATGATGGCAGCCATGGAGGTTATGGTGGCGGTGATGAAGGCAGCCATGCGGCGGCGGGGCGGCAACATGGTCACCATGGCGGCAGTGGTGGCGGGCATGGCGGCAATGGTGGCAGCAATGGCGGCGGCGATGATGATGAAGAGGAAGGTGATCCCGACGCCGGGGAGAGTGATAGGAGTGACGCCGGCGGGGACATTGAGGCTAGGAGGCGACGGGCTTTGCGCAATTATCGACCCTCGAGGCTGCATTTTCTGTTGTACAATCAGTCTGACTTTTATCCGGGCTTGGCTTTTCATGGGTCCACCGGTCTTCGCTCCCGGTCGGGATGAAGGTAAAGAATTTTTTATTTAACAACAGAATATTTCATGCATGTACAAAGTGTTTATTATTTTAAATGCGAGTAATGACACATACCTGTGCTGTGTTTACCTGCAGGGGAAGAAGATGAAGGGACGCAGCTCCCTTAAGGCGGTCGGAGAGTTGTGGGCGGCCTTGCTGGCCGGTGAGGGTAGTCCTCGGGAGCGAGTACAGAGCTTGGGGTTGGCCCCCTTTTTTGACATGGTCCTGCAGATGGGCCAGACCAGCAAGTAATAATGAATCACTATATACCTGTATTGCTTTAATGTTCATGTCTAGAGCCACGGCTCGGCCCACGATTAAGGCTTCGTATTCTGCTTCATTATTGGTAGCTTTAAAATTACAACTAATGGCCTGGGGTATGATGTCCCCTTGTGGCGACTTTAGGACAACACCTAGCCCTGTGCCCCTCATATTAGAAGCACCATCTATGAATAGAGTCCACTTTCGCAGGATGTCCCCATCTTGGAGGTGTTGGACTTCTAGTTCTACTTCCGGTTGCATGCTTGGACTAAAGTCTGCCACAAAGTCTTCAAGTGCTTGGGATTTTATTGTTGTTCTAGGCTCATACTTGATGTCATAAGTGCTTAGTTGAACGGACCATTTGGTCATCCTTCCTGACATTTCTGGTTTTCTCATTACACTTTTTATCGGATAGTTAGTACGAATGACAATGATATGAGTTTCAAAATAATGCCTTACTTAATTGAAGCAGAAATTAAAGCTAAGATTAATTTTTCATTGTGTGAATACCTGGTTTCCGCATCGAGCAGTGTTTTACTTACATAATATATTGGTTGTTGGATGCCATCTTGATCACGGACCAGGACGGTGCTGACTGCAGTTTCGGAGACAGCTAAGTAAATGCATAATGGCTCACCTTCTTGAGGCTTCGAGAGCAAGGGAGGTGTTGACAGGTACAGCTTTAAATCCTGAAAGGCTTGTTCATGTTTTTCAGTCCACTCGAATCTGGAATTTTTCTTCAAGATGTCATAGAATGGCTTGCATCTGTCCGAGGATTTCGAGATGAATCGATCGATTCAATGCCGCCACTTTCCCCATCAATATTTGAACATTTTTGACGGATTTAGGCGACGCCAGATTGATGATGGCTTTTATTTGCTCCGGGCTTGCCTCTATCCCTCTTTGCGTCACCATGTAGCCCAAGAATTTACCGGACTTCATGCCAAAATTGCACTTTGCTGGGTTTAACTTCATGTTGAATTTGTCCAGGATGTCAAATGCTTGAGTAAGATCTCGAACATGATTTTCAGCTTTCGCTACAAATAATGAAGCAGAATACGAAGCCTTAATCGTGGGCCTAACCGTGGCTCTAGACATGAACATTAAAACAATACAGGTATATAGTGATTCATTGTTACTTGTCAATCATTTTAATGGTTCCTATGCAGCAAAAAATGCCAAGATGACAGCTTATTTGGGCATTGTGAAAATCCTGGCAAGCAAGTTTCAAATCTTTTCCTTTGAACAAATACCCCGAGAGGAAAACTCTCAAGCAGATGCATTGGCCAATCTTGGATCAGCTTTCAAAAGCCTATCTCATACCAATATACCAATTATACATGTTAACATCCGTGCCGTGGAAAGGTTAGAACTTTTTTGTACAGATGACGACATCTCAGATAATCAGATAGAGACATCTTGGACTGCACCAATAATTAAATATCTTCAAGATGACACCATCCCTGATGATGAAAAGAATGCCAGAGCATTCAGGGTAAGAATTTCAAGATTTGTGTTAATAGATAATGTGATGTTTAAGAAATCTTTTGCAGGTTCATATTTAAGATGTCTCGAAGCTGACAAAGCAATGGAAGTTCTAAAAGAATTGCATGAAGGATCATGTGGTAATCATTCTGGGGGCAGAAGCTTACATACGAAGCTCTAAGAATGGGTTACTACTGGCCAACAATGCGTCAAGATGCTTCCATCTTTGCCAAGAAATGTGATTCCTGCCAGAGGCATAGTGATATCTTGCACCAACCCGCGGAATTGCTTCATCCTATCCTCTCCCCTTGGCCATTTATGAGGTGGGGAATGGATATAGTAGGAAAATTTCCTAAAGCACCCGGAGGAAAAGTATTTTTGCTAGCAATGATTGATTATTTCTCGAAGTGGGTTGAAGCTGAATCCTACATGCAAGTTCGTGATAAAGAAGTCATATCCTTCATTAAGAAGAATATATTCAGCAGATTTGACATCCCTTCTGAAATAATATGTGACAACGGTTCTCAATTCATCAGTAAGAAGACGCAGGATTTTCTCACTAGATGGGGAGTCAAGATGGTGACATCATCACCAGTACATCCTCAAGCTAATGGACAGGCAGAATCAAGTAAAAAGATAATCATCAACAACTTAAAAAAGAGGCTAGATCAAAAGAAAGGAAGATGGGCAGAAGAGCTTCCATTTGTCCTTTGGGCAGATAGAACGACACCAAAGAACGCAACAGGTCAGACCCCTTATTCCTTAGTATTTGGTGCAGAAGCAGTCATCCCAGCAGAAGTCGTCGTTCCTACTGCCAGATATAAAATGTTGACACCTGAGCAGAACGATGCCAACCTGAGTCATGATCTAGATACCATTGATGAACTAAGGGACTTAGCCAAGATCAGGATAGCGGCGTATCAACAAAAGATTGCAAGTCCTATAACAAAAATGTCAGATTGCGGAAGTTCCAAGTTGGTAGTCTAGTCCTACGCAAAGTGTTTCAAAATACAAGAGAGCCCAATGCTGGAAAGATGGCCCCCAAATGGGAAGGACCATACTTAGTTAATGCTGAAGCAGGTAAAGGTTCATATTGGCTATCGACCCTAGATGGAGCAAGGATCCCCCGAAGCTGGAATGCCATTCACCTTAAGTCCTATTTTATGTAAGTTTCAATAATTACATTCCAATGCAAATAAAACCAAGGTATGGTCTTTACAATTTTATTTCCAATAAAAGTACTTTTTTCAATTTTGTTTATCTTTTGAACGTGTACTGACTTAAGCAGCGGAGGGGTGTTAGCTAAGCTAACACCCACCCCTAATGTGTTTCTGTTTTGCAAGGAAACAAGAAACATTCGAATAGACCCCGCAACAAGTGAAGATATTAACATCATTTCAAGAAGCTAACATCTTAATCAGGTACGGTCATTATTTTTTTAATTATTTCCTTACTTCTTGTTTAAAATAAAAATTTTTTGTGAAATTCTAGTACTTTTCTATTTCCTTTTATCAAATAAAAATGACATCAGAATAGATGTCGAAATCTTTCACTATCTTATTATTTTGCAAGAGGTCATCGATTCAAACAAATTCTCATGAAGGCAACCATTTGAGACTGGCCATCTCACCTCCGTTAAAGGTACTTAATCCCTTTAAAGGTTTAAATAAATTACTTTCTTTCATCTCAATAAGGTTTAAACACCTCACCTGGAGCGTACAATGTCAACCTTGATTGAGGTGTGTGATGGGCCCGTATGTTTAATATATACGAATTATCCATCTCCACTCAGTCAATGTGTTTTGACCCTAAGAATTTATCAATATGGTTGTGGCATATTCATGCCACCTAAGAACAAAATGTTATTGACATTTACATGTCAATCAAAGTAATTGCAAGGATTTATACATCCACTCGCAAGTTGCCAACATCTCCAAAAAGGTTAGCATGTCAACCTTCTATTTTCATTTTTCAAAAGACATGATCCCTACCAAGCAAAAGTTTTTCAAAACCCAAACAAAGCAAAGTTTTTACCCTAAGAAACCTAATGTTGAACCAACCCAACACTTGAAAAAAGAAAATTGTCTTTGGCCCTTATGGACCGATTACAAACCCAAATATTTAAAATATTGTCTTCGGGACGCAGCCCATCATCAAACCAATGTTTTTCAAAAAAGAACCTTTTTTTACCTTCATGGGGTGGCTACTGCCGTAGGTGTTGTAGTGACTTCCTCCAAGATGTCATCATCCTTCGCTCCAGATGACACTTCTCCTACTTCATCTCCTTCACCGTTCAGCGCCTTCAAGAGTGAGCGTTGGTGCTCAACATCCCACTCTATATGCCTTCCTGCCTGGAACTCTTCCATCATCTGGATTTTGATCGTTATCATGCTCTTGGCAGCTGAAGCCATCATGTTCTTCTTTACCTCCTCGATCTCCTGCAATTGGGAATCTTGAATTGAGGACATCCCCTTCATCAAACTTTCAACCTCACTCTGTAAGTCTTCCACCCTCTTGGTCAGAACATCCTTCTACTTCCTCGCTTGTAATGCTTCTAGAACCAGCTTCCTATTCTTTTCTTCGAGGCTGTTCATTTTCATCTCAGCTGCATCAACACCCTGCAAAAAACAAGTTTAATGGTCAAACCAAGGGAGTATATTCAAAAAATTCCTTTAAAAACTCTCCCTTCGAAAATCAAAAACTTACCATTGACACCCTGGTGAGTGCTTCCTTAATGTCTGCCAGACCCATCTCATCAACATTTATTATCTCCTTGGAACTGCCCTTCCTCTTCTTCACTCTGGCTCCAACAGATGGTGCCTCCATCTCCTTTTTAGGCATCACCAGTTGTTGGCTAGCATGAGTCTGTCCCACAAAGTCTTGCAGATCCTTCAAGGAAAATGCAGTTGTGGATTTGGAGACTATCGAAAACAGAGTATAAGTTATGGGCTAGAGACAGAGTCAAAATGCAAAAGGAATTTTTGAATGGACAAGTAGAATCTTACCAGTAGACATCTCAGTGGATGGCGGTATCTCGTGGTCTTCTGAAACACCTCTTGCTTCGAATGGCCTGAAGGATCGCTCCTCTTCTGAAAATTCCAACAATCTTCCCACCTTATCCTTAGTCTCGGTAGAAGGAGGGAAAAGCTTTGCCCAGTCAATGGCTGTAAAGGCAAACAGAGAAATTACAAATTCAATGTAAGTGCGGGAAAAAGAAAAAATAGAAGTTTAAAAGAGGATACCTTCCCTATTCCACCCTGTTGCCAAAAAATCTCCTTCCTCCAAAGAATCCTTCTCAACAAAGAAGTATCCTGATTTCTAACCCCTATCATTTACCGTCACTTTCGAAAACAGTGGTTTCATCCCAGACCTAGTTTTAAAAAGATACCTTGTCGAGCCAAGGGTTTGAAGCTCATACACAAAAGCTATTTGTCTCAAACCTATGTCTAACCCGAACTCTCGATTTACCCTTAGAACGCAAGAAAAAATCCTCCAAATCATAGGCATTATTTGGACGAAAGCCAAATTTGTTTTTCTAAAGAACTCAGTTATCAACAAGGGAAAGGGATAAGACAAACCAAAGGCAAAAGGATACTCGTAAAAACAAATCCAGTGAGGAGACACGAAATCGGCCTTGATAAAGACATCAAAAGGCCTAAAGACGGCGAAATCTAAAAAGTATCTACGATCCTTGACGGATTCGATTTGCTCATTGTTAAAGATACAAACCTCCTTGTCAGGTTTGGCTAACATGCCCTCACAAGAAAAATCCCCGTCCTCGCTCAAGCTCAAGGGATTTCTTGGCGCCTTGTTTTTTCTTGACTTGCCGATGTTTTGAAAAGGAAAGAAAAAGAGAAGAATTTTACCTTAGGATGATTTCACCGCCGTGAAGCAGGGTAGAAGATGGAGGAAGTGTTGAGAAAATGTGAGGAAGAAAGCGAAAGAGCCTCAGTTAAAATCCTAGATCCTCGTAAATTATGCTACTTAAGGGGGATTAAAACTCTTCAACTGCCACGTCTCATCAGATTAATTGACCGCCGAGCTTCTGGAAGGTTGTAGAAAAACTGTCTATTAAAATTCATTTAAAAGATAATTTTTGGGGACAATTGTTGTGGGTAAAAATTCAGGATTGCAACATCTTGAAAAGCATTCAGCATGTCATCATCTTCGAACCAGCAGTCAAGGTAAAATTACTTAGATAATTAAATCATTATTTAATTATTTTTATTATCTCTCATACAGGAAAAATAGAACGTGGGAAATATCTCTCATGGACTCACTTCAACGGTTAGAAGACTAAGTCAAGGATCAAGAGGATCATGCCGAGATTTTAGGATAGTTTGTTAGGTCTTCATTTATCTTGTTATTTATTTATTTATTTATTTAAAGAGTTGATGGCTGGAACACGACGCACACAGTTCACACATACGTTCTTGTACTCCGCCATAGCTCAAACATTTGTAACTCACTAGAAGCATCAATACTACCATTTGGGACGAAGGTGACCGTAAACACCTTCCGAGGTTTTGTGCCGGCGAAATAGTTGTCTCAAGGGCTTTCCTCGTTATATGATCATGTCATCTTATTTTCATAGTTACACCAATATTACTCCATTGTTCCCTTCTAATCTCGTATTTTGATCTTTGATTTGATCCATTGTTTTTTCACCAAAATAACAGCTATTTCCCGGAGCAAAAAAATTAAGATTGGAAAACAGTTGTCGAGGGATGAGAAGGACTGTTTGGTGGAGTTTTTGAAGGAAAGTTTAGATGTTTTTTCTTGGTAGCCGAAGGACATGAAAGGCATTGATGAAAACGTTGCCATGCATTGCTTGAATGCTGACCCAAGCATTGAGCCATTTAAACAAAAAGTAAGACACTTGTCGCCAGAGAAGGAGGAGACAGTTTTGGTAGAGGTGGATAAGTTGTTAAAAGCGGGAATCATAGAGAAGATCCACTATCCCATTTGGCTTGCCTGCCCCATCATGGTTTTAAAGTCAACTGGAGGATGTGTATAGACTTTACAAATTTGAATACGGCGTGCCCCAAGGATTATTACCCGCTGCCCAAAATTGATAAATTGGTTGATTCTATTGCTGGACATAAAGTTTTCAGTTTTATTAATGCTTATTCTGGATATCACCAAATTAAGATGGCGGAGGAGGACGGAGCAAAAACAGCCTTCAGGACGCCGAAAGGAAATTTTTGTTATAAGATGATGCCGTTTGGATTGAAGAATGCGGGAGCGACATACCAAAGAATGGTGAATGAAGTTTTTAAGTCGCAGATCGGGAGGAATATTGAAGCTTATATTGATGATATGGTAATCAAGACAAAGGGAAATGGCCATCTATTGGATCTGGCTGAAACTTTTGATAATTTGAGGAAAAATTCAATGAAGTTGAATACGAGTAAGTGTACTTTTGGAGTCATGGAGAGAAAGTTTTTGGGATTTTTGGTGAATAGGCGAGGAATTGAGGCCAACCCCGAGAAAATTCAGGCTTTGCTGGACATGTCGCCACCTAAATCTATTCGCGAGATCCAGAGGTTGAATGGGAGGATTATTGCTTTGGGGAGATTTAAATCGAGATCAGCAGAGAGATGTTTGCCATTTTTTAAAGTGTTGAAAGGCGGGAAGAAGTTTGTGTGGGAAGAAGAGACGAAGACTTATTTGGAAAAGCCACCATTGTAGTGTAGCCTAGTTGAGGGGGAAGAATTGCTTGTTTACTTGGCAGCTTCAGATTATGGGGTTGCATCTGTGTTGGTGAGAGAAGAAGGGAATGTTCAGAGGCCGGTTTATTATGTTTCGAAGGCGTTGAGCGAGATTGAAGCAAGATATTTTAATGTCGAGAAGTTGGCCTATGCTTTAGTGGTTGCGGCGAGAAAATTGAGGGCTTATTTTGTGGCACACACTATTGTTGTTTTTACGGATGCCCCACTGAGAAAATTTTTGCAACAACCTGATTCGGCGAGAAGATTGTTGAAATAGTCGATTGAGTTAACAGAGTTTGATATAAGGTATGAATCCCACCGGGTGATAAAGGCGCAGGCGTTGGCTGATTTTATTGTTGAAACTTCATTTACCAAGTCTCAGACGGAATTAACAGAGGAGGCAGGGAAGAAAAAGGCGACAAAGAGAGTTGTGCCTAGCTTGATTGAAGATATGGAGATGCCGCCGGATTGCTGGAGCTTACATGTGGATGGCTCATCAGCTAAAGATAGAGGCAGAGTGGGAATCATTCTGGTTTCACCTGATGAGGAGCTCAAGTATGAGAAAGCTCTGATATTTAAATTTTCTATTTCCAACAACCAGGTGGAGTATAAAGCTTTGATTGCGGGAATTGAGTTGGCGAGAGATATTGGGCTTAAAAAGATTGTTATTCATTTAGATTCCCAACTGATTGTGAATCAAGTCCGGGGCGAGTATGGAGTGTTGCACCTAGTTTTGGTTAAGTATTGCAATTTGGCGAGAAGTATCTTGATAGGGTTTGATTTTTGGGAACTCATTCAGATTGATAGAGCTGAAAATGTGGGGGCAGACTCGTTGAGTAGGGTGGCAGGAGGTGACGAGCAGGGCTCGGCTAGTGAGCCGTTGGTTGAATATGTTGACATGCTGGCAATCAACCGGCCAGTAATTATGGAGATTGATGAGGCAAAAAAGAATTGGGTGACTGAAATGAAGGAATTTTTGGATAAGGAAGAGTTCCCGCCTGATGAGGAAAAGGCCAAGTTGATAAAGGTAACCTAGCCGCGATTTACTGTTCAAGATGGTATCCTTTATAGGAAATCTTTTTCAAAGCCGCTAATGAGATGTGTAGAGCCAAGTATGGTGCAGAAAGTTTTGTTCGAGATTCATGAAGGGGTGTGTGGAGGCCATCCCGGGGTGAGAACTTTGGCTGATAAAGTTTTGTTTCATGGATATTATTGGCCAAGCTTGAGGAAGGATGCGGAAAGTTATATTAGGAAGTGCGAGAAGTGCTAGAGGCACGACAATATTCCCCACCAGCCAGCAACTGAGCAAACTCCTATAATGACGATATGGCCTTTTGATATGTGGGGAATAGATTTGATTGGGTCATTCCCAAAGGCCAAGGGGGATGTCAGCACGTGGTTGTTGTAGTGGACTATTTCACTAAGTGGATCGAAGCAAAAGACTAGCGACAATCAACGAGGATAATGTGATAAAGTTTGTTCAGGAAAATATTTGGTATAGATATGGACTGCCAAGAGCTATTGTTTCTGAACATGGGACCCAGTTTGGGAAGAAGTTTTCTGCTGAGTGCACGAGATTGAGTGTGAAGCACCAGATGTCGGCAGTATATAGGCCGCAATGTAATGGGCAAGCTGAGGCGGCAAACAAACAAATCATTGTCGCCCTATGCAAAAATTTGGAAGGAAGAGGTGGAGCTTGGTTGGAAGAGTTTCCAACGGAGTTATGGTACGTGAGGACAACTGTAAAGGGCTCAACTGGAGAAATCGCCTTTGCGCTTACTTATGGGTCAGAGGCAATGGCGCCAGCCGAGATGGCCCTGCCGACATACAGGGTGACTTATTATGATGAAGTGCGAAATAGCCAAAGGCGCTGCAATGACCTTGATTTAACTAATTAGAAGAGGCTTCAAGCGAGAATGAGAATGATCAATTATAAGCATAGGATGAAGGCGCAACATGATAAGAGGGTGAACAAAAGGTCGTTCAATGTTGGGGATTGGGTCCTTAGAAGTGTGGAGGCCACTGGGCCAAAGCCAGGGTTTACAAAGTTGAATGAAAAGTGGGAGGGCCCGTTCCAAGTGACCAAAGTCGTTCGTGAAGGGAATTAAAGCTGAAGAAGAAGGATGGCGAGGAGCTGAAGAATGCCTGGAATGTTGATCACCTGAAGCAGTTTTGCCAGTGAAGTTGTCGCTTCTGTTCCTAATCTAACCATTTTGATTGTCGTCCTAGATAGCAAAAGTTATATAACTTTTCTTGTAATTTGAGCATTATGATTGTCGCATCTAGAGGGAAAAGTTATGTAAAATTTGGTAGGCTAGAATGATGTAATTTGTATATATTATCGAAGATGAAGGAAATTTCTTGGCGACATCTTTGTGCAATATTTGTCGAATAAATGTCCAGTTCTAACAAATGTTAACTTTGTGTTTCATGAAACGAGGAGCACAAGGCGAGCACGGGATGACATCAAAAGTGAATGAATGAAGTGAAGATTGCCGCCATTAAAGCTTGAAGATGGAGGCAAGTGAAGATTTCCGCCATTAAAGCACTACTAGAAACAGTGTATTTACTGACGGACATTTACCGACGGACCCAGTCCATCGGTAATACCGACGAAAAACAAACGGATACCGACGGAAATTAATTTCATTTTACCGGGAAATTTTTTTAAAAAAATTTCGTGTAGTCCGTCGGTAATTTAAAAATGTCCGTCGGTAATTCCTTGGTATTACCGACGGACAGTGTCCGTCGGTATTACCGACGGCCACGTCCGTCGGTAAAGACGCCCTATATATAATGAAAAAATCCCATTTCTTAATTACGCCTTCATTTTACGTACGCCCTCTCCTCTCTCTCTCAGTTCGCGAACGGAACCCTAGCGCCTCGCCGTTGCCGTCGCCGTCTTCGGTAAGTTTCTTCTCAATCGCTTAATTCCTCTCTCACTCGATTTCTCCCTCTCACTCTCTCTCTCTCTCTCATCAGTAATTCGCGAACAAACGCCGTCTCCGCCGTGGAAGCCGTTCGCCGTTGCCGTCTCCGTCGCCGGCCGGTAAGCTCTCTTTCTCTCTCTCAATCCCTTTCTCTCTCTCACTCGATTTCTCTCTCTCACTCGCTTTCTCTCTCTCTCTCTCTCTGCAGCCGCCCTAGTCTTGCCGTTGCCGCCGAGCCCGCCGTTCGCCGTCGTTGTCTCCGTCGCCGGTAAGCTCTCTTTCTCTCTCTCTCACTGGATTTCTCTCTCTCAAGTATTGATTACAAATCTTTGCCTAATTTTGAAAAAAAATTACTTAACTGTGTATAATAATTGTTGAAAAAAATTAAGAAAGTATATTTGGTAACTGTGTATGTATAATTGTTGAAAAAAATTAAGAAAGTATATTTGGTAACTTTATTAGTAAAATAATTAACTGTGTATGTAAAATTAATTAACTGTGTATAATTAGTATACTCTATATCCCCCAAATGAGTGCCATTTTCTAGTTTTCAAGGAAATTAAGAAAGTTAAGCCATTTTAGTAGCATATGTACATAATATACCATTAATGTCTACATTATAGGATACAAATGCACATATGAGCAATTTGGTAACTTTATTAGTAAAATAAGGACACTTATTTTAGGGAGAGGGAGTAAGTATATTAAACCAGCTTTGGAAAATGGTTGAATGGGTAAAAGAATATTTCATTGAACTTGATCATTATTAGTTATGTTTTTACTTGATTTTTAAGCTTATGTTGTCATTTTGATTGCGATTTGCATCAAATTGACTTAATTTAGACTGGATTAAAAGGGGTTTACTTCAATTTTGAGCTGGGATTAAGGGATTTTGTATTGATGTTTAATGTAGTTTCTCTACTGAAATCTTGAATGTGATAGTTTTTGCCTACTGAGACTTTCTGATTTTGTGGGTGAGTTTTGTTTAGCTGTTAAAATCTTTCCTTTTGTGAAGGATAACTCGTAGCTCGGTCTATAATTTGTCCTTACTTTCTTTTTAGGTTTGGCTTCGTGTTTTCCATGGATAATTTGTTCTTAATTAGCATCACAGATCTCCCCCTTAATGATACCCCCTCCGTCCCAAAATGAATGTCCAAAAAAGTTCCAAATTTACTCTTGGAGAGCAAATTTTAAAAGGTTTTGGATATTCATATTGGGACGGTGAGGGGGGTGAATGTCTAAAAAAATGAAATAAAAAATAAATAAAATAAAAATAAATAAAACAAAATAAATAAAAAATAAAATAAATAATAATAAAATAATAATAATAATAAATAATAATAATAATAATAATAATAAATATAATAATAAAAAATAAAAAATAAAATAAAAATA
Organism: Adenophora triphylla var. japonica; assembly: GCA_022495995.1. Classification (NCBI taxonomy): domain Eukaryota; kingdom Viridiplantae; phylum Streptophyta; class Magnoliopsida; order Asterales; family Campanulaceae; genus Adenophora; species Adenophora triphylla. The sequence continues at coordinate 119,452 of JAFEMH010004674.1, read as the reverse complement.
AAAATAAATAATAAATAAACAAAATAAATAAATAAATAAAATAAATAATAATAAAATAATAATAATAATAATAAATAATAATAATAATAATAAATAATAATAATAATAATAATAAATATAAAAATAAAAATAAAAATAAAAATAAAAATAAAAATAAAAATAAAAATAAAAATATACATATATGTATATATATAAATAAGATGAGAGCCTTTCTCACACACAGCTATCAAAATCCGTCCATCTTTGATCAAAAAAGATAGAGCAAATAAGTTCTCCACTACGCAATACTTTAACATGCCATTCCGCAGCCCTACTACGCAATACATTTCATCTTCTTCCTCCGGCGGCAGTCATCATGTGGATCAAGAAGCGTATGATGATCGGGTCAACAGAGAGGTTGAGAGGCGAGTGGAGGCGATCGCAGCCAGTGCGAGGCCCGGGTGGATGCGCGGGTGGAGGCGCAGGTGGAGGCCCATGTGCAGACCCAGATGCAGACCCAGGTTTCAGCCCAGGTGCAGAGGCTAGTGGAGCAACAGCTTGAGCAGGGCATGCAACAATACTTGGCTACCATGAATTTGCAATCACATCCACAGCCACGTAATAGCGGTAACGCTTCTGATGAATCAGTTGGTCAATACCTTAGGCGAAGTGGCGGTGGTAGTGGCGGTGGTAGCGGTAGCGGTAGCGGCAGCGCTCGTGGTCGGGGTCGTGGTTGATTGACATTCATTTTATTTGGCTGGCATGTAATGTAAACAAATATATTTTGTTCCCTTTCCCTTCCCTTTTCTCCAAGCGAAACAATTTCCTTTTCCCCTTTTCCCCTTTCCCCTTCCCCTTTTCCCTTTCCCATTACCCCTTATCCCTTTCCCATTACCCCTTTTCCCTTTGTTTGTAGTTTGTTTGTGTTTCTTTTATAATGGGATTTGTTTAAAACAGGTTTGACAGGTTTATCCCTTTCCCATTACCCTTTTTCCCTTTGTTTGTAGTTTGTTTGTAGTTTGTTTGTTGTTGGGATTTGTTTAAAACAGGTTTGACAGGTTTACAGGTGGTTTAATAATAAAACATAATTTTTTTAAAAAAATCTGGCCAGATTACCGACGGAAATTTCCGTCGGTAAATTAATAAAAAAAAATAAATAATACTAATTTCCGGCGGAAATATCCGTCGGAAAATAATAAAAATTAAAAAAATAAAAGTCATTACCGACGGATATATCCGTCGGTTTATGGTTTAGATTTCCGACGGACATATCCGACGGTAAATTTTATGGATTCCGACGGTTATAACCGTCGGAAATGGTTTTATTTACCGACGGATAATTCCATCGGTAACCTCCGGCAATTGCTCCGGTTAACTGGCCGGCATTACTCATTTCCGACGGACGGTTCCCGGCGGAATTTCAGATTTTCCGGCGGACAATCCGCCGGTAATTCCGGCGGAATTTGTCCGTCGGTATTACCAACCAATTATTTCCGACGGAACCCGACGGACGAATTTCGTCGATAATATCCATTTACCGTCGGAAATGTGGAATTACCGACGGAAATTTCCGTCGGTAAAAGGCCTGTTTCTAGTAGTGAAGCTTGAAGATGGAGGCAAGTGAAGATTTCCACCATTAAAGCTTGAAGATGGAGGCAAGCACTACAACAAATATGCCTTTTCCCGGCACTTTTAAACCGACACTTTACTTTGTGCCACTAATTTTCGGCATTTCAACGAAAGTGCCGCTAAATTTTCGGCATTTCAACGAAAGTGCCGCTAAATTTTCGGCATTTCAACGAAAGTGCCGCTAAATTTCCGGCGTTTTTTGGAAAATGCCACAAATTCCCGGCACTTTATTGAAAGTGCCGCTAATTTTCGGCATTTCAATGAAAAGTGCCGCAAAATTTTCGGCACTTTTTGAAAAATGCCGCGAATTACCGGCACTTTATTAAAAGTGCCGGAAAATTTCCGGCAATTACTGAAAAGTGTGGCTAAATTCCGGCATTTATTGAAAAGTGCCGCTAATATCTGGTACTTTTCTGTAATTGCCGCATATTTTTCTACACTTTTTGAAAAGTGTCGAGATATTTTTGTGAAATTGCCGCAAAATATCCAGAGCTTTTTTTGTAATTATCCTAATTTTTTAATTATTTTTTCCTTTTTTATGGGCGTCCCATAACTAATGTTATGTACTATATATTCCAAATTGTAAAGTTGATATATAATATTAGATTGAAGGGAATAATATTTTTCTTAATTTTTGTGAATATTCAATTTTAAAAACACTTATTATGAGACGGAGAAAAAATATAGTTAAAAAAAGTTAATAATTAACTATTCTTTTAATTTTTATGTTTACAATCGCCACAAACCACAAATTACCCGGCGTATTTCACCAGGCATATTTCCCCTCCCAAAATTTCACCAGGCGTATTTCCCCTCCCAAATTTCCCTCCACAAATTCCAAATTCCCTCCCCAAATTTCCTCTCAATCCAAATCCAAATCTTAATTCAAATCCAAATCCTTTCTTTTCCGATTCATCACAGAATTCTAAATTAATTAGGATATCGGCAGCTTCTTATTGGCGCCGCGCAATTCAACTTCAACGCAAACAGCAAACCGCAAACCGGAAACCCTTAAATCTTCATACGCCGGAAATATTCTTTGAAGGTAATTGATAGCTTGCAAAATCCTCCCTCCCTCATGTTCAATTATAATCATATTCTCAGCGCATATAGCTTTTTCCCAGGTCAATTCTAGGTACGTGAGACAGAGACACGATTCCGGCAGAATTTGGCTTTTGTTCTTTGTTTTTCCGGCGAGGAAAGACGTAGGTTTGTTGTTGAGTTACTTTCAGATAAGCAGAAGTTGGTCTGCTTTTCAAATCTCTTAGGTAATGTTCCTGATTAGTGCTGATTCTCTTATGCTAAAGACCTATTTGAATTGTATGTAATCGATCGAGTGAACCATCACAAAGTAGCTGATCATTTGATTTACTATTATATTTCAAATTCAGTATGTGAAAAATCGAGTTAATCGAGCAGTGATTAGGGGTTTTTTTTAGCCGTAAATTGATGGATGCATTGTTGTAAATTTGTGGATGTACTAGATATGAGTAAAATTTCACATATATATTGGTGGGGTCGAATGCCATATATATTGGTGGGGTCGAATGCCTAATGAGGCTTTAAAATTCAAATAAATTCTGCATTGACAAGATTCTTTCTTCCAGTATGTGTTGGGAGCAGTTGAAACACATATTAAAAATATAACACAAAGATTATAAGTTTATCTTGATTATAAGTTTATCAGTTGTGGTTTACATACTACTCCCTTCATTCCATGTTTGACACTCATTCTATGTTTATACAGGAGAGTGTGGCTAATGCTGATGATACGGACTGGACAAATTTGTATGATTTAGAAGGGCCACAGGAGATAGCCATCTGAATCCATCTGGAAGCTTCCTATACAAGGTTGAGGAGGGTAAAGCAGATGGAAAACCTGAAAAGACCTACTACAAGGAATACGCTGTTGGAATCTGACCATAATCAATATCCTTTCGGTGATGACTCTAGCAACAACTCTGACACCGAGGGGGATTCAGAGTCAGATGACTCAAGTGATAGCTCAGATGGTGAAGAGCATATAAATGAAGGAGGTATGTTTATGATTTATGTATTTATTAGTATGGTGCTAAGAGAAAGTAAGTTACTGTAGTGTTTGTTTGACCAAACATTCCTAATTAGATTGTAACATAACCATGTAGGTCAAGATTCTTCCAATCCTAGCAAAACGTGGTCGAGGTCATACAAGGTTGGATGATAAGTGGGGTGATGGGAACAAAAAGTTGCAGATCATGCTCAATTGTTACAATCAACCAATAAGAGAAAATGCCGACACACTATCCACTCGACTGGGCATTCTTGCCCGGGATGGGGAGAATTTGCCACTTACTTACCACGATTGGAGGAAAATACCAAAGGAAAATAAGGAGAAAGCATGGTTAAATATAAAGGTTACCATCATGAAAGGCAAATGTTATTTATATAACTTATTTTCTTACTATTGTTTACTAATGAATCTTCTTCTATTTCTATTAGGCAAACCATGAAGTGGATGATGCCTTCAAACCTTTTTGTATGAAAATACTAGGTAAAATATGGAGGGATTTTAAATATGAGTTGAAGGTAAAGTGCTACAAAGAATACAAGACTAATGAAGAGCGATTGAAACATCGGGATTTAAGAGTAGAAGAAGACCAATGGCCAGAATTGATATCATATTGGAGCACTCCTACGGTTAAGGTATGATTGGTTTGTTTAATTTTCCTATTTTTTGTGTATAACTTTGATTATTTCGATACTTTATAATTTGTTTCATTTTCTTATATTAGAAAATTTGTAAGCGAAATCGAAAGTCTCGTAAGGCACAAAAGATGGTGAATGCATCAGGGAGAAAGAGTCATGCGAGAGTGAGAGATGAGGTAATAATGAGTGACATTTATTTTCTCATTTCTACAAATTTTTTGAGCTTTGACCCAAATATTTTACTTAAAATATTGCAGATTCTACAAAATACCGGACGTGAGCCTTCTAAAATGGACGTATACATTGCCACACGCAAAAAAAGAATGGAGATCCAGTTGATGATGAAACGGCTGAAACATTTGTACGCCTTTATGTCATCACACACATACTCATCTAAATGATAATTTCTTTAAGTCGATCTAGTTAACTTGTTTTGGAATTACTCATTATATATACTAAACCATTGTTGACATTATAATTGTAGATGAAGTTCAATGAACTCTTAAATGAGGAGCCAGAGGACAGTCGTTCAGAAGAAAGTGTTAAAAATAGGATATTTGATCAAGTTATGGGACCTGAAAAAGCTGGTCGAGCTCGCACTTATGGACTAGGTCCAACCCCATCACAAGTACTTGGATTGTCTTCAAAACACACAGGTATAGAATATAGATCTATGGAGGAAACTATAAAGGCCAGTGTTCGTGAAACTGTTATTGAGCAGTACCGTGAAGAGATTTTAGAGGATATTCGTCAAGGAGCATTCATTGAAAAGCTACGTGAGGAGCTTCGTGGAGAGATTCGTCAAGAGGTACATGAAGAGATACGTGAAGAGGTACGACAAGAAGAGTGTGATAAACTTAGGCATGAGATACGTAGTGAGATGGAGTTCATGATGCAAGAGATGATGAGGTGAGGCGTGATCAGTCACATACTTGTTAGTACCCGGTCCGAAAAAAGGTATTCTAAATACCTGGCCCGGTGTAATTAAATAGAAACCCTAAAATCCCTTAAACCAATCGGTCAACCCCGCCGTCATTTGCCTGCGTGGAAAGCACGCCAGGTCAAAGTGCCGATCGGCCCTCTATCCGATTTGTTGGCCGATCGACCCTTTTGTTTTGTGCCGATCGACCCAGCCGCCTTTGTGCCGATCGACTTTTTAATTTAAAGCCGATCGACCCTTGACCAGCCCGGCCACGTACCGAAGCACTATAAATAAGTGTGCCCGGCTCCCATTCTAAACACACAATTTATTCGGGAGAAACGAGATTACACTTGTTTTACCCGTATTTCTTCCCACATTCTTCGAATCGCCCTAGATTCGATCCCAAAGTCTTGCTACAATTGGTAAGGCTCTTTTTAATATTTTTGTTCTCTATTATTATTATTGTCGTATTATAATATTTGCATGTTTATTTTAATTATGTCTTTATGCTAGATGTAGGACATTTTTAATAGATTTTTAATGCAATAGCCGAGGATGATCTAAGGTTTCGCCCAAAGAAACCCAATGGATCTAGGAACTATTTCTTTCCTTCCACCTTAGTTATAATTATCCCATGATCAACAATCCCCCAAGGATGAACGTTGATTAGTGCACCTTCCGAGGGCCTAACTCAAAGGTTCTAAGGTGTGATCATTAACTAATTCTTTCTCTCCCCTCCTCCTTATGCATGATCCCGTTTCTTCTATCTATTCCTGTAAACACCGCACACAACCAACACCCCACATGTTAGGAAGACCGATCCGTCGGGCAATAGGAGTGATAGCGTTTCTTCTTCTGTTGTAACTTGACCCCCGAACCCAATCACATGCTTAGCCTTTTTTCAAAGCTTTGGGCTATATCAAAGTGGCGTGGCGACTCTCAAAATTAAACTAATATTTTAATATGGTTTAAAGCAAGTGTCACTAAATGAATATCCCATTTCGGTCCGACATTATATGATTATTAATTTCAAACTTCCGAATGCGCGTTGCATCGGGACGGGGTATTCACAGTGGCGACTCCGCTGGGGACTGTTTTGAAACTTCTTCAAACTAAGTGGGTCAGACTTTCGTTTTCTTGTATGGTGTTGTATTTTACTTTCTTTTTCTTTTCCTTCTATTCTTAACTGTTGCATTGCATGCATGCATCTCATGTAAATAAAAAATCTTTCTCTTAAAAAAGAATTAGACTTCTTTACCTCACACTACCACTGTCCGTGTCACACTGCACAGCTACCCCTTAACCCATCGGAAACGCCAAAGTGCGGGAAGTGTGGTGATCATGTCGCCTCCCTTCCGAGTCTCACTTGGTCATCCACTCATCAGTGCACTTCGGCTGCACGGTGGGAGCCTGAAACCTAACCCTTGTGTCACCCACTTTGCTAGGAGTACACTCCCCGTGACCGGTTGGTTTGACTAGCTTTTTCATGTATACAATTAATAAGGTCTTTGTGTTAAGTCACTACGAATCAATGATAAGTCAAGATCTATAAGAAAAATAAAGGCACTAAAAAAAAATTGATTTTCCTTTTAAAGGACGTACCATGTAAAGTTTGAATGCTTGATCTTGTCCTATCATGGGTCTGTAGTACTTTCCATAAATATCATATTAAATGTCTATATGAGACGGTTAGTCGTTAGGATCCACCACTTTAGGACATTTAGTTAGTTGCAAAAAAGGGGTATCCCTTCCAACCAAGAGTAGGTTCTATAAAAAGTTTTTTGTAAATAAAATGCTTAACTATCCTTCAATCTAGGACCCTTCAAAGTTCTACCTTTCATCTCTTGAACCTTCCATAGTCTGCTCCCTTAGCCTTAAAACCATCCATAGTTTAGATCCTTTATCTCTAGCACCCTTCAGCCAAAGACCAACCAAGGCCAATCCTCACCCAAGCCCAAATTAACTCACCTAGATCACCCTCATTTGACCAAGGATCGAGTCATCTTCCTCTTTTACATTCATCCCCCTCGAACTACGGTGACCTGAGACTCGTATCTTAAATGGTAAGGGTTACGTAGGCAACTTCAGCCCGGTCAAACTCAAAATTGTGAAGGTCAAATATTTTTTCAAGGATGCCTTAAGATTAATTATGAATCTGATTCAACTCATTGGTTTGACTCCGCCATATGTTCTTACAGAATTCCACATCATGTCTCTGGAGAAAAGCATTGAAGCCCTCAAAGAAGTCTCAAACATGAGGTTGGAAGTGATCAACCTCCTCAAAGACATGCATGAAATTGAGCAGCACCATTTGTCTTACATTCAGGAATACTTGAGAAGAGTTCCTCCTTCTGTTCAATTCCGGGGTCCCTATCATCCACATGCTTATGGTTCCCCTTATGGTCCTACACATCAGAATTTCTCATTCAGGATGCCTGCTGTGGCCACCAACCAACTAAAGGCATCAATACCCGAGAAGAAGATCAACAAAGAACATTTTGATGACTTAGGAATGCCTGTGGGTGAGTTCTTCGACATTTTGGTGGGAAAGAATTTGATCAAACCGCTAGAGAACTACAAGCCTATTAACCCAAGGGAAGACTTAGATACATCCAAGTTTTGCAGATACCACAAGTACGCTGGGCATACCACTGACAAATGTGTGCAACTGAAGCGCTCAATTCAAAGATTGATCAACCAAGGGAAAACCCAAGGCCTCATGGATGAAGGAACCCCCACCCTTCGAGGGAAGATTTAGATTCATTCAGTCTTGTAGGTTCTAGTGTGTCTTTTTTACGTCCATTTTGGGCATTGATATGTAATGTCCACTTTAAACTAGTGACTTCAATAATAAAAAAGGGACTTTCTTTCTTTTCTCTCTAGACTTGAGACATAATCTCGCAGTACTTTCAAGAAGATTGTTTTATTGATAATTATCACTTGGTTGCTAATCTCACTGATAAACTCACCGGCTAATAAAGTAAACAATGAATGAATGATTTGATTGGAGTAAACAACTCACCGTTCCTTCTTCATATACACCATCCCTATACACCCTTCTCTCATACACTCTCTCCATACTCCACCATATACTTTTCATGCACTATCTCCAAACCCTCTCCTTGTACACACCCTCTATGCTCCCTCGAGCATACACTTCCCCAAATACACTCTCCCCCACTTAAACATCCTTTTCATATGATCAAGATAAGCAAAGACCGTTGTTGCTCATCATCAGAAAATAGCTGCTCACGCCACTGCAATTTAAAGAAGATGCAAGGAGTTGTTCTTATCCTTCACAAGTGCTACATGAATATCAACTTGGGGCTCACCAACCCCCAAATCTCGCGTCTCCTCTGATTTTCCATTTGATCGATAAGCTTTCATTGAATATGCTCACATATCTTTCTCATGGTCTGAATATATTTTGCCTTACATTAATAAGTCGGTTAAATGAGTTTTACATTTATTTTAAAAATACTCTTTTGAGAATGCTATCCAGTAGCGATTGAAGCTTAAACCTCTCACCATAGGAAGCCATAACCTTATCCTCACTAAATAATACCCTTTCATTTCAAGATCGACAAGTTTTGAGACCCTAAGGAAGAAGCCCATACAAGGGGCTCCCTCGACTCACAAAAGAAGGAACCACCTCCAAGCCCAAGAGGGAAAAGGTAAAAAACATCCTAAAGCATACGCTAGGGGCTATCGCGAGCAAACGAGTCCGAAGGCTTTCCTCGAGAGGAGGGTGTCAAAAAAAAAAAAAAAAAAAAAAAAAAAAGACATCGAGTGAAAGTCCTATCGTGATCAAGTTACCTGCTGAAAGGTTGTGAAAAAGAGACATCAAGTGAAAGTCCTATCGTGATCAAGTTACCTGCTAAAATCACAACGAACTCGCGAAAAGAAGCAACAAAGATTCCCTCTTGACGAATCCCGTAAACCAATTCCAAAGTCCATCCTCTCACTTTTAGAGGATCCTATCACCACCCTTGACCTTGTCAAAATCAAAGTTAACCTCGCTCTTAGAGGTTCTGGAGAAGCAACAACAAGAAAATCCCCTCGCCTTAGAAGTTCCAAACACATCCCTCAAGCCAACCTCTCAGCAAATGGCCCAGCCAACCTCTCACTTTAAGAGGTCATGTTAAGCATCACCTAATGGTCGATCGCAACCCAAAGACCAGCTACAACCTCTACCGGATGGCATTCTCAGTCACTTGTTATCCTACGTGAGCATATTGCATATTCTCGCCAAGTTTAGGAACTCGTCCTATTCTTGAAATTCGTTCATTCGACTCCTCAAACACTGTCTGCAAAAGTCCCACTGGGGCTTCGCATCCGTGCCTCTCAACGGCACTCCGGTAAAAGCAAGGAGACGTGCGCCAGGGACTACTCCCCTCGGCTTAAGAGAACAAAGGAGCAACAAATCTTAACTCGAAAGACAGAAAAATAGAAGGGGCTATAATCAGTCAAATCCCAATTTTTCTTCCACTCCAGTCTTGTTTCTTCCACTCCAGTCTTGTTTCTTCCACTCCAGCCTTTTTTCTATTTTTCATTCTTTCCCATGAAGAAGACCAATGCAGCGGCAGCCCGCACTATAATTACCATCGAACAGCCCAGAGCAGCAAGCAACAACGGAACATCCTTCTCCTTCCAAAAGTCAAGCCAGATTTCCAACTTCTAATCAAAGCAGTCATTATTTGTTTACTTATATAATTGGAATTTGATAAACCAATCAGTGAGGTCCATTCTCGAGCAATCAAAACATAATTCTGAATAAAACAAGTCTTCAAATGTCTCGACAAGTCTTCTTTTCTACAATCTAGGAAGAGCCAAACACTGTCTTTCTGTCAGCAGGGGCTTCCATACACTTTTCTACACCTAGTGATGCTTATACTCTCCCAAAAGAGTCAAACCCAAAAGCGAGAGTGTCATACACGAATTCGGGATCCATTCCCACTTTCGAAAAATGTGCCCCTGCACATATGCATTTCCGAGTCTTGTCCAAGTGACTGATTGACTATTGTTCAAAACGAGGGGTCGCCTCCATGGCCGCAAGATGACTCTGTCTGCAATAGGGATACATTAAATCTCTCCAAGCCGGGGCTTTTGTTAAGCTGTTCTCTCAGGCTTTCTTTACCAGATTCCCTTCAGGTTTGCTTTGCATCATCAACTGGGGCTTCGCCATTCCCTTCAGGTTTGCTTTGCATCATCAACTGGGGCTTCGCCATTCCCTTCAGGTTTGCTTTGCATCATCAACTGGGGCTTCGCCATTCCCTTCAGGTTTGCTTTGCATCATCAACTGGGGCTTCGCCATTCCCTTCAGGTTTGCTTTGCATTATCGACTGGGGCTTCGCCAAGGTCACTTCATCAAACATTGAGGCTCCCCTCAACGGAAATGGGTCGACTATGTGATTCTTCAGAAAAGGCCAAGGGCTCTAACAAGAATCGTGGCTCCAACGAAGTCATATCTAGCAAGAAGGGCATCCCTTGTCATCAAGATCAGCATGTGGCAAACTCTTTGAGTTAGTTAGAAATATAATTAATTATAAGGCCTCCTTATCAAAAATAACATACTTTCAAAATGCCACCCTCTTTGGCACCTTGTTTACAAAATCACTCTTTGGTCTCCACAAATTTTCAAAACTCTTCAAATCTACCAAAGACGCCTCTCTGTGACTCTCAAGATGACTCGGTCCTACCCCTTATCTCTGGACATCAAACTTATCCAACCCCATCTTCTATCATAAAACACCTACTCAGCCTCGCCCTGCTTAAACCATAACCTTTTTGCTCAAATTGCCTTGTTCAGAAGTGCCACAAATCTAAACCCTAGCCTCAAGCCTAGGTGACCAAAAACCTCTCAAAACCCTAGCTTCAAGCCTAGGAGACAAGTACCTTTCTAAACCCTAGCCTCAAGCCTAGGAGACAAGTACCTTTCTAAACCCTAGCCTCAAGCCTAGGTGACAAATGCCTCCCAAAACCCTAGCTTCAAGCCTAAACCCCTCTCTAAACCATAGGGTAACTGCCTTATTCGTCAATTTCTAGGATAACTTTTCATTGCAATGTACAAAATAGAAAATAGAAACATTCAAATTAACTCATTAAGCTTGTACATAAAGCATTTTGCATTACATCAGTGAGTCAGCATCAAAATTAGAGTCTGCATGCTTCTTTCCTACTTTTTCCCTACAGATACTACAAAATAAAAGGTCCTAATGACCCCGACGGGAGGTCGAAGCGCGACCACGGGAAAATCTGGATGTCGAGCTACCCTCATCATGGGATCGCTGTCTCCGCTGCGCCGGATCCACGTCCACTGACCTCCGGGATTGGCAGGAAAGTGCCTGCACTGCACTCCTCAGCAGACGGCTCAGTACATTGGTCTGCCTCACAGCCCGCACATAGGAATCCCTGGTAACCTACAAAAATCAGGCGCGAGAGTTACATCATGGCTAAAACATAATAATCAGTGCATAAAGAGAAAAGAAAAGTAAGAGGTATACCCCGCCGGCACCGCCTGGAGGAAGCTGAGCACCCTCGACCTCGTCAGCCTCTGTGGGTGTCAAGTCTACCCTCACCTCCCCGTCGGCCATATGCACAAAGAAGTGGTCGGGAAATGGAGGCATATCTACAATCTCAGGATGTCCAGCACCCATCGGCTCGGGGATAACCAAACCCTGCCCCCCTATACCAGCAGCCTCGGCAGCCTCAGTAGTCCGCCTCACCACCTGCGGTGATCTCAGAAAAAGCTCCACAAAGTCCACATAGCCCATGTCAAGCCGGAACTGATAAGCAGGGACCCCAAGTAGATACTCCGCCCTCCTCGCCAATCGGTTCGGATACCACATGTTCCTGGGAGGATGTTGGGGCGCATAAAGCGGAGCCCATGCATAGTGCTGTCTCGCCACCCGCTCACCCAAGTACATCTCGTCAGCAAGCAGTCCAACCAACAACCTGCGGGAAGCAGTCACATCCCGGACAACACCAACCATCTCCGAGGCCTCAGGAGTCCATGGGTAGAGCAAAAACTCGGGCCTACTGGGACCATCAAGAATAGCCCTCAGCTCGGACTCACGAACCGTCTTCGGGAACCCCTCAATCCGATTCTCCTTCCTCCAGTAGCGCAAGACGGGCACATCCCGAGTCTGGTCCCGCAAAGTGAACGGCGCGACGTCGAAAATCTCATAGACCCATGCCTGCAAAAGACACGGAAAGCGGATATTTATAAAGGCAGAAAGACAAGTAACAAGTAAGAGGACCATGAAAATGATAAAAGTTGGCATACCACCAAAACAAATTGAAAAGCATCAAAAGAAGAGGTATTGGACCTCGAGACAGTATCAAGGGCCCGATACAGCTCGGCCAAGCCGGCCCCTCCCCAAGAGATATCTCGCACTAAGCTCAAATCAGTCAAGGCACCCAACAAAGAGAATCGGCACACTGGGCCCGAGTTGGGGAAGAGCGCTACTGAGAATCCATACCAAAGGAATCCCCTGACAAGTGCGTCAAGCCCGTCTTGCGCCAGCCCTGTGCGATCAATAGCGACCCTAACCGGCTGTACACCCTCCCCGCATCAACACCGAAATTTCTGCTCGAGCCTAAGCTAGCGCCAAACAGCTGAATCTGACGAGCCGGATCGGCATGAAGGGTATCATCAAAAGGCAATGCTATGTCCGTGAACCTCAATCCGGTAAGGACGGCAAAGTACGTAGGAGTGATCGTGGCCTCTCCCCAACTCAAATGGAAGGTATGTGTCGTGTCCCACCAAAACTCCCGACACGCCTTCACAACCGCATGATGCACTTCTGGTCGGGCCCATCTGCGGGACCATGTCAAAAAAGGGGGCCAACCCCAAGCTCTGTACTCGCTCCCGAGGGACTACCCTCACCGGCCGGCAAGGCCGCCACAACTCTCAGACCGCCTTAAGGGAGGCTGCGTCCCTTCATCTTCTTCCACTGCAGGTAAACACAACACAGGTATGTGTCATTACTCGCATTTAAAATAATAAACACTTTGTACATGCATGAAATATTCTGTTGTTAAATAAAAAATTCTTTACCTTCATCCCGACGCGGGAGCGAAGACCGGTGGATCCATGAAAAGCCAAGCCCGGATAAAAGTCGGACTGGTTGTACAACAAAAAATGCAGCCTCGAGGGACGATAATTGCGCAAAGCCCGCCGCCTCCTAGCCTCAACGTCCCCGCCGGCGTCACTCCTATCACTCTCCCCGGCGTCGGGATCACCTTCCTCTTCATCATCATCGCCGCCGCCATTGCCGCCACCATTGCCGCCATGCCCGCCACCACTGCCGCCATGGCTGCCTTCATCACCGCCACCATAACCTCCATGGCTGCCATCATCACCACCTCCATAACCTCCATAACCACCATCGAAACCACCACCCATATTGCCATAACCACCCCTAAAACTACCAGAACCGTGGCTGCCCCCTACACTACGTGGCCACTAGCACCAACTCCTCCGCCATAGCCAAAGAAAGCATCACCCATACCAATGTCGCCGGAATACGAGCCCAAAGGTTGATGATCTGGGCGACCCATCATGGAAATCACATCGTTGACCCAATCTGGAGGATTATCCATGGCAAGATCTTCATGAAATCGGCACAAAACAAACGAAAACACTCGGAATAATTTTCAGGCGAGAAAGCTTCAGAAACTCGACGGAGAAGAAGAGGCGTAAAAAGAAGAAGGAGACCAGCAGATTTAAAGGCCGATCGGCCCTTGATTTTGTGTTTCTTCTGATCGAGCGAACGGTCCAGATCTCATCTCAGCAGGCGGATCCCCGTTAAAGTGTCCTTGGCCAATCAGGAGGAAGGGCCGATCGACCCTTTCTCTTCCCTACCTCGACACGCGTCTCCTCAGTCCAAGCGGTTGACCAGATATTTAATACCCCCCGTTTTTCAAAAAACTCTTACTCCTTTTATTTTTATATAACTCAAATCTTTTTTGTTTTATTATTTATAATTCAAATTTCTATTTTTTCGGGGTGACTCCCACAGAGTCAAATTTCTATTTTTCCGGGGTGACTTCCACAGAGTCAAAATTATTCATTTTCGGGGTGACTCCCACAGAGTCAAAATTATTCTTTTTCGGGGTGACTCCCACAGAGTCAAATTTCTATTTTTTCGGGGTGACTCCCACTGAGTTAAAATTCTTATTTTCCGGGTAACTCCCACAGAGTTAAAATTCTTATTTCCCGGGGTGACTCCCACAGAGTCAAATTTCTATTTTTCGGGTGACTCCCACAGAGTTAAAATTCTTATTTTTCGGGTGACTCCCACAGAGTTAAAATTCTTATTTTCCGGGTAACTCCCACAGAGTTAAAATTCATATTCTTGGGTGACGACCGCAGAGTCAGACGTTGGGTGACTCCCACAGAGTCAAATTTCTATTTTTTCGGGGTGACTCCCACAGAGTCAAATTTCTATTTTTCGGGGTGACTCCCACGAGTCAAATTTCTATTTTTTCGGGGTGACTCCCACGTAGTCAAATTTCTATTTTTTCCGGGTAACTCCCACAGAGTTAAAATTCATATTCTTGGGTGACGACCGCAGAGTCAGACGTTGGGTGACGACCGCAGAGTCAGACGTTGGGTGACGACCGCAGAGTCAGACATTGGGTGACGACCGCAGAGTCAGACGTTGGGTGACAACCGCAGAGACAGGCGTTGGGTGACGACCGCAGAGTCAGGCGTTGGGTGACGACCGCAGAGTCAGACGTTGGGTGACGACCGCAGAGTCAGACGTTGGGTGACGACCGCAGAGTCAGGCGTTGGGTGACGACCGCAGTCGAGACATTGGGTGGCGACCGCAGAGTCAGCGTTGGGTGACGACCGCGAGTCGAGCGTTGGGTGACGACCGCGAGTCGGACGTTGGGTGACGACCGCGAGAGTCGAGCGTTGGGTGACGACCGCAGAGTCAGACGTTGGGTGACGACCGCACAGTCAGACGTTGGGTGACAACCGCACAATCATATCTTCGGTTTGAGACGCTGCACGTCCGCCATTCTCGGGTACTAAACGCCCACTCTTTCGAACTACGACTTGGCTTGATTCCTTTTGGGATACGTAGGTAGCCCGACGTGGGTCCAGCCGCTTGACCTACCTGGTCATCTTTTTTGTGACTCAGCTCGAGTCGACCCTTGCATCCGCAAAAATCATTCTCTTACCTCACGAAATCCCTTTTTCGGGACGGATCCTAGTTTTTCTATCGTCGACCCCACTTGTCTTACAAGAAGCGTCGCCGAGGGGCTCTTGTTAGTGCCGGTTCGAAAAAGGTATTCTAAATACTGGCCGGTGTAATTAAATAGAAACCCTAAAATCCCTTAAACGATCAATCTCCCGCCGTCATTTGCCTGCGTGGAAAGCACGCCAGGTCAAAGTGCCGATCGGCCCTCTATCCGATTTGTTGGCCGATCGACCCTTTTGTTTTGTGCCGATCGACCCAGCCGCCTTTGTGCCGATCGACTTTTTAATTTAAAGCCGATCGACCCTTCCCAGCCCGGCCAGTGCGAGAAGCACTATAAATAAGTGTGCCGGCTCCCATTCTAAACACACAATTTATTCGGGAGAAACGAGATTACACTTGTTTTACCCGTATTTCTTCCCACATTCTTCGAATCGCCCTAGATTCGATCCCAAAGTCTTGCTACAAATGGTAAGGCTCTTTTTAATATTTTTGTTCTCTATTATTATTATTGTCGTATTATAATATTTGCATGTTTATTTTAATTATGTCTTTATGCTAGATGTAGGACATTTTTAATAGATTTTTAATGCAATAGCCGAGGTTGATCTAAGGTTTCGCCCAAAAGAAACCCAATGGATCTAGGAACTATTTCTTTCCTTCCACCTTAGTTATAATTATCCCATGATCAACAATCCCCCAAGGATGAACGTTGATTAGTGCACCTTCCGAGGGCCTAACTCAAAGGTTCTAGGGTGTGATCATTAACTAATTCTTTCTCTCCCCTCCTCCTTATGCATGATCCCGTTTCTTCTATCTATTCCTGTAAACACCGCACACAACCAACACCCCACATGTTAGGAAGACCGATCCGTCGGGCAATAGGAGTGATAGCGTTTCTTCTTCTGCTGTAACTTGACCCCCGAACCCAATCACATGCTTAGCCTTTTTTCAAAGCTTTGGGCTATATCAAAGTGGCGTGGCGACTCTCAAAATTAAACTAATATTTTAATATGGTTTAAAGCAAGTGTCACTAAATGAATATCCCATTTCGGTCCGACATTATATGATTATTAATTTCAAACTTCCGAATGCGCGTTGCATCGGGACGGGGTATTCACAATACTATTCCTTCAATTAACACTCAGGTAATGATATTGTATTTAGGTTGGAGTAGTTAACTTTTTTGGAACTACTCATAATTGGATTCATATAGCTTTTAATTCCTTAATATTTTTGTAGAATATTTTATTTATTTGTTTCAACTCATGTTAGGTTCCGGATGCATCAAGTGCTCATCGTTTAACCTCAAACAATGATATTGGGTCGGAACCGATTCAATTGCCACAGGTATGATATTAATTTTTCTGTTCATTTCTGCGTTGGGTTTTGATTAAAAAATGGATAAACAATTAAAGTAGTATATCAGATGAGAATATGCATCTTTAATTTGGCAGGCAAATAGTGGACCAAATACGAATGGGTGTCAGGTATGCATCGAGATTCTTTTATAGATTATCAGGTTGAATGTCCCTATTTTTTCTTTAAATTCTATTTATACAAAAGGCAGCTTTGGTCCTGTTTGTCAGAGGTTACATTGTTTTACTGCCTAAAGAGTAGGTTCAGAGGTGCATATACAAATCAGCTTTGAAATATATGAGTAGTGATATTGGAATGGATGGTTGAACCATGTAATAATCTGAGTTTTCCCTGATCTTCTACAGCCCCATCAACATAAGATGAAGAAGAAGCAAACAATTGATGGCACTCAAGACAAGGCGAAAAAGAAACCGCGGATAAATGAAAAAACTTGGGAAAAGGTACACATGTTGTTTTGGTTTGTATGCGCATAAAGTAACTTGATTGATGCATTTCTTTTAATGATATCATTATGGTTTTATTTTTTATTCATTAATTTCAGATTTATAATGCGAAGAATAAGAAGAAACAAAATGATGATATCAACAATCATGTATGTATTAGTTTTCACTTTGATTCCATTATTTTTCTAGGAGAACACATTCATCTTTACTTGGTCTGTTATCTTGAGCCATGTCCTTCCCCTGAGTTAGCATATTTGCATTTCTACCCTCAGCTTCATCCTCTAGGGTCAGCAGCTGTTGGGTTGCTTTAACATGTTCTTTGCACTTTTGTGCTTTCATATCACTAACATTGACCATGGCACAATCACGTTCCCGCTGGATTTTATTTTTTAATTTGTGTTGGGAAATGAGTGAGGATGAGGAAACACAAGTCTTGGGGAAACTAATAGGATTGTAAAACATGTGAGGTTCTAGATGAGATATGGTATGCTATGATACATCAGCTGTTTGGTAGGTTGGGGTGGGTTCTTGTGCTATTCACCCCCACACACTCTTGGTATTGATACTGTTCTTGAATTCTAGGTTCCCTTTCGAAGTTGTGTGCATTTCTGCCTTGAGTTTAGGGTTGTACAAGAATATCCAGGTCTTGGACCCCTCCCTTACAGTTCCAAGGTGCTGAAGATTCATAAATGATAATTATTCGTCTTTTTCTACATTTCACATTTGTGGAATAAATTATATGTTTGCCTTGTTCAGAATTGTTACCGCATTCAATGGTTTCATCAAGAGCCCAATAGCAGTCACACATCCTTTTTGGTTTGTCCCAAGAGAGAATCGCGTTTCAAAAAAAATCTACATGTTCCTACTTTTCAACCACATGATACTTATCTTACGTGTCATAGACTTCATTGTGATTTAGTCCCCTGTTCCTGTAAAAGAGTCACGTTATAAATCTGCACATATTGGGTGCCTCTTTAATGAAGCCGGTAAGAATTGGAGTCTGAAATGGAGAACACTAGATTGAAAGCCCGAAACAACTCGCAGCAATGGGGTCCCTAGTTCTATCTCTCTAAACAAACATTTGTGAGAAACTGACTAGCGCCCATATATTTTTAGCTGGCTGGAAGAGCACCTCAAAGTAGAACAATAAATAGCACATGAAGTACTTAAATATTTTCCCTTTCTGTTTCATTGAACTAAGAGATTTGTGGATACCACGTGTAAGCACACACTTGCAAGTTTTCCTATATAATTGTATCCGAGTGACATAGATCACAAGAACCAACATCCCCTCCTTTTCCTTTTTCACATCTTACAAGAATGATTAATTTCTGATGGCCCTCCTTTTCATTATTCAGTTTTGAATAATAATCTAAAAAAAACCAATGTTTTATGCAGGGGAAAGTTTTTGTTGATCTTCTTGACTATAAAGGTCCAAAAACAGTTGTGGCTCGAGGAGTCCTGGTATGCGAGGATGCTGCTAAAATAGTTGGTGGACATAAATTGGGAAAAGAATTTTCGGAAGTTCTTATCAAAGACGCGATAAAGCCAACAAAACGTTTGATTAGGCCTTACGAAGGAGTTACTAATTTGGGAGAAGCTATTGGTAAATCAATTGCATGGAGATCTATAGATGTAATTCCAAGGTTGTTCTAAATTATCTCTCTTATGATGTTCTAAATTATATCTCTTATGTTCTTATTTTCTTATTTAATATCATTTAAAACTAAATAATGCTTATTTTTTCAGGTGTTGGTTTAAATGAGGACCTTATAACCCAATCTATACGGGAGAAGATTGCATTCATTTGTGTTTTTGTTTGCTACTTGAACTCAGTTTGTAGATGTCAATGCTTGTTGTGTACTTTCCTTTTGAACTAGTACTTTTTGGATTATGTAATGCATACTAAATGTTCAATTTATGGTAATAGACCAAGCTTTATATATTATAAGTTATTCTTATTCATTATTAATTGTTGAAATTTGTGTATGTTAGTGATTTCAATAGCACAATAAATTAGAGAAATCAAAATTTTCTAGGGCCAGAAATATATAATATTGGAGAATATTAAAAGTGCCACTAATTTTCGGAACTTTAAAAAAAGTGTCGCTAATTTTCAAGCATTTTAAACGTGCCGAAAAATTAGCGGCACTTTTATAAGTGCCGGAAATTAGCGGCACTTTTGTAAGTGCCGGAAATTAGCGGCACTTTTAAAAGTGCCGGAAATTAGCGGCACTTTTAAAAGTGCCAGAAATTAGCGGCACTTTTAAAAGTGCCGGGAATTTTCCGGCACTTTAAAAGTGCCGGAAAGTATTGCCGACACCACTTTTTCCGGCACTTTAAGAAGTGCCGAAAAAAGTGCCGGAAAAAGCTTTTCCGGTACTTTTTTTAACATTTCCGGCACTTTTAAAGTGCCAAGAAAAGGCATATTTGTTGTAGTGAAGTGAAGATTTCCGCCAAGAAGAGCTTGAAAATAGAGGCAATGAAGTTTGCTGCCAAGTAAAGCGCAAAGATGGAGGCAAGGAAGGTTGCCGCCTAGAAAAGTCCTGGCTTGTAGGTCCAGGCATATGGAAGCAAAAGTCCTGGCTTGGAGGGCCAGGTATATGGAAGCAAAACTCCTGGCTTGTAGGGCAAGGCATATGGAAGCAAAAGTTATGGCTTGGAGGGCGAGGTGACGTGCCCCAAACCGTGGTCCTACTTGGCCCCACGCCCGGACACGCTCGGAAGACGCCTTTAATTTTAAAAACTTTCGAAATGTTCTTTCTTAAATATTTGATATATAAAACCTGTTTAACTTAAAGAAACTTTCCTATATAGATATACCATTAAAGGTAAAAATATTTAACTTCAAACTCCAAACTTTACACACCGTTTACAAACCAATGAACATAGTTTCAAAAATATACAATAATTACTATCACTAAAGTGTTTCAAAATAGTGACATAACATCTCAAGTCTCGGGTATACTACCCCCTTGGTTCTACATTTACATAATGTAAACCTCCACAAAATACCTTTCCCAAATTACAACCCAACTCGGCGTCCTCTCCGTCTCAACGTGGCCTATGCCCTGGCTCGCCCCTATCTAAGAAAAACAATAAAAGGACGGGGTGAGATAAATCTCAGTAAGCTACTATATATGCAACAAGATGATATGCAATCACATTAGGATAACATATATCAACACAGTCATCATATACATCACAATCTTGTAAACACATAGAAGGATGTATAAGATAGCACATAAGTGCAATAATATAACACTTAGAAGGATACTGAGCCAAGGTTTAACCAAAAAGGATATAGCAGTCTGAGCAGCATCAACAGCTGAAGAAGCGGTTCTGGAACCAAGTAACCATCAACAATAGGGAGAAAATGACACAAAGTCATACCCCAAATGTGCAACTAGACTCACCCAAAGGGTGCTAGCCCACAACCCAACCATGGCCAATGGAAGGGGAAAAAGGGACCCAATGAATGAATTATAATGAACTCGGCTCGGGTGTCATTATAATCTCATCCCACTGCCCGAACAACCAAGTACCAGTTGGACTTTAAATAAAAGCACAGTAATAAATACTTGCTTAAACAACCAATATATGATTCCAAAGTAGGGAACCATACCAAATATATCATAACAAGATGATAACAAGTATCACTCATAAGTAGCACAATGGCTAAACAATCCTTAAAACAATTCATTTTAACTTAGGATTCCAAAGTAGGAAACCCTATCAAGTACACCATTAAAGATGTCAAACAAATCAATATTGTGTAACACATAAGGTCTACACACTTAATATAACAATTCCAAGGTTTATTATCAACCACATAAAGATGTAGAGCCATTTAGGTTTCATGGAAATCAAGTGTTCCAACCTATTTTACCCAAGTATTTAACAACCTTCCCGATATCACAATTGATAGGTTAAGACCTCATTTGGTAGTTCATATATTATACTTTGATTACGGTGTTCAATTGGGTAAAATGTACCTTAGGTAGTTAGGGATAATTGGCTTTAAAAATGATTCAACAGAAACAGGGCAGGGCACGACTTGTGCCCTACAGCACGAGTCGTGCCAATTGAAATCAGCACGAATGCAAAAGTTTACACAACTCGTGGTCACGACTGAAGGCTTGGCACGACTCGTGGTGACAGAGGTCACGAGTACTGCCCTTTGCAGAAATCGAACGAGTGAAACTTCGAAAGGCCTAAAACTTACCATTTTTTCCTTACCCTTTTTACCTTAAACAACAACAACAAACCCAACTTCAGTTCAACTCAACCAAGCATTTTAAACCATTCCAAACTCAAAGCAAAATGACCAAATATAACATGCAACATGTATATTCCAACCATTATAACATTAATATCAAATGAACAAGATTAAAGAAGGAAAAATAATAACTTACCTCCCAAAAAGAAATGAAATACTTCAAAATTTATTCGGATGAAAACGATCCCTTGGCTTCCCGAACATTTAGACACCAACGGATTCAAGAACGGATGAAAGATGATTTTATGGTGGATTTTTGAAGTAAAACCTAGGTTTAAGCTTTTGGTGAATAAGAAAGAAGAAGAGAAATTTTGTTTGGTAAAAAATGATCAAGTCTTCACCAACTTAAGAGATAAACATGGACAATTTTTCACCTAAGCTCCTTCAACCATTGAGTTATTACAATTAATCTTCTTAAGTTCTATCTTTTACTTTAAAGCACCTCAATGGCTTTTATAAGTTTCTAATAATTTTCAACAATTACCACTTCAACTATACAACTCCTAATATTTTCAATTAGACATTAAATAATTATATTTAATTTATTAACATAGTCAAAAATGCCAACTAAATTATTCAAAATATGAAACTAACACATAATACTAATGAACATGATGCAAAGCATAAAATAAATGCAACATACGCCATAAATACTAGTTCAAGCATATATCAAATAATGCCTAGGTTTAGGGTCGTGTCACCAGGCATATGGAAGCAAAAATCCTGGCTTGGAGGGCCAGGCATGTGGAAGCAAAAGTCCTGGCTTGTAGGGACAGGCATAAGGAAGCAAAAGGCCTGGCTTGTAGGGCCAGGCACAGAAAAGTCCTGGCTTTTTAACAGGCACAGAAAAGACCTGGCTTAAAGGTGCCAGGCAAAATGGAACAAGATTGGAACAAGAAAGTTTGGCTAAGGAATCTAAGGCGCCAAATGTGGCCCAATGCGGATTGTCGCAAGATGAGATTGGCATTAAGTGTGCAGCTTGTCGCAAATGCGGTGAGCGTCAAGTGTGGTTTGCCGCAGAAATGTGATGTGTAATATGATTTATAATGTGGTTTAAGATGCGGTTTATCTAAGTCTCTGCAAAGCTAAGTAAAGCAAACTGGCGAGAATCATGACTAAGGAGTAAGGTTGCCTAAAGACAAGACTCACTCTTTTAAAGGGAGTAGTATGTATATAGAGATAAGGTGTATAAGGTAAATCTTTGATAAACTATCAAAGCAAATGTTAAAATTGTCGAAAAGCAAAACAGGCGACATGCAAACGATAAAATTGGAAGTAAGTTGCAAGAAAGTAAAGTAATGTCATTCGAGTTAAAGTTTAGAGGCGAAGTTGCAAACTGCGACATTCAAAATATAACCAGACAAATACCAAAGGAAGGAACATTCATAAAGAATAGTTAAAGTCAAGGGTAAGTCGCAAAAGCGACAACCAAAGTACGAAAATCAAAGTTAAAAGACAGAATGTAAATTTTTTTAGTACAGACCCAAATTAAATATAAATTGTTCACGTTAAACTATGATTACAAGATAAAAAGATTAATTGCCGTCATAGGCAGCATTGAGAGCATCTTTGTTCTTTTGAGAGAGATCAATCCATGCGGGAATGATGTTGTTGGTGCTGATGGCGGGAACAGTTCATGCGGCTTTGCCTAAGACTGCATCCTCCTCCGCCAGCTGGGTAAGTTCATCCTCACTGTAAGGAACAAGGTTATGTCCCTTACGGCAATGATCACTAAAAATTGTTTCAGAACCCCATTTGTCTAGCATGGCGGGGGTGATGGGGAGAATTTGATCGGCATCTGCGGCAACTGACCTAAGAGTGTGGAGAATGGCATTGTCGTAGATGTCCATAGATTCAGACTCAGCCTTCGTCTTGGCCTCGGCGAGATCGCTCTTAATTTTGGTAACTTGATTAGCTTTGACAAAGTTTTCATTCCTAAGCCGCTCATTTTTTGCGGCAAGGAGCAGCAGTTTATCCTCAGCATCTTTTTGTTTCTTCTCCATCTCTTCCCGATATTGGTTTCTTACAGTTTTATCAGCCTCCATGTCCGCATCAGCCTTTGATTTCTGGGCCTTCAAGTCATTGATAGTACCATCCCACCTGGATACTCGCTTCCTTAAGTTTTCTTTGGCACGCTTCGCCTGATCAAGGGTTTCTTCCAGTGCTGCGCACTTCTTACTTAGGCCCAAGATAGTGCTGCTGACCTGCAAGGTAAAAAGCGACAATAAAGTGTTGGGTTTTGGGGTTACAAACGCAGCGGAAATCTTTATAAAATAACACAAAACCCTAAGCCTTGAATCCATCTAGCATGAAGAGGTTAAAAACATGAAATAGAATTTACATACCTTAATGCGATATGTTTGTTCGAAACGAATCTCAAAATTCAACCTTTGAATTTGTTGATGAAACTTTGAATCTTCTTCTTCCTTGTTCTACCTTGGTGATGAATCAACAATGGAGATCTTCAAGCTATAGGAGATAAAGTGACCTCCCTCTAATGGTGATCCACACGCGAATGAACCAAGAACTCTTCTTGTTGGATTGCTAGATGATCCTCCTGATTATTGAATCAATATTCAATAATCAAAGCCAAAACGATGGAATTAATTTTGGGATTTATTTGATTTTGATTCTCAATCAAATATCAAATATCTAGAGTTTCATAAACCTAGAAAAATTTTGTAGATAGAGGTTTATGGCTGCCAAAGGATTGTATTTATTTCACATATAAATCCCCTAACAATTAGGGTAAAAATCCTTGTCCAAGACCAAAACCAATCCGGCCAAGGAAACGCATACGGGCTAAAATTTGCTCAGGGCACGACTCGTGCTCCTGGGCATGACTCGTGCCACGAGTCATTTCAGGCAATCACGAGTGGTCCAAGCCAAATTTTAGTCGTACCATAACTCGTGACAAAAATTGCACTCGTGCTGATCAAGGGAATGACTCGTGCCCAAGGGCACGAGTCGTGCCTAGTCCCACAAATTCAAAGATCAATGAGTTGTTCCTTGGTTGCCAAAACGCAATCGTACTGCTCCTGTCACTAGTTGTGACCCTTGCTACGAGTCGTGACCCAGGGCACGAGTCATGCTCCTGGTCACGAGTCGTGCCAGAACCCAAAATCCATAATTTTCAGCCAATGATCAAATTCGTTCTTTGTGTGTGACCCAGTAGGAATTATATTATGTTGGTAGTGAGTTGAAACATCGACCTCACAAGACATAAGTGGTTTCTAGCAAACCATTATATCCACCCAATTAATATAATATCAAAGCTTGATTCCTCGATAGATCAAATGTCACAATTCCTTTGTCCACGATGTCCAATTGAACATGAGTCATGGTCCATGTCAACTCACATGTTCAATGCTTTATCGATTCCGAATATGTTGATAATCCAAATGTATTTGATCTCTATCAAATCATTTGAGTGTGGCCACACATTTCATCAACACTATTCATCGAGGGGCCCAAGAAAACATCTCTCTCAATGAGAGGGACAAATCCCATCTTGACTTATCATTCTTCCCTACAAGAATCCAATCGTGCCAACATAGCCCTTATTGCTATCCGATTAAAGATAGTGTTAGCCTATATCAAATACGATGTTCATCATGTGAAAGATGATGATAATCCCAGGTTCAAAGGATTCAATACATGACTATCATGAGATTTAATCATGACACATATGACTATTGACCATGTCATAAATCTCATCGGTAAGTCATGTCCAATACTTGTTCTCTAGCAAGTATCCGTAAGTGTAATGTGCATCACATGCATATAATCATCTCCATGATTATCCATTACCAACTTATATTCGTTATTCACAATAACTAGGGACGCAGTTCAATATAATAAATATGTAAACATATAATGAACCAAATAAACTTTCTCTATAATAAATGATAAAGATGATTACATAGCGGTTTAAGTTACAAGTCAAACATAACTAAACGCCTAGGGCATTATACCAACATAAAGTGTTAATAAGAATTGAAAGAAAGAAATGAACGCGAAAAGAGGGTAAAATTTTCTTACCAGAGAGAGCTGGATTCCCGCGTGATACGCGGAATGAGTGGGATCCTCTTCCTGAACGATGGCCACTTGCTTAGCATCGCAAGATCGTTTTAGATCCGTGGCGCCAAGCAGGCTTCTTGGCATAGCAGTTTCATGCCCTCCTCATCAGCGGGAAGAACAAAATCTTCCTCCAGCCACCTTTCCCGGCACCGTGGAGTGGTGCGGGAAGTATGTTGAGGGTCTGGAAAAGAAGTTTGAGGAGCGGTTTCGTTGGTTTGGGGAGGCGGTGGGATCTTGGTTCCCGCCTGATCTTCCGCTGGGACCCCCTCAGTTTGGCCAGCATCATCGGCATCCATCTCTTCTTCCTCAGTTGGATCATTGGCAGTGGCATCTTCTTCATCTTCGTCTTCATCCCGCAAGTCAAGAGCCTCAGGATTGTCCCCTTGAGACGGGGCAGAAGGCGCCTGGCATTGTCGCTTAGCTGGGCGGGGAGTGGTGGAAGCTCTCTTGCGAGAACTTTCATTTGCAACTTTATCATCAACACCAGTTGGTGCGATAGGAATAACAATGTCCTCTTTCTGAGTCATCAGGCTAGCCTTCCTGGCCATGCTTTGACCTTTTCGCTGAGCCTCAGAGTTTCCCTGGGCTAGCCTCCTTTGATTCATATTCATTGTGCGGTGTTCTGCGGGAAAGAAGAGTGTGTTAGCGACAAAGAAAAGTTAACTTGTAAATAATTGAAAGAGAGAAAACTGCGAAAACCATACGTTGTACTTTCATCATGGCGGGACACATATTCTTGCCATTCTCGCAGATCGTGCACACGAAGCTAAATTTGTCACCTGAGTGAATCTCCCATCCCGACCAAGAAGCGGTATGCTCAATGGCGACTCGTGGAGGAGCAGGCGTAAAAGTATAAGAAAGCCCTACTTGGCTGAGTAAAGAGTGGTCCAAAACAATTTTCTGGCAAGAGAATAAGGCGAGAGGAGGAGTAGTAGTGCCAGAGGCATCTGCTAGGACTTTATGGGTTCTATTCTTAAGACGTTTTTCGTCTTCATCCAAAGCCCATTTCTTATCTATCTTTGGGTGAATGCCTATCAAGTCGGAGGGGAGAGCCCAGCCAATGCGGGAAATTATGAACAAGGGGTCAGTCTGCCAGTTATGAATTTTGGTGAGAAGTGGGGTTAGGATTTTCGGTTTCTTATACTGAAGCGACATCCTAATCTCGTTGGTTACTTTGTTATGTTGCTGGTAACCAGTAAATAGATCTAATAGGAGGTGGAAAGTTGGTTCTGCCTCAGGGCACGACAGATAACTATGAAACAGGTTAGAACCCTAATTGCGTTGGGGTGAAGTTCAGCAATTTCCGCTTGGGCTTTGTAAAGAATAAGAGAGATGAAGGGATCTACGGGAATCCTAAGTCATGTTTCAAGTTGGGATAGGAATACGACGATTCCGTCTTGCCTATGTCTAATGGCGGAAAGAGACATCTCGCCATCATAATCAGCTATATGGTAATCTAGGTGATCTATGTTATATACGGTATGATAAGGGGTTAGTGAGAATTTTGGGAAGAAGTTTGGTTCCCGCAATGTCGGAAGTTGGGATTATTATTTAAGGTTGAATTCCCGCCGAGTTTGAGATGAAGTGTTAGGGGCTCCTGGATTTGACATCACTTTGAATCATCGAAGAAAGAATTTGTTTATAATGAGTCCTACTAGCTACGAGATCTCGCAGCGGGAAAATCAGTGTCAGAGTTGTCAGAATCTATTGGGAAACCATAAAAGCAACAAATGTGGTCACAATGTTCTCAAGAATTAAAAAAATTTTTGGACATGGGGGCTGAAGAATGAAGAAAACATCTACCCCTAACTTCAACGGCGGCAATTATAGCGGGATCTACCTTATGAACGCTTAAGCAATTCACTAGGTCAGTCAGAGGGATTCTCGCCCAAATGCCTCTAGTTAAGTAATAGAAACCCCCAGATTTTTTACATTTCCCATACCTAACTTGCCTAGCACAAGACTTAGATCTAGCCATGTGCGACAAACAAAAATTGAAAAGAAAGTAAAGAAATCAAAGATCTAAGTTTACCTGGGAAGTACGAAGGGTCTTAAAGAAAGTTGAGAAGAGGTTGAAGGTTGGCCGGAATGTCCAACGAACTAGAGAGTGGATGTGGTTCCAGGTTGAGGAAACAGTTAGAAATTGAAGGGTTATGGTCAGAATTCGATGGAGAGTAAGGATTGGGAAGAGGTTCAGGCAAGAGTCAACTGGAAAGGCTGGAAACAGGTTCGCCGGAAAAGCTTGCAGCTCGCCTGAGAGTTTTCAGAGGCTTTAGGAAGACAAAGAGAGTAAAAAAGTGAAAAGTGAGGAGCGGGAGAGTATTTATAAGAGGGGAAGTTCAAAGGGTTTTTGAGCAGTTGAAATTAATTAGCCCCCAAAAATTAAATTTCCCTCCATTTAATGATTTCAAATTTCAAAACGTCCTTTCAAAGTCCTGTCAGAGCCGCCAAAGCCGTCAAAGGAATCCACCAGAAGCGTGACACGTGTCAGTGTAGGTGTCAGTCTAAGCCTGTGACTCGTCTGATTGACAGGCCAGGGCCGGAATATTGAGAGACAACTGGAATTTCTCGCATGGATCATGAATAGTCCAGGTCTCGAAATTGGGGGCTACTGATGTGATTATGAAAAATTCACTTGGGCCTGAAACAGTAAAATTAGGCCCATCGAGGCGAAATGGCCCCAATGGGCCAAATACGTATAATATGTGTGCTTAAAGTAGGTTCAAAGTAGCGGAGGCGACAAGTATAGAGGCGACATGGGAAGGTCGGCGCGTGAGGGTAAGAGTTAAGCGGGAAGTACTCCTTATTTGATAGTGGCATGTACGGATATGATCAACAGGCGAGAATGACATCTTTGTTGAGGATAGGATTGGCGGCAATATGAGGATTGCCGCCATTTCCTTGATTGTCGCCTGGCGACAAGCGTGACTAGTGATGTGGAATGATATTGGACTGCCACGTGTATATCCCACTATAATCGTCACTTTTAAATAAATTGACATGATGAACAGTGTGTAACCGTCAAATATGGTGTGATGTGACAAGGTGAACAGTTAATCTCCACTAAGTTTGGGGTGGTTGGCACCTTATGTGGATGATTGATAAGTGTCCACCATGTGCAAGGCACATGGTGCGTGGGAGTATATAAGCCTTTGGAAAAAGATCATTTGTAAGTTTCTCATACACTCTCTAAGCGCTCTCTCTCTCTCTAAAACTCCATTGTTATCAGTTTGTTGTAACCAGCCATCTTACTCTCACGCCGGAGGGGTTTCGCCGGAGCCACTCCCGGTCTAGTTGATGTTTGTGAGTGTGTGTAGGCGACCGTTCGACCATTCAAAGAAAAGCTGCCGGAGTATTCTTGTTTTCTGTTCAGACTCAGTTTATGTGCAACCGGTTTGGCGTGGTAGCATCTATACTGTAATCATCTCTTATTTAAGGCACTCTCTCAGTCAAAAAAAAAAAAAAAAAAAAGAAAGGAAAATGGTCGTATTTATCATTTTCATATATGCTAAAAGAGCAGCATTTTTAAAGAAAATTTTGTCTTATATGACTCTAAATTAAATATACGAGCAAGTACATATATTATTGTAAAATGTTTGACAGTTAACTGTCAAAGGTGACAAAATGCAAATATGGTTTTGGAGATGCTATTTTAATCTCTCACTTCATTTTGTAATGACCAGAGAATATAATATGAGAGAGATGAAGACATACATGCTTTCACATAGCGAGCTCTATGGATATCAACAGGTCGGGTTTGATTCAAATTTGCTCAAAACTAAACGTAACCCGACCCGCAATAACACACATCTCTACCAAACCCATCAAATTTCAACTAAAGTTAATTTTTAGCATCCTTCTCTTGCCTTCCGACAAAAATATCGTAAAAATAATGAAATAATATTAAGTTTTTAGAAAGGGGTTATGGTAAAATCTTGATTCTGAGCCATAGCGGATGAGTGCCATATAGGTTTGGCGTCATTGCAGTTCGTTTGCATAGCAATTCGATTGCACTGGCCTCAACACTAGTTACTCCCTCCCTCACTCACACATACACACTCACTTATCAGATACCTCACAGAGAAATCTCTGTCACTGAGCTCTGGGAAATATCTAACGGCTTCCTAAATGCAGATTACAATATACTATCGATGAAGCCTATTTCTGTTAACTTAGATTCACTTCTCTTATTTAAAATAAAAAATTTGGAAAAATAGCCGAAATATGTCACGTATTTGCTTACAATTAATACAATATATATATTACAAAGTTATCATTTAATGTAACGTACTTGTCAAATTTTCGTTTCAAATAATGCAATTTTCGTTTCAAATAATGCAACGTACTTCAAAGTACATTGCATTATTTAAAAACGAAAATTGAATTATTTAAAACGAAAATTGCATTATTAGAGATGAATTTGACAAGTACGTTGCATTGCATTAATAAGTATCAACTTTGTGATACATTGCATTAATTACAAAAAATATACTAAAATACTTTTGGTCATTCACCCAAAAAAAAAAAAAAAAATTGTCAAAACACTCTCACTTCCTCTGGTTGCCGACTTGCAGTCCCTCTCTTCCTGACTTCCTTCTTCAAAAAAAAAAATAAAAAATAATAACACACCTAACGGTAATGAAGTCACAATTCACGCAAGAAATGACATAAAACCCCATCACCGACCACAAATTAACGAAAGTTACAGCTTAGTCTCTTCCAACTTCAGGGGCTATATGCCTTTATTAATATTTCTCCTTTTGGGCATTTCCCTTTCCCTTTTCTTTTTCTTTTTTTCTTCTTGACTATCCCATAAACTCTTCATGTTCTATCTGGGTCTCTTTCCATTTATCTCTTTCTTCTACTGGTTCTAAATATAATTACACACACACACATTGAACCCCTCTCTTTTATTCCTCTAGCTAGAAATGGCTGATTTTTTCGTCGATGGACAGTTTGGGGAAACTGACATGGCCGGATTGACTTCTCCAGACGATATCTTTAGCATTCTTGAAGCTCTAGGGGGTCAGTTTAGTCCATTGACTTCTCCGTTAGACGAATCCATATTTGGTTCTAAAGCAACCCAAGAGAGTCATGTTGCTACTACTACTACTACTACTACTACGCTGTTGGTTTCTCAAAAGTCAACTTCCTCTGGTGCTTTACAAGAGTACTACGACACTGAGCCTGAGGCCGAAGTTCGTTCTTCTCCCAGCTCTAAGAGACAGAAGCTTTCGGATCAAGAAGCTACGCCAGTCAGCTCAGATGAGCAGCAGAAGATCTCCCACATCACTGTTGAGAGGAACCGGAGAAAGCAAATGAACCAACACTTGAGCGTCTTGCGCGGAATTATGCCTTGCTTTTATGTTAAAAGGGTAAATTCGTAACAAGTCCGAATCATGTTTGTCCAGATTTCCTGTATCACACTGTGTACTAATGTTCAAAATTTCAGATGTTTCAGATTTTCTGTATCACATTGTGTATAATGTTTCATTTGGTTGCAGGGAGATCAAGCATCGATAGTAGGAGGGGTAGTCGATTACATAACTGAATTGCAGCAAGTTCTTCAATCTCTAGAAGCCAAGAAACAAAGAAAAGCATACAGCGACATTGTTCAAAGTCCTAGAATTGTTTCAAGCCCAAGACCCTCCCAAGCACTCAGCCCTAGAAAGCCACCCCTTAGTCCAAGGCCAAACTTACCAATTAGTCCAAGAACCCCACAACCACAATTACCAACTAGCCCTTACAAGCCAGGTAAAATGCAACAAGCCACTTCAGGCTATAACCTCTCCCCAACCATGGCTACTGCACCTTCACTTGAACCCTCTTCTTCGCACACTAATTCTTCTGTTAACGACTCAATTAACGAGCTTGTAGCGAATTCTAAGTCGGATATTGCTGACGTGGAGGTGAAATTCTCGGGACCGAATCTCCTTCTTAAGACTCTTTCGCCTCGGATACCTGGGCAAGCCATGAAGATTATTTCTAGACTTGAAGAGCTCTCACTTGAAATCTTACATGCCGACATTAGTGCAGTAGATGAAACCACCATGGTTAATTCCTTCACTATCAAGGTAAGGGTACTTATTTTTCATGTTTTTCTTGCTAGTCATCTTACTAAATGTTTTTCATGTGATAATTTCCAGGCTTGTTCTCTCTTAATAATAATAATAAGTTAAAGAAAGAAGAAATGAAAAGGAAAATGCAAAAATAGAAACAAAATCTATACATCTTGGCTTTTCCTTCCTTGATATTTCTATATTACTTTTGTTAATTAATTGCAGAAAATATCAATTATACGTATAAAATAACATATTTGCTAAAATGGAAGTACTCACTCTGTCCTTATAAGATTGTCCTGTTGTACATTTTGCAATTATTAAGGAAGAGCTTCACCTTCTTGTACCTTAGTAGATTTGCACTAACATTCATGCCTAAGTTTAGAAATGGGACATACTTTTTGGGACAAGTCAAAATGACAAATGGGACAATCTTTTCGGGACGTAGGGAGTATATGTTTTACATTTAGATTTGGCAACTTCCCATTTTAGCAACATGTTTTTTTGTTTGTCATGTTTCTTATTTTTTATGTTAGAATCTCCCCTCTCTCTCTCTCTCTCTCTCTCTCTCTCTCTCTCTCACACACACACACACACACACACACACATATTTTCACAGGCAGCTACTAATTTCTTTCCTATGTTTTTCATTTTTGATATTTTGTTCACATTATAATGAATGCTGTAATTATTAAAAGAGATTGAAGGTTATATACTAAAGACGTGTCCTTTTATTTGACTATGTAGATTGGAATTGGATGCCAACTAAGTGCGGAAGAACTCGCTCAACAAATACAGCAAACATTCTGCTAAAACATTCACTATTAGTTCATCTTGCTACAACCCAAAAACCCTAATCCTAGCCCCATGGTGCCTTGATAAGAAAATCTTGAAAATCCTATAGATGTAATTGTAGATTACTTTTGATTGATTGTAATACTCCCACCGTGATAAAATGAATGTCGAATAAATTATTAAATTTGCTTTTAATCAAAAATAAATTTGAATATTTTTTGGATATTCAATTTACAACGGAAAGAGTGGTAATTAGTAGCCTAAAGCAAGGCTTGTTTGGTGTGTAGACTAATCTATATAATATATAAAAAGAGAAACATTTTATGTTTTCCTTTTCGCCAAAAAAAAAAAAACATTTTATGCCTTCACATTAAGCCATGTCACTATTATGACATGGCATTATGTGATTCTCCCATTGGTCAATTATTTTCTATTTAAATCAAGTGGTTAAATTTGAAAATCTATCAAGGGTATTTTAGTCATTTACGTTCATGGCATAAATGTAGATATTACACATTAAAATCAACATCAATTGTTTTTTATTGGATGCCTTAATTTACGAATTTTTTTCCCCAAAATTCTTTGACCTCAATTATTTTATAATAAATTAATTTAAAAAAAAAAAATTCTTTACACCAAAATTCATATTTTTTTCATTTACAAATAGAGACTAATTTCATTTGATTCGGACACAGAAAAAAAAATCTCTTTCTTGAATATAAATCAAATATTTTATAATAAATTATTTTTTAAAATTTTTTTCCACCTAAAATCATTAAAAAAATTCCTTAAAAAATAGATATTACTTTCATTTAATTCAGACAAAAAAAATTAATCTTCTTTGAAGTGCATGTCAATATTCTAAAAAATAAATGTAGTATAAATAGGTAGTTTGAAAAAGGGAGAGGAAGAAGTGGGTTGGGTTTGATGAGGGAGTGTAGTGTTTGGAGAAAAAATTCATTTAACACATTGTTGGTTATTTTTGGATTTTGATTTTTCTTCTCAAAATTAAATAAGTTAAATTGAAAAAGAATATTATAATTTTGTTCATGATGAGTTAATTTAACAAATATGATATTTATTTAAAAAAATCCTCTTTTTTGAATATAAATAAAATATTTTATAATAATTTTTTTTCACCAAAAATCATTAAAAAAAATTCTTCCAAAAATAGAGACTACTTTCATTCGATTTGGATACAAAAAAAAATCATCTTCTTTGAAGTGCATGCCAATATTCTAAAAAATAAAGATAGTATGAATTGATATTTTGAAAGATAAAGAGGAAGAAGTGGGAGGTTTGATGAGGGGGTAGATTGTTTGGGAAAAAAATCTATATAATATATAAAAAGAGAAATATTTTATGCCCTCACATTAAGCCATGTCACTATTATGACATGGCATTATGTGATTCTCCCATTGTTCAATTATTTTCTATTAAATCAAGTGGTTAAATTTGGAAATCTGTCAAGGGTATTTTAGTCATTTATGTTCATGGCATAAATGTAGATATTACATATTAAAATCAGCATCAATTGATTTTGATTGGATGCCTTAATTTATAAATTTTTTTCCCCCAAATTTTTTGACCTCAATTATTTTATAATAATTAATTTAAAAAAAATTTGTTTACACCAAAATTCATAATATTTTTCCTCTACAAATGGAGACTAATTTCATTTGATTCGGACACAGAAAAAAAATCCTCTTTCTTGAATATAAATCAAATATTTTATAAGAAATTATTTTTTTTAATTTTTTTCCACCTAAAATCATTAAAAAAAATTCTCCAAAAATAGATATTACTTTCATTTGATTCGGACAAAAAAAAATCCTCTTCTTTGAATTGCATGTCAATATTCTAAAAAATAAATGTAGTATAAATAGGTAGTTTGAAAAAGGGAGAGGAAGAAGTGGGTTGGATTTGATGAGGGAGTGTAGTGTTTGGAAAAAAAATTATTTAACACAATGTTAGTTATTTTTGGATTTTGATTTTTCTTTTCAAAATTAAATAAGCTAAATTGAAAAAGAATATTATAATTTTGTTCATGATGAGTTAATGTAAATAAATATGATATTTATTTTAAAAAATCCTCTTTTTTGAATATAAATAAAATATTTTATAATAAATTTTTTTTTAAAATTTTTTTTTCACCAAAAATCATAAAAAAAATAATCTTTCAAAAATAGAGACTACTTTCATTTGATTTGGACAGAAAAAAGAAATCATTTTCTTTGAAGTGCATGCCAATATTCTAAAAAATAAAGATAGTATGAATTGGTATTTTGAAAGAGGAAGAGGAAGAAGTGGGTTAGATTTGATGAGGGAGTGAATTGTTTGGGGAAAAAAATTCATTTAACACAAATGTTAGATTTTTTAAGAATTTGATTTTTCTTCTCAAAATTAAATAAGTTAAATTAGAAATGAATATTATAATTATGTTCATGATGAGTTAATGTAAACAAATATGATATTTATTATTTATTATTACTATTATTCGTATACTAATAAATGATACTCCATCCGTCCCACTTCAAGGGTCCTACTTTCCCTTTTGATCCGTTCCACTTCAAGAGTCCCTTCCATAAATGGCATGTTTTGAATATATTTATACCCTTATAATTTAAATATATCGATTCAATATTTCTCACAGGATTTTTTTTTTTTTTTGAAATAAAAAGAATCATATTATTAACGACAATAAATGTTTAGAATTCGACTATTCAAGTACGTTGGAAGTTTGACCTATCTATATAATATATTAAAAGACAAGCATTTAGAACCCTCACATTAAGTCATGTCAATATTATGATATGGCATTATGTAATTATCCCATTGGTCAATTATTTTCTATATAAATCAAGTGGTTAAATTTGAAAATCTGTCAAGGGTATTTAGTCATTTACGTTCATTACATATATAAATGTAGATATTAGACATCTATATAATATATTAAAAGACAAATATTTAGAGTCTTCACATTAAGTCATGTCACTATTATGACATGGCATTATGTAATTCTCCCATTGGTCTTAGTTACAAAGATTTTTCATTTAATAAATTGATTTTTCATTTAATAAAAGGTTAATGTTTATAAGGTAAATATTTATACAGTAAATTATACCGATTTAAGCTCAATCAACATTTGAATTTTGAAATCAAATTTTGAATTTTCAGAAAACGGGAAAGCAATTAGTAAATAAGGAAATGTAACTCTTCAAAACTGGATCGATTAATATTTTATTCAAATGCACATTTTTTATTTTTAAAATTTTTATTTATAATTCATTTTGAGACAGAAGAAGTAGTACTATAATTATGATCCATATACATACAAATTTATTTCATAAATTGAAATCTTTGTTATATAAATTAGAAATAATTACAATAATATAGTCTAATAAATGAATACTTTTTTTTTATTTCAAGCAAAATAAATTGATCAATTTTTTTTATTTTGGGACGAAAGAAATATTAATGTAATGATCTATATACATACAAGAGTCTTATGAATAGGAATTTATTGTAGCACAATGGAGTACAATTACAGAAAAATAATACACAATAAATTGATAAAAAACAGAAAAATAAAAAGGAGAAGTTCTTGTATTTGCTGCACGAGCCCAATGAAATCACTGTCTCCTTAAGACATATTCGATCCCTCACCGAGTGTGCTTGAGTTTTTCTTGGATCGCTTGTCTCCCAGGATAGAACGTGCGGACCGGGGGCACTTTGCACCTAAGTTCCCGGCGAGTTGAATTGCGCTTGGACTAGATCACCTCTTCTTTGTATATGCAATAGAGGAGGCCAAGGAAGATGATAACAATATGCACCAAAGAATATGGAGGAGGAATTCAGAAAAATCAAGTGCTTTTTCTCTGTTGGGTTTTTTCAAGTTGTTTGTAAAAGTTAAGTTATCTCAAATGTTGTTAACAAACAACTATTTAAAGATTTCAAACCAACCAAGAAAAAACTGAAAATCAATGATTTAATTAAGTAATAAAATGTAATAAACAACTTTATTACGAATATTAAACCACCATCAAACCAAAATCATTAGCCATAATGATTTTCATTTCAGTTTTCTGCATTTAATATTGGCTTAAATTTACGCCAGGATGCGCTCGGCCGAGTCTTATAGCCTGCTCGG
Organism: Adenophora triphylla var. japonica; assembly: GCA_022495995.1. Lineage (NCBI taxonomy): Eukaryota > Viridiplantae > Streptophyta > Magnoliopsida > Asterales > Campanulaceae > Adenophora > Adenophora triphylla. Next base: position 82,843 of record JAFEMH010004674.1, on the reverse strand, counting down.
CCGAGCAAGGCTCTGCTCGGCCGAGCAAGACATATGCCTCGGCCGAGCATGGCTTTTCCAGAAACTTTATTTTCTGCCATGCTGTGCTCGGCCGAGTTAACACTCTGCTCGGCCGAGCACCCCAGTAAAAATCAAAACCAATATATTTAATATATCCAAAAGCCATTTTGGACAATTAAATATTTTATTTCACAACCACAAACCCACTTGAGTAATTTGACAAAATTACCCTTTAGAAATTAAACCATTAATTTCCTTCAAAACACATTATTTTTCCAACAATCCCCACATGAAGGAAATTCATGAGGATAGGTGATAAAGTCCGTGATCGAAAACCCTGCATAGGATAGGTAGGGGTTTGCCCTTTGAACCTTCCCTTGTAAAAGCATATTTACTCTACTCGCTAATCGGTAGACACGATGTCCTTGAGCTAGCTAGCTTTTTGTGTAGCCGATCATATACTTTACACGGTATCGCCCTAACACAATTCGGCTCTCATAGTTTGTGTCCATTCATGGCCTTGGATCACAATGCCCGGTTACGTGAGAAGGTCTAAGAATTGAGCCTCACACAATTCTCCTCGAAGCGGCCTCTACTTCTTTCTCACATAGGTGATTCTTTTAAGTAACCATACTTCACATAAGAATCATTAAAAGCCATAAGCTTAACCTCATTCATCTCGGGATGTCACTTTAAGGAATGAGCATAGGGTTGACCCCCACAGTGACGCTACAAGTCTTTTAACGGTTAGGTTGTCCCTTTGAACCTAGATCTTGGGATCTCAGTCAACTAGGTTGGGTTTTCATTGCGTTCAACTTCTCAAGAGGCTTTAAACCCATTCCCAATGTCAACCTTGCAACTATCTCTTTACTTAACCCTTTGGTTAGCGGATCCGCCAAATTATCTTTTGACCTCACATAGTCAATAGATATGGTGCCGATTGCAAGTAGTTGTTTAATGGTATTATGTCTTCGACGTATATGTCTAGACTTACCATTATACATATGACTTTGTGCCCTACCAATCGCAGATTGGCTATCGCAATGTACACTAATTGCGGGCACGGGCTTTTCCCATCTTGGAATATCTTCTAGAAATTGGCGTAGCCATTCGGCTTCTTCACCACATTTATCTAATGCTATAAATTCAGATTCCATGGTTGATCCGCTATAACGATCTGCTTAGAAGATTTCCATGATATAGCCGCACTGCTAATGTGAATAAATATCCACTTGTAGACCTTGAGTCTTTGATATCGATATCCAATTAGCATCACTATATCCTTCTATCACGGTGGATGTCTAGTGTAATGTAGTCCAAAATCACGAGTATATCTTAAGTACCTTAGTACTCTCACTATACCCTTCCAATGATTTGTTCCAGGATTACTTGTATACGGCTTAACTTGCTAACGGTGTAAGCAATATCCGGCCTAGTACAACTCATCAAGTACATTAGACTTCCAATAACTCTCGAATACTCTAATTGAGACACCGGTTCATCTCTATTCTTTGATAGATGAAGATTCGGGTCGATTGGAGTACTCGCTATTCCATTGTCATCCTTACTAAATTTCTCAAGAATTTTATCCACATAATGAGATTGACTTAACACAAGTCCATTGGATATTCTAGAAATTTTAACTCCAAGGATTACATCCGCAAGTCCCATATCTTTCATGTCAAATTTTGAATTCAACATGTCTTTCGTGGATTTGATCATCTTATCACAACTCCCTATGATAAGCATGTCGTCTACATAAAGACACAAAATGACATAGCCATTTTCCGTGGTTTTAGTATAGACACATTTGTCACACTCATTTATCTTAAATCCACTTTGCATCATAGCATTATCAAATTTCTGATGCCACTATTTTGGTGCTTGTTTCAAGCCATATAATGACTTTACTAATTTGCACACCTTCTTTTCTTGTCCATGTGCAACAAACCCCTCGGGTTGTTCCATGTAAATCTCCTCTTCTAAATCTCCATTTAGAAAGGCTGTTTTTACATCCATTTGATGTATTTCAAGATTTCTCAATGCGGCAATTGCAAGTACAACTCTTATTGACGTTATTCTCGTAACGAGGAGAATAGGTGTCAAAATAGTCTAGGCCTTCTTCTGTTTGTAATCTTTAATTACAAGTCGGGCCTTGTACTTATCAATTGTTCCGTCCGCTTTCATTTTCTTTTGAAAATCCACCTATATCCTAGTGTTTTACTTCCGGAGGAAGGTCCACTAGTTCCCATGTGTGATTTTGCAAAATGGAATCAATTTCACTTTTAATTGCTTCCTTCCACAAAGGTCCTTCCGAAGAGCTAACGGCTTCTTTGTAACTTTGTGGTTCGCTTTCTACCATATAGGTTAGAAAGTCCGGATCATAGGATTTTTCAATCCTAGCTCTTTTGCTCCGTCGAGGTTCTACCTCTTCTTCTTCTCTTTCATCTTGAACATGTTCGTCTTCTATTGAATCTATTACCCTAGTCGATGAGCTTGCCTCATTTCTTGACTTACACGGGAATATATTCTCAAAGAACGATACGTTCACAGATTCCATTATAGTATTTTTGTGTATAGCATCAATTTTCGACTCATACACAAGAAATCTATAAGCACTACTGTTATGTGCATATCCAATGAATATGCAATCAACAGTTTTTGGTCCAATTTTCACCTTTTTAGGAGGAGGTATGGCTACCTTTGCAAGACACCCCCACACTTTCAAGTGTTTATAACGTGGCATTCTTCCATGCCATAGTTCATAAGGAGTTTTGTCTTGTTTCTTTCGGGGTATTTGTTTAACACGTAGTTAGCCGACAACATGGCTTCCCCCCACATGTTATCCGGTAATCCCGAACTCAATAACATGGCATTCATCATTTCTTTCAATGTCCGATTTTTCCTTTCGGCAACACCGTTTTGTTGGGGTGTATAAGGTGCCGAGGTAATATGTTTAATTCCACTTTGAGCACAAATTGCTTCAAATGGAGATTCATATTCACCACCTTTATCACTTTTTAGCACCTTAATTTTCCGGTTTAATTGATTCTCAACTTCATTTTTATATAGAGTAAACTTCTCTATAGCTTCATCTTTACTTTTTAGAAGATACACATAGCAATACTTTGTGCCATCATCTACAAAAGTCATGAAGTACTTATTGCCGCCCCGTGATTGTGTTGATTTAAAGTCACATAAGTCCGTGTGAACCAATTCAAGTGGTTCACTATGTCTTTCAACGGATGGGAATGACTTTCTTGTTAATTTTGCTTCTACACAAATTTCACATTTTTGTTTACAATCAACTTTAAACTTTGGAATAGAATTTGCTTTTGTCAAACGACGTATAGAATCAAAATTAACATGACCAAGTCTACCAAGCCACAAATTAGATGACTCAAGCAAGTAAACAGAAGAGATATTCATTTCATTAGCTTTCGCTTTCACAACCATTACACTTAGCTTAAACAGTCCATCATTGACATAACCTTTGCCTACAAACATACCACTCTTAGACAAAGTGACTACATTGGACTCAAACACAATACGAAATCCATGCTTTATCAAAAGCGATCCGGACACCAAGTTCTTCCGGATATCGGGCACATAAAGCACGTTGTTGAGAGTCAACTCCTTCCCGGATGTCATCTTCAAAACCACATTTCCTTCTCCTTTGATCTCGGAGGTGGCTGAATTCCCCATGAATAGCTTCTCGCCATCCTTAGCAACAAAAGCACTAAACATGTCTCTATTGGAGAACACATGTCTAGTAGCACCGGTGTCAATCCACCATTGATTTGGGTTTGAACCCACCAAATTCACCTCGGAAATCACAGCTGCGAGGTGCATCTCGGACACGTCTCTAGCAATGCCTTCCACCATGTTGGCCTCACGAGCCTTCTTAGGCAACTTGCAAGCATGAGCCTTGTGGCCTTGACCGCCACAATTATAACAAGTTCCTTCGAACTTCTTCTTGGAAACACCACCTTTTGGTCCCAAGTGGGAATTCTTGGAAGTTGTCACAACCTTCCCTTTTCCCTTTCCAAACCGTTTCCCTTTGGAGCTTTCACCATGCTCCACCACATTGGCCTTAGCCACACTAGAAACAAACTTGGTTTCAAAGACTCTATTGTTCTCTTCAATACTCAATCGAAGGATAATTCCTTCCACATCCATTTCCTTTCGCTTATGCTTAAGGTAGTTCTTGAAATCATTCCAAGATGGAGGCAATTTTTCAATGATTGCGGCCACTTGGAAGCTTTCACTTATAACCATACCTTCGGCATGAATCTCGTGCAAGATAGTTTGAAACTCATCCACTTGAGATTTCACACTCTTGTTGTCCACCATCTTAAAATCAAGGAAACGGGCAACAATGAACTTCTTTGTTCCCGCATCCTCAATTTTATATTTGTGGTACAACGACCCCCACAATTCCTTTGCGGTTTTCTTCTCATTAAACACGTTATAGAGAGAATGCGAAGCGAATTGAGGACGTAATTTCTGCACAAGTACTCCCCATGCTTCCATGTTTCAACCGCAGCCAAGGTTGTAACATCGGTTTCTCCTTCACTCACCTTTGGCATATCTTCTTTCAGATATCTTGCCAAGTGCAAGGTAGTGAGGTAGAAAAGCATCTTTTGTTGCCAACGCTTAAAGTCGTGGCCAACAAACTTCTCGGGTTTTTCCGCATGAGGGGTCGGGATATGAATTGTATGAGGATTAATCACAGTCTTAGAGCCACTTCCATTTCCAGTTTGGGAATTAGTTTGGGGTTCCACTTGGGGTCCAACTTGGGTCTCCACGTTGTTGTTGTTCGTCGCCATCTGAAACACAACAACCAAGTTAAATTTCCTGTTTTTCAAACTGTAATCGACACTCCCTCGATTAGGATATGTCTTAAGATTGTAGCACAATGGAGTACAATTACAGAAAAACAATACACAATAAATTGATAAAAAATAGAAAAATAAAAAGGAGAAGTTCTTGTATTTGCTACACGAGCCCAATGAAATCACTGTCTCCTTAAGACATATTCGATCCCTCACCGAGTGTGCTTGAGTTTTTCTTGGATCGCTTGTCTCCCAGGATAGAACGTGCGGACCGGGGGCACTTTGCACCTAAGTTCCCGGCGAGTTGAATTGCGCTTGGACTAGATCACCTCTTCTTTGTATATGCAATAGAGGAGGCCAAGGAAGATGATAACAATATGCACCAAAGAATATGGAGGAGGAATTCAGAAAAATCAAGTGCTTTTTCTCTGTTGGATTTTTTCAAGTTGTTTGTAAAAGTTAAGTTATCTCAAATGTTGTTAACAAACAACTATTTAAAGATTTCAAACCAACCAAGAAAAAACTGAAAATCAATGATTTAATTAAGTAATAAAATGTAATAAACAACTTTATTACGAATATTAAACCACCATCAAACCAAAATCATTAGCCATAATGATTTTCATTTCAGTTTTCTGCATTTAATATTGGCTGTTAAATTTCTGCCCAGGATCTGCTCGGCCGAGTCTTATAGCCTGCTCGGCCGAGCAAGGCTCTGCTCGGCAGAGCAAGACATATGCCTCGACCGAGCATGGATTTTCCAGAAACTTTATTTTCTGCCATGCTGTGCTCGGCCGAGTTAACACTCTGCTCGGCCGAGCACCCCAGTAAAAATCAAAACCAATATATTTAATATATCCAAAAGCCATTTTGAACAATTAAATATTTTATTTCACAACCACAAACCCACTTGAGTAATTTGACAAAATTACCCTTTAAAAATTAAACCATTAATTTCCTTCAAAACACATTATTTTTCCAACAATTTAAATATATAATCAAAGAGTGACGGTACAAATATAAATATTGTTTTTTAAAAATAATTTATGTATAATTCTTTTTGAGATGAAAGAAGTAGTACTATAATGATCCATCTATAATATATTAAAAGACAAACATTTAGAGCCCTCACATTAATCCATGTCACTATTAAGACATGGCATTTTGTAATTCTCCCATTGGTCTTAGTTTCAAAGATTTTTCATTTAATAAATTGATTTTTCATTTAATAAAAGGTTAATGTTTATAAGGTAAATATTTATACAGTAAATTATCCCGATTTAAGCTCAATCAACATTTGAATTTTGAAATCAAATTTTGAATTTTCAGAAAACGGAAAAACAATGTAACTCTACAAAACTGGATCGATTAATATTTTATTCAAATGCACATTTTTTGTTTTTAAATTTTTTATTTATAATTCATTTTGAGACATAAGAAGTAGTATTATAATTATGATCCATATACATAAAAATTTATTTTTTAAATTGAAATCTTTGGTATATAAATTAGAAATAGTTACAATAATATAGTCTAATAATTGAATACTTTTTTTTATTTTAAGCAAAATAAAAATTGATCAATTATTTTTATTTTGGGACGAAAGAAATATTAATGTAATGATCTATATACATGCAAGAGTCTTATAAATATGAATTTAAATATATAATCAAATAGTAATGGTCCAAAAATAAATATTATTTTTTTTAAAAATAATTTATTTATAATTCTTTTTGAGATGAAAGAAGTAGTACTATAATGATCCATCTATCTATATAATATATTAAAAGACAAATATTTAGAGCCCTCACATTAAGCCATGTCACTATTATGACATGGCATTATGTAAGTATCCCATTGGTCTTAGTTTAAAAGATTTTTCATTTAATAAATTGATTTTTCATTTAATAAAAGGTTAATGTTTATAAGGTTAATGTTTATAAGGTAAATATTTATACAGTAAATTATCCCGATTTAAGCTCAATCAACATTTGAATTTTGAAATCAAATTTTGAATTTTCAGAAAACGGGAAAGCAATTAGTAAATAAAGAAATGTAACTCTTCAAAACTGGATCGATTAATATTTTATTCAAATGCACATTTTTTGTTTTTAAAATTTTTATTTATAATTCATTTTGAGACAGAAGAAGTAGTACTATATTTATGATCCATATACATACAAATTTATTTTATAAATTGAAATATTTGGTATATAAATTAGAAATAGTTACAATAATATAGTCTAATAAATGAATACTTTATTTTAAGCAAAATAAAAAATTGATCAATTATTTTTATTTTGGGACGAAAGAAATATTAATGTAATGATCTATATACATGCAAGAGTCTTATAAATAGGAATTATAAATAAATTATTTTTAAAAAATATTTTTTTTTTATTTTTGAGATTTATGATTAATAATCTGATTAAAACTATCAAGTTTATTTATTTTCATTCCAGTGTTGCATATGGATGCCATGACTTATTTTTTTTCATAATCTTTTCTAATCAGAAAATGACCCACAAGAGAAATTATAACATTTTGCTTGATGGCTAAAGCTTTGATAACTCTATTCAAGGGAGCAACTAATATTTTGTTTTGGTAAATGGTTGTCAAGTGGTTGAAACTTGAAATGTTAGTATGATTTTGACACATTTATGAACTATGGGTATGCATAATTCAGATTTATAATAATCACAACTTGAGTATTATCTGAAATGCTTCATAAGGTCCTGAGTCGTGCTTCCCTGATGTATCTTGATTGTGCATTTAGAAATTTTTATATTTTCTCCATCATTTAAAAAATCGGTGAGCAAGTGTACACACATTTTTTTTAATAATAGAAATAGATATATGTGACCAAAAATCGGTGAGCAAGTGTACACACATTTTTTTTTAATAATAGAAATAGATATATGTGACCAAAATATGTTTGGCCATCCCACACATATAGGCTAAATGGAGTTATTCTGAATGTAGTAAGTAATTTTCTATGTATACCCGTACAGGATACTCCCTCCGTCCCAAAATTATCGTGTCAATTTTTTTATTGTTGGATATAAACCTAACATATTGTTTTCGTTTATTTAAATGAAATTACAGATTATGAAAACAAGTAATAATAAGTCTAACTATGTCCTTCGAATTTCGACGGATTACTCACTAGTGATATGGAATAGAATGACTATTTTTAGAGAAGTACAAGAGAATTGTAAAAAGATCAAATTGTATCGTTGATGTATTTGAGTATTTATACAAGTCATAAACTACATATCTTGGGGTACAAGATATTACCTAACTTGGTGTACAAGATATTTCCAATAAAGAAAAGATTATTACAATAAGAAAAGAATTGCAATGAATATGTTAGAAGATATATACAAATAACTTAATTAAGGAGATGTATCTTTATCATAATATTGTGTATCTCTATCATTCCCCGTAAGATGTACGAACGGTAGGAGAGTTCAATATCGTACAAAATGCCATGAAAGTGAGTTTGGTCAAGCATCGTTGTGAGGATATCATTGAGTTGAAATTTGATGTAGATGGAGGACTTCATCAATTTGTACTTCAAGCATTTTGTTTGGGAGAAGAAAACCTTGTTCTCGGGAAAATAAGACATTATATTTGGGAAGAAATAGGAAAATCAAGGGATAAAAAGGCATTATATTTGGGAAAAAATAGGAAAATCGAGGGATAAAAAGATATTATATTTGGGAAGAAGTAGAAAAAAGTATTACAGATGAGAAGTAAATTTAGGGTTCAATCGAGAGGATCTGTGAAGAAAACAATTTATAAAGAAGACTCAACTTGATTTCAAGATTGAGAATATATGATAAAAGAGTGCATGATAAAAGAGATAATAATACGATAAGAAGAATACTTTAAGATGGAAAAGCAAAGCAAAGCAAAGCAATTGAGAGAGAGAGAGAGAGAGAGAGAGAGAGAGAGAGAGAGAGAGAGAGAGAGAGAGAGAAGAGAGACTACGACTACAGTGGGCTTATATTAAAGAATAATAGACCCAAGTTAGTTTTAAGATTGGGAAAGAAGATTAAAAATTTTAAAATTTTAGAAGTGGAGAAATGGTTTGACCAAATTGAGAGAATTTAATATGTTCATTATCATATTATAATGAATCATATAGAAAAGAGAGAAGAAGACTTAGCATGACATTATTGGGAACGATGTCAGTCCAGTGTGATTACATCGAGGACTGCACAATACAAATTGCAGCGAAAAAAAAAATCATCTAGGGTTACGGCTGTGATCAACAAATTCAGGGGATCATACTAAAAGTCACTCAACCATGGAGGGAAAGGAGTACATTAGGAGAGTCTATGAGGACAACTTGAGAACGAGAAAATATTTTATAAGAAAATTTAGGTTTCGATCGAGAGGAGAATATTTGAGAAGAAAATTGCAAAAGCTTGAGAAGTAATGATGCCAAAAATGTTCGTATCAGCCCAAATTCAGCGACAAATTGTAGAATCCACGTTTAATATGAATTCGTTTGTGAGTAGGCTATAATTCTATAATAATTATAACCAGCCAAAATTAACTGCCAAATTAAAGCGGAATTTTTGGTCCCTGTCTCCCCGAGATCATTCTTATTGTCTTGCTACTAGTCCTCTTGTTTTAATTGCCATATTAAATGTCACTCATCAATTCATTCCTAAATAAACATTTATTTTCAAGAACGATTTTTCTGTAATTATAGAAACGAATAGGTTAAGGTAAGTTTATTTATGAAAATAAATAAGTTAAATTATGCTTAATAAATGCTTTGATTTTCTTGTTTAAAAAGCTTAATATGTGCCCGTATGGCACATATTAGAAAATCCGTTTTAAGAATTCATTTCAAGCTAGTTTTCATTTTTACTGAATTGAAATCTAGGTTTCTAAACCTTTGCTTATCATCAGAGTTCTAATTCACACTTACAAATTTATATTTTTTTCGTCTCATTTCTTTTAACTAAATTTAATTTTTGATGATCAGTCAATTTTGTTTAAACATTAATGTCAATCTAATTATCTTAATGTGATGACGTCAAGCTGTTCAGGGTCAGGAGCGGTTTGAGGATATCTGGCTAGGATATTTAAGTGGTTGGTTTGTACCTAGATCACAACACAAAGAAGCACCGTTAAGGTCAAAGTTGGATGTTACTCCAACTCAGGCCCTCGGGTGTGAGAGTAAGAATACTGAGATAATAAGGCTTTGAATACCTTGGAGTGTGTGTGTGTTTAGGGTTTAGAGTAATATGGCTTACTCAATTGTATATGGAACTTACCTTGCCCAAGGGGGTAAAGGCCTTCTATTTATAGGCGATGTAATGGTGCTTGTTGAGGTAAGCAATGAGATCAACCCTAGGGGGCACTTTGGTATTTAACCAGCTACACGTGTCCGTATCCAATTGGTCCTGTCAGGGAGGGAACATTGACTGTCCAGGGGACATGGCTGAAAGGGACATGAGCCGTGTAGCCGGCTTGGAGCATTCACTACTAGAAACAGGGGCATTACCGACGGACTTTTACCGACGGAAAATTTTCATTTACCAACGGAAATTTAATTTAATTTACCGGGAATTAAAATTTTTAAAATTTCGTTTTGTCCGTCGGTAATTGATTAAGTTCCGTCGGTATATCCGTCGGTAACAAATCCATATATATAAACGCGTTTCTTCCCCATTTTTAATTACGTATCATTTTTATTACGATCGATCCTCCGTTCCATCCTCAGTTCGCGAACCCTAACGTCGCTAACGCCAAGCCGTCGCCGCCGAGCCTCGCCGTCGCCGGTAAGTCTTCTTCTCTCTCTCAATCGCTTTCTCTCTCTCACTCGATTTCTCTCTCTCACTTTCTCTCTCTCTCTCTCTCAGTAATTCGCCGCCAAGAAGAACACGCCGTCCACGCCGTCGCCGCCGTTTCTTTCCATCGCCTTTGCCGTCGCCGGTACGTTATCTCTCTCTCTCTCGCTTTCTCTCTCTCAATCGTTCTCTCTCTCACTCGATTTATGCTGTAGTATATCCGTTTGCACGTAGAGGGCTGATTTTGTTACTTCAAACAATTTCATTTTTCTGTATCGACATACAAAAATAATTAAATGGTAAATTCGGTGACGTGGTTTTAACAACATTCTACTTGGTTCATTATTTGAGAAACTTAATATATTGACCACGTGGCTCGGATTAGGTGAATCACAGAGTAATCTATTAAGGTTTGAGAAAATATGAAATGACCTACAGATCTTGAGATCTTGTGTGCATTGAGGTGGTTAGTAAAAGGAAAACTTAATTGTATTGATATTTGAGATAGTATTTACTCCCTCCGTCCCGCTAATATTCGCACTAATACTGTTTGCGCGGGAATTAAGGAATATGATATTTTTTGATTGGTATTTGTAAGAACCCTAATTTGTTTTTGATTCTAATGTTCATGATTATTGATTGGTATTTGTGTGAATTTTCAAATATTTGAATGTTTGATGCTTGATTGGTCCTCCGATTTAGGTTGTTTGCATTTTCTAACTAGTTTATCAAGCTGGGTTTTGGAAGTGGCTCTTCATTATACCTAATTGGTAGTTAATTAGGCTTTAAATAGATTGAGGTACAACTCTATTTAAAATATAAATAAGATGAGAGCCTTTTTCACCCACAACTATCAAAATTCGTCTTCTTAGACCAAAGAAATAGAGCAAACAAGTTCATTGCCGTTTGAGTCAAGGATTTTCTGTTTAATAAGAGTAAATAACTCTTATTAAACAGAAAATCCTTGACTCAAACGGCAATGAACTTGTTTGCTCCGTCTTTCTTGGTCTAAGATGAGATTGGGTTTTGATAGTTGTGGATGAGAACGACTCTTATCTTGTTTATAAATGTTAATTTAATTCATCATTGTAAAATTTCAAATTTTACAATAAAGAATTAATATTTCAAATTATTCACAATATTAATAATTTAAAAAATATGATAGATGTGTGTGTTAATTAATTATTGTAAAATTATGCATTTTACGGTAATGAATAAAAATTAATGTTACGACGTGACGTTGTGACGGTTGAAACACAAAAGCTTAGAAACCCGTTTAAGAATCTTTAACTTATCATGTTGAGGTCAACATGTAGTCATCGATTCTTAAATTGTCCGTGTGGACAGTCTTGAAATGCACTATTATATGATTTGTAAATATCATCATTGTCTATTAAAATTGCTTGAATAGTCGATAGTTGAGATATTTCGGTTGCATTAATCCTATTGTTCTCACGAGTGTATACTAGACATATATGGTTGATTACACACTTTGTCGATTCTAATCGATAGTGTTTGATTGACCTAGTCTACGTCGTGCACTTGGAGACCATGGGGTTATGCTGCCGAAATTTCTTGATTTTCGATTATAAAGCAAGTAGACAAGGTGATATTTGCAATTCATACGTGTATTTCGGGATGGGATAGAAGCCAACATAATTCTAAACCTAATGGACATGAATTGTCCTTTCATCATAGGAAATGATATACTTTACAACAAAGAATTAAATATTAATATTTAAAATATTAATAATTAAAAAAATGTTTAATAAGGTGTGCGATAGAAGCCAACCCCAATTCTAAACCTAAAGAAACATGTCTTGTTGCTTTTAAGTTTGTAATCCAAATTTAGGGAATTATAATGCGTTAATTACATCTAATCTGTTAATACATTATGAAATGCGGGAGTTAATTATGTCTCGGAGAAGATCGTAGTTGGATGGATAATCGTAGTAATCCCGGTAGAAGGGGTGTCAGAACTCAATTCTTAGAAGGTTTAGAACATTTTGTGGAGTTTGCTAGAGCGCATCCCCAGTGCATGCGTGGTGATAAGATTAGGTGTCCTTGTAAAAAGTGTAAGAATAGAAAATATCTGAGTGTTGGATGGGTAAAGAAACATGTTTTAGAGTCGGGGTTTGTTGATGGTTACAAGGTATGGATAGCGCACGGGGAGCGTTATGTGGTTGAAACAAGTGTTCGCAATCATCCTCTTGTATCAAGTGGTCCGCCAAGGGAACCCGAACATTTGATTGATGAAGAGGAGCCGTCTGTCGGTTTGGATGATATGGTTCGAAATGCGGGCGGCCGAGTTTGATTGGAACCCTAATCCAACAGAGGCACCAAATCCCGTTGCAAAGAAGTTTATGGATTTAATGGACTCTTGCAAATGAGAAAATTCATCACAGTGCGAAGGCTACGGTGTTAGAAGCAAGTGGTGAGCTTCTAAATATTAAGGCTGATACAAATATGAGCCAGCATACTTACGATCGTATAATGTCATGGTGACATCGGATGCTACCCGAAGAAAATAATATGGTTCACAATTTTTATGAGACGAAAAAGTTGGTGGGGCAGATCGGTCTTGGGTATGTTAAAATTGATGCTTGCAAGAATCAGTGCATGCTTTTTTATAAAGAAAATGAGGGACTCGATACATGTTCAATATGTGGACTTAGTAGGTATAAGCCACAACGCCGTGGTAATGCCAAGCACAAGAAAAACGTGCCTCGGGCGCAGTTACGTTATATGCCGTGGTAGTGCCAAGCACAAGAAGGGTATATATCTGGGTCCGATGATGAAGATGAGGAAGAAGACGACGACGAGGAAACTAATGAAGAAGAAATTGAATTTTGTAGTGATAGTGATCAAGATTGTAGTGAATGAATCAGTTTAGTTTTAATTCAGATAATGTTTTGTATAGAAGCCAACCCCACTACTATCACGTACAACCACTACCATGGGGTTATGCTGGAGTGGAAAATCTCAAGTTTTTTGCACAAGCGTTAGGCCCAAAGATTGAAACTTTGATTAATTATTATAATAATAAATCTACTTTCAAAGTTTCAATCTTTGGGCCAAATGCTTGTGCAAACTTGATATTTTCCACTCCAGCTCATTATAAATGTAAACCCTCTCTCTATTTTAAAGAAAACAACAATATTATTTCAAATTCAAGCAGTCCAAGTGAACTCCATTATTTTGCTTCTTTTTGTTTTTAGTAAAACAACCTTATCTGAAACCACTGGTCCATGTGAACTCCATTATTTCTTGTTTTCATATTGTCATTTCTATTTTAAAGGCTGCAAGAAGTGCAATGCGACGGGACATCAAGTCCACACTGTTACCCACGTTTTGTTTACTTGGTTACTCTTTACATGCTATGTAATATTTAAATTTTGTTCTACTTGATAATATTTTCTGTCTACATATATAATATACTAGTTTAGATATGTCGGGTCGAGGTGGCAATCGTTCAAAGAGAGGGAAGGTTGCGGGTTTTGTCCATCATCTTGTTTCACCAAGGACGGGAGGAGGATCTACTTACAGTTACGGGACGTAGTGAACCATCCGAGCAGGTTAATTTGGACGCAATTATTAATGAGAAAGGAATAATGGAAATATCTATCTCTCCCAGTGGCCAGTAAGTATCATTTAATTGTAAATGTCATATATATAATGTTTACATTTTATTATTGTCTTTTTATTTGTATATATATTGATATATTATTTTTTAATTAATATCTTGATAGGTTTATACATGCGTGGTGGTGGTAGCGGTAGCGCACGGTGGCGGCGCTCGTGGTTGTTAAACATGAATTTTCATTGACATGTAATTAAACAAACAAACATATGTAGTTTCTTTTTCCCTTTCCCTTTTTCCCCGGCCTTTCCCCGGCCGTTTCCCCTTCCCTTTTCCCCTTTCCCCGGCCGTTTCCCCTTTCCCCCTTTCCCCGGCCGTTTCCCTTTCCCCTTTCCCGGCCGTTTCCCTTTCCCCTTTCCCCGGCCGTTTCCCTTTCCCCGGCGGTTTCCCCTTTCCCCTTCCCCTGACGCTTGATTTGGACAAACATATGTATTTTATTTGATGTACAAGCGAAACGGGTTGTTTGTGTGTGTTTGTAGTTTGTAATTGGGTTGTTTGTGTGTGTTTGTAGTTTGTAGTTTGTAGTTGTTTAAAACAGGTTGTTTGAACAGGTTCTGACCTTTTACGAGGTGGTTTAATAATAAAACAAAAAATTTTTTTAAAATGCGCGGATTACCGACGGAAATTTCCGTCGGTAAACTAATACAAAAAATAAATAATTCAATTTTTCCGGCGGAAATATCCGTCGGAAAATAAAAATAAAAAAATAATACTCAAAATACCGACGGACATATCCGTCGATTCGGGAGTTTATATTAGACGGACGGATCCGTCGGTAAATTTTGATTTCCGACGGTTATAACCGTCGGTAATGATTTTATTTCCGACGGATATTTCCATCGGTAACCTCGGTATTGCTCCGGTTAACCGGCCGGCGTAACTCATTTCCGACGGACGTTTTCGGCGGAATTTTTATTTTCCGGCGGATAATCCGACGGAAATACCGGCGAAATTTGTCCGTCGGTATTACTAACCAATTATTTCCGACGGAATCCGACGGACTATTTCCGTCGGTAATATCCATTTAGCGACGGATTTGTAGAAATACCGACGGAAATTTCCGTCAGATGCTTGGCCTTTTCTAGTAGTGATTAAATGGAATAGTAGGCGCTGGCGAGTGCATTGAATACGTGATGGGGAGCCGGCAAGTGGCTGTCGAGCCGATCGCTAACTTGCTCGGTAAGGCTTGACATGCAGGGAGCGGCATGTGCCCGCGGTCAACATTGTGGCCGCGGATCAGATATATGACGCGAGCATGGTTGATGCGGGCACGCCTACAGCGGTCATGGGTCCGCGGACATTCAATCTGCGGGCACGGACCCCAACGCAAGTCACGAGTCGTGCGGGCACGAATATAGCGGTCAGGATCCTTCCGGTCTTTGATAGGATTAATGCGGGGAGGGACGCGATCTTGACCTCAAGGGCCTATCTGTCTGCGGTCTTCCCCCCCCCCCCAGCGGTCTAGGAACTGCCACGTCACTGGTTCTTTGGACCAGACCGAGCGTGGGCCCGGTCCAGTAGATCTGGGCTCATCAATGGCCCCTAGCTCCGAGTGTTGATTATTTATGGTCTGAGCGAGGAGGTACTAGAAGCTCGGTAGGATTGGATCGTCGTTTTGGCGAGCACCAGTGTTAGCGCTTTTGGTTGTTTGTTGCTTGGCCCCATGGGCCTATGGGAACGTTCGGGAGGCACCAGTGAGTGACACGTGGTCCCTTGCATGGTGTGCCTCCCGGTTAACAGGTGGGCCCCCTGGGCAGGTGAAAAGACGGGTAGTGGTACGTACGGGGGTACGTGTCGCTCACCCAAGGGGGGCAATAAATGTAAAATTTATTTAATTTTTGAATTTTCAAACGTTGGAGACGGTTCAGGGTCCGAGGTTGGATTTGTGGGCTAATTAATACGGGTTAACGGGTTAACCCGTATAGGTAGGCCTTATAAATACCAAACCCTTAAACCTCAAACCCTTTTTACCGTTTCCAAACCTTCAAAGAGCTAAGAGAGAGATTTTCTTGCTGCGAAATCCGTGCTAGTGTTTCTCCGAATCCAACCTTCAAGTTTTCCTTCGTAAGTATTTGGGTGTTTTTTCTTCTTCATCTCCTTCTATTTTTTTCTTTTCTGGGTTTTGAAAAGATGACCACCCGTGAATTTGGACCCCGCCGTCCCGTAGAACTAGGAGATGGAGCCACCCCGATGTCTTTCTTTGTTTGTAAAAGGCGGGGGATTTTTAGGAAGGTAGGCTTGGGGTGGCTCAGGCTATCCTTGCCAAGCTTTACGTATTTTTGTGAGAAAGAGATTGGGGAGCCGTTCATCCCACCCGGTTGTGGGAGGGCAAGAGAAAATATATATAGCAGGATGTCTTGGGTGTTGGGGGATCACCGTAGGCTAAGAAACTTTGTAATGGGGGTTTTGTGCGGGTTTCCCTCATGAGAGAGATCCCGAGGCTACGAGCAGCCGTTGAACTAGTGAGGAGAGTGATTCGTGTCCCCGAACAAATAAGCTGATTGGGAGAAGTGTGAGCTAATGGACCCCCATCAAACCAATGCTCATAGTACATAGGGACACAGAGACTGAATGACCCCTTGGATGTTACGCCACGAGGACTGTATTTCCCAATGTGGGCCCCTCGTGAACCCATTGAAGCGAGTAGTAGTGAGGAGCTGGAGCCTCGAATTTTGAGGCTTCTTTGGAGGCGGGGAGGATGAGGATGAAGTGACCTCTGCCGCGGTGATGCCCGCTGGTCTCTTTGGCTCGACGAGCACGGAGACCGAGGAGGATGACCGCGAGGTCGAACTTAGGAGGGCTGCGGGGACCTCTAAGAAGGCCGGCGAGACCACAAATATTGTGGATGCCTTTTCTGACCACGACTGCGAGGAGGAGGCGGAGGTGGTGGCCCCCGCTCGAAATAAAGGCAAGAGGCCGGCGGTGAAGTGAACCACAGTCTGGTCGTGGCCGCGGAAATAAGAAAGCCAAGGAAGTGGCTACCATCGATCGGGAGGAGGATATATATGAAGTATATAATGTTGGCCAAGTAATGCCTTAGTGTCCGCACCCTTGGGCACGTACATTTGAAGGATAAAGACAAGGCTGCGGCCGAGACGATGGCGATGTCCGCGAGGACAATAGGGCCTTGGTTTTTATGGTGCCCAATTTGAGAACCGCCAAGATTGCCCTGGACCCATTCTTCTACTTTTTCTTGGAGTTCAACACCGCCTCCCCATGCACTCCGACTCCTAATGCCATTAGGGCTATAGTCTCCTTCATCGCGGTCTGCGAGATTCCATGGCTATGAACCTACCACTGGCCGGGCTTTATGCTTACTACGAGAACGGATCAGCCGCAACATTTTGGGTTTGAAGGCTAGGAATTATTCTACCCGGACCTTCTCTCCTCCCTCAAATAAATTTGACCAATGGAACCAGAGGGACATCTTGGTCATTGAGTCTAGGTTCGGTTGGCCCTTCTCCAAACCCACAAATCCAGTCCCGATGAAGGTGGCCGCTAGTAGCTATCCAGACCCTCTTCCGCTGATCATATGCCCTGTGCCTTAGAGAAGTATTTGGCCAATTATTTAGACAGCGGGGAGGAGCCCGTGTATGATGTGGGCGCCATAGTGGAGGATGAGCCACTTTTGATCTACTCGGGGTGGCTCCTCGCAGGAGGGCGCCCCATATGCCCCAGTAGAAATAGAGCCTACGCCCCGTGACCACGATTGGAGGGTGCACGAGCACTACCAATTCGAGGCGGATTGTAGAACTTGCATCTTTGGGCGCGAGAATGCGATCCTCCCGAACTTATCGGTCTCGATTTTTCATATAGCATGTTGCCCATTCATTTTTGCTTTTGAATTTTGAGCGCATTCTAACCATTTCTCTTTCCCTCGAGTAGATCCCGAAGAATATAATTTTTGATGGCTCCCATGGCTAGCTGCTCAGCGAAGGCCAAGAACATGAAGGCGATAGGGATGCATTGCTGCGAGGAGCGAGACGAGTTGGGGGAGTCCCAACAAAGATAAAGCTTGTTCTGTTGTCGGCGGGAAAAGCGGGAGCCTCGACCGGCTCAAAACCGTCCCGACTACGGGGAACCTTCCTCCACCTCCCGAGTGGTCCTCCCGGCCAATGCTCTCAGAGCTACTTCTCTGGCCGCACCATTCCTTCCGGCCACCAAGTGGATTCTCGGAAAAGGAGTGACGAGAGAAGGAGACTTGGGGCAAGGGCAGAAAGCTCCAGAAAATCGGGGATGCTCCTCCCAGTACCATGACTGCTCCTGCTGCGGCCTCCTCATCTTCCCCCATTGGGGGATCAATTTGTTCTGCAGCTTATCCGGTGGCCCCTCTGACCACCCGCAAGGAGACGCTGGCAGTTAGAAAGAAGCTGTCAGAGGTGCCCGTGGCCCAGGGGTGGACATCTACGCCCGAAATTCCGCCAACGCCTCGGTGGGGATCGAGTCAGTGTGAACCGTCTGTATTCCCAGGCTTCTATAAGAACATAGTTGTCGAGGAGAATGCCTCGGCCATGGTGGGGGACATAGGCCTTACTCTGACTGAGGTAGATAGCAGTCTGATTTCTTTGGTTCCATACTTGGTTCCACTCTCAGTATGTCTAACCTTTGCTCTCCTTCCTCGCAGGTGAGCAATAAGGTGCTGCGGCTGCGGGAATGCTGTGACACCCTGACCGCTGAAGTGGATAACAAAACTTCCATTTTGGCGGCCAAACTTCGTGAGCTGGAGGGGGCTCAAGCGAGGATAGGGACCTTGAACTCCTTTATGGAGGAAAAGGACAATGCCTTCAAACAGAAGGAGTCTGATCTGAAGGACTTCACTGGCCAGCTTGGCGGTGGTGGAGAAGGACCTTGAGAGGGTAAGGGGTCGGCGGGATGAGCTCAGCGGGCACAGGCGAGTGGGAGCCCGGAATAAGGAGCTCGCGGCCAAGCTGGAGGCCACCAAGGTTGATCTGGAGGCCTTGGGGAAGAAGGTGGACGAGCTGTCCGATCAGCTGCTTCCTTACAAAAGGATGGAGGCGGAGGGGAAATCGCCGCTCGACGATGTTTCAAGGAGGCTGTGGAGGAGTACAAAAACTCCCGGGAATTCAAGGATTGGCTCCTCGGCCGAGAATGCTCGGCTCGGTACGAGGTGGGGTCCGGACACTTGGATTCGGAACTTCGCGGCCACGGGCGGGTTCTGTCTGAGCCGGCCGTTATTCGCTCGGTTGTTGCCACGAATGATGAGTGCTTGCCCGGACATGCGTTAGTTCCTCTGTCCGAGGACGAAATAAAGGGCTTAGAGCACGTCATTGCGGCTTCTTTACCTCCCGTGGCAGAAGTGACGGCCCTTAGCCTGATCGCCGATCTGGATGAACTACGGTTTGGGGAGAACCCGATATCACTCGGGGAGGCCCTTGCTCGCGTTCTTCCTGATGGGCCTGCCATTGGAGATCTTTTTCCTCAGCGGGCAGCTCACGCCCGGTCTCTGCGAGCCCGCCTCGATCTGTCACGAGAGGTTTTGATGACCCGTCTTCCTTCCTACTCCAGCCCATTGAAGCGGGCACGAGATATGTGCGGCCAAAGAGAATGCTAATGCGGCCAAGGATCCAGCTCCAATAGCATAGGTTTTTGTTTTTTCTTTTTTGTAATAGACTAGGACCTCTTTGTAATAGTGTAGGAATTTTGTAATTATTTTTCCTTGGTAAATAGAAGCATTTTTCTGTAACTTATTCTTTTTAATTACTTGTCTTGTAGGCTACTTATGAGTATTAGCAATCTTTTGAGTACCTTGATACTTGCATTCTTGCTTTTTCTCTAGCTTCTTTGACTTGTAATTAAACTTTATACTCTCCTTCGCGGCAAAAAGCTTAGTAGGCCCTTTCGCCCGCATTTTTGAGTTTTCCTAACTCTTTATTCAAAATCACTTTGGATTTTTCGTGAGAGCCGACCTTATTCATCTTGTGATCGCTTTTGTTTGGCCTTGTGGCAAACTTTGGGGCCTTAACCCCCTTTGTGCATTTGGCTTTGTAAAAACTTTTGATCACCTGTCATCCGTTTACACGTATTCCCAGCCTTGCGAGCCGTGGTGTAAGTCAAAAGCAGCCAAGGCAAGCTACCTTCCTAGGGCATGCAGAGTGTGGCCGTGAAGCTATAGTCCGCGCACGGTAGATAGGAGCATATTTAGCATAGGAGGCCCTTTAACCTGCGGCGTCATCGTATCCACTAACGGTGGTTCACGCTTTGACCCTTTATTCAAAACCCCTTGGAGTTTTGTGTGAGGGTCTTCTTCGCGATACGGTAACGGGCTTATATGTAGGCCTTTGTCACATACGGGAATACGAGTAACGGCCCTAACGAGGACCTTCGCGCGAGCGGGGACAAGGGCCTTGGCCTTTGTCCTCGGCGGCATCTATATCCACTTATTCTTGGTGGTGTCACGCGGGCGGACGGGGTATCCTCCCGCGATCGGAGTACGGATCGTAATGGATCTTTGTACTCATATAGGCTTGCGGACCGAATAGATCGTTGCGCATCGGTAGGTAGGAGCTCATATGTTTGCTCTTTCTTAACTCATCGGCATCCGCTTGCGGGCATCCACTTTAGCTTTTGAAATTTGGTGGAAAATAGGTTTTTGCATCAAAATATGATGAAACATGATGATAACTTCCTTTATATACGTCTATACTCCTTCCAACAAATTACAAAGATTTCAAAAGAAGTATCTCTTAAGGTGGTCGCTATTCCAAGCGTGCTTAAGCTCTTCTCCCTCTTTTGGTCGCAATATGTAGGTGCCCTCTTTGCCTATCTTTGTGACCTCATATGGACCTTTCCATTTCGGGGACGGCTTGTTGAAACCGGGTTGGGTCCCTTGGACCTCTACGCTCGAGTACCCGAGTCTCAACCGAAAAACTCCTCCTATTTACTCTTTTGTCATGGTGCTTCTTCGCTTTACGCTTGTAGTTCACCATTTTTTCACATGCCCGCATTCTCTTTCCTTCGAGATCGTCCAGGTCACACCTTCGTTTGCCTCGTTTTGAGACTCGTCGAAGTATGTGACTCTGTACGAGGGTAGGGCAACCTCAACTGGAGCTATCGCCTCTGACCCATACGTGAGCGAGAAAGGAGTTTCTCCCGTAGAATTCCTCGTAGTTGTGCGACAACCCATAATGCGGTGCAGGCTCGTCCAACCATCGTCCTCCTCGCCCTCCAAATTTTTCTTTAGGGCGGTCGAACTAGCTTGTTCGCGGCCTCGGCAGCCATTTCCACGAGGATAGGCAAGCTGCGGACTTACGGTCTTGCACCTTCATTCTCACACATTCGGCGGTGAATTTTGCGAGAGAATTTGGGTGCCATTGTGCAGAAATAATTGCTCGGGAACCCCAAATCGACAATAGATGTGATCGTGGACAAAATTGATTGTATTCTCCTCGGAGATAGTGGCTAAATCCTTGGCTTCCGTCCACTTGGTAAAATAATCCACGGCCACCACAGCATACTTGATGTTTCCCCTAGCAGTTGGGAATGGTCCAATGAGATCAATCTCCCACGTATCAAACGGCCACGATGGTACGACCAAAGTTTGCTCTGTTGATGGTAGTGCAGGGATGTCTCGCAAATCTCTCGGCACTTGTCACACTTTCTTACATACTCCCGTGCGTCCCTTCTCATTGTGGGCCAAAAGAATCCTTGGAATTTGATCTTGTCTGAGAGGGTGCGAGCACCTGGATGTCCGCCACAAACTCCTTCATGGACCTCATAGAGTAAGTTGGTGACCATGTGAGTTTTAATACATCTTAGCAAAGGCTTGGTGAATGATCGCCGAAAAAGTACCCCATCGAGGACGAGGTATTTCGCGGACACCGTTCGACGGCTCTAGCCTTTATCGGGTCCTCTGGGAGGGTTTGCCTCTCGATGTAATCCTTCATTTCATCTACCCAAATTCCTTACTTGATCCTCAATATTGTTTATCCGAATCCGATCTATAGCAGCCTCTCTGTGAATTCAATCTCGGCAATCGCCTCCCGGCTCATCAATTTCTTGATTGGTTATTCCGGGAGAGGAGGTCGCCTTCACGTTGTCCTCTCTCATGACTTGGTTCACTTTCATAGTAGGTGAAATTTTTGATGAGGGTTTTTGCAAGGCCGCAGATCGAGTTAGTACTGGGTTGATAGTATCATATTCCCCTTTATTTGATTAACTATGAGCCGAGAGTCACTATTGATCTCTATACTACGAACTCCCAAGTCTCTTGCCAATTCCATGCCTCGCTATAATCGCCTCATACTCGGCCGATTGTTTGATGCTTCGAATTTGAACCTCAAGGCTCTCTTAAATTTCTCCCGCGGGGTGCAATCGAAGAAGTATGCCCACGCCACTAATCAACTTGCTCGCCGAGCCGTCCACGTATAGAATCCATACCTCCTCCGGACGCTCCTTGGCGCGTGATTTCGTGCTCGGGCTACTTGGGCCTTCTTCGCATTCTCGCCCGCTTTCTTTTCCTGTGTCGCCGTCCGCCATTTTAAATGATGATTCTACCACAAAATCTACTAAGGCCTCGCGCTTTGATTGTCTTTCTCGGGAGTAGGTGATGCGGAACTCGGTGAGTTCTATAGACCAGCTAGCATTCTCCCCGAGGACTCGGTTTGTGTAAAACCTTTCTAAGCGGAGCCTCAGCTTAATACGCTTATAGGGTGTGCGAAAAGTAGGCTCTTAATTTTCGAGCAGATACAAGCAAGGCGTAAGCTAACTTCTCTATATTAAGATAACGCCCTTCTACGGTGGACAGTGCCTTAGATACATAATAAACTGGTTTTTGTGTTATTCTCCTCCCTCACAAGAACAAAGCGGCCTACGCGGATCAAGAATCGCTAAAAACGAAAAAGTTCTTCCCACGGGTATTTGAACTGCTGAGTAAGTGGCTGCCCGAGGTATGTTTTGACTTCTTCAAAAGCTTGATGGCACTCAGTGCTCCATGTAAATTCATCAGCTCTCTTCCCCCCTTTTAGAG
The DNA here is from genome assembly GCA_022495995.1 of Adenophora triphylla var. japonica. Lineage (NCBI taxonomy): Eukaryota > Viridiplantae > Streptophyta > Magnoliopsida > Asterales > Campanulaceae > Adenophora > Adenophora triphylla. The sequence goes on along the minus strand of JAFEMH010004674.1, from coordinate 59,572 downwards.
TTTTGAAGAAAGGGAGGCATCTCTCTGCTGACCGCGAGATGAAGCGGCCAAGTGCGGTGATGCGACCATTGAGTTTTTGGACATCCTTCACGCAAGCAGGAGGTTTCATGTCCAACAGGGCTTGGATTTTTTCTGGGTTAGCCTCTATCCCTCTTTGATTGACCATGAATCCGAGGAACTTGCCCGCCTTGACCCCAAAAGCACACTTAAGGGGGTTTAGCTTCATGTTATTGCGGCGCAAGTTTTTGAAGGTTTCCTCCACGTCGAGCTCGTGGGAGTTTTCCTTAGTTTTTATAACCATATCGTCAATGTAGGCCTCAAGATTTCTGCCTAGTTGGTTTTCGAAGACCAGATTGACCATTCTTTGATAGGTGGCTCCTGCGTTTTTCAACCCGAAGGGCATCATCTTGTAGCAGTAAGTCTTGCCCGCAGCGATGAAAGCTACAGAGCGGACATCTTCAGGAGCCATTTGGATCTGATGGTAGCCGGAGTATGCATCAATGAAGCTCAATACTCTGTGGCCGGCTATAGAATCCACCAATCTGTCAATGCGAGGAAGAGGGAAACAATCCTTGGGACATGCCTTGTTGAGATCGGTGAAATCAACACACATCCTCCATTTGCCGTTGGATTTTTTGACCATTACCACATTGGCCAACCATTTGGGGTAGGAAATCTCCTTGATTATCCCCGCTTTTAACAATTTTTCCACCTCTTCCTTGATCGCAATTTCTTTCTCCGGAGAGAAGTACCTTGATTTCTGGTGAATGTTTTTGAAGGATGGGTCATCATTTATTTTGTGGAGGATTACGTCCTCGCTGATTCCCAAAGATATCTTCCACCCTCCAAGCGAACACATCACAATTTGCCCTTAAGAATTCGATCGGATTCTTCTCTCCTCGCCGTGAATTTCCAGCCGACCTTAACTGTTTGCTCGGGAAGTGGGGATTGATTACCACCTCCTCGAGCTCGTCGTTAGCCGGGAGGTCGCCGATTTCACGGTTGTGCAAGGAGTCAATGATTATGGTTGGGGGTTGACCCTGAGCTCGGTCGGTGTTGCCGTGAGTATATGATATCGCGGTCAATCATCCCCTCTATTCCCCGATCAATATAACCTCCTCAATAGGGGCCAACCTGCTTTTGATTTTCTCGTCGTCTTGAGCTCCACCTTCGTGGAATGGAAAGAAAGCATGCCAATTGGTAGGGTGCCTGGGAGAGCAAGGGTTTTTCCCTTTTTGATTTGTCCTCGCCTTTTCCCTCTATCAATTTGTCCTCGCCCGTATGGCATGCGTGATGCCCGGCCTTTCGTTCTTTCCTTTTTTCCTCAAGTGCTCGGAGGAATCTCCCGGGCCGGTTCTTGATGGTAGCAACCCCGCCCGGGTGTTAAATTTCACCCTTTGGTGGGGGACGGACGCGACTATTCCCAATTCGGCCTGAGCAGTTACGCCGAGAATGGCATTGTACTGGGAAGGAAGATCGACCACCATGAAAGTTATCTTGGCCGTCTTCTACATGGGTTTTTCCCCAATAGTTACGTCAAACACAATCGTCCCCTTTACCCTTACGGCGTGATTTGTGAAGCCCTCAAGCATGCCCGCGTATGGAAAAAGATGTGCTTCAGTCATTCTCATTCCTACCAACGTATGGTAGTAGAGTATATCGCGGGCAGCTCCTGTATCTATCAACACTCGGCCTATGTTTGCCCAGTTGATTCTCATTCTGAGGGTAAGAGGCTGAGTGGAATGAAAAAGGGTGGAGGCAAGTTCACTCCTTTTGAACCCAATTTCTGCTCTCTTCTTCCTGGAGCCATCAAGGGATGGAGAAAACCTTTTCCAATGTCCGTATTTGGAGGGAGAGTTGTTTGTTGGAGGGAGGTTCTTCTCCAATAAAGTTTATGTTGTAGTCTCCATCGTCATCCTCAAAATTGTCTCTTTCCACCCTCTCGGGACCACGAGGGTTTCTTGCCCGCTGTTGGTTATTATTGGGGGCCTGGTTGTTTCCCTTGATCCATCCGATTAGTTCCCATCATTGATTCTTTCTTCGAATTACTCTCTTTTAGTCGGGAAGCAAAGTCCTCACGTGCATTGCGGTGATCATTATGAAATTCGTTAACTTTGTCCTACTCCTCTCACTTGGTTTTCGAGCACTGGGGGAGGAGGAGGAAAATCTGATGCCCTCATGATCCGCTCGCGGCTCGGTGAGCTCGGTGTGGCCCTGTTTCCGCAACTTTTCTCCGTGAGTTTGTCCGACCCACGGCCTCTGTTCTTGCCCCGGTTGTTAACTTGGGCGGCCTGCAGGGTGGTTTCCTGAACTTGGCTTATTCTTTCCTTGGGTGAAGCTCGGGGAACGGGCATGCGCTCTCCTCGGCAGAGGCGATGGCAGTAAGCCCTTTCATACATCTCCTCCACCGTTTTTGGCGGGCCGGAGGCGAAATTCAATTTCAGAAGGAGGAGGTGAGGCCTCCTCAAAGCAAAGTCTAATATCCCCTCCTTCTAGATCCACTATCTCCTCGCTCACCTTTACGAAGCGAGCAATGTAATCTTTTGTGGATTCGGTGGGGGCCACGCTTGACACGGACAAGATCTGTCTTTGGTCTAGCGGGCACCCAGGCTCCAACAAAGGGATTAAGAAAATGTTCTGAAGTGGCCGAAAGAGTCGATGGAGCGGGGTTTTAGAGCCAGGCATCCGGGATAGGGTCTTGCCCGTGAAAGTGGCAGCTAGAAGCTTTGCACATTACGGATTCGTCCGCGGAGAATAATGCCATTTGTCCCTCAAATCGACCCGTGTGGCTCCTCGCGTTCTTGGAACCATCATATGTATCCATCTCTGGGGGCTTCCCTTCGGATAGGTGCCCGCGCGATCTTGTCGCCGAAGGCATCCATTGTGCGACCACACTTTTGGTGCCTTCCGATGGGTTTCCCACATTTTACGCATGAAATCTACGAACTCGGGGTTACGGCTATCAATCTTACATTTTTACTACGTGGAGCCACGGCCTTCCCCTTGGCCGGAGCCGGGGGTAGTGCTTGGGGCCTCACACGTTGATTAGGACTGCGCCTCTACGCCAATCTCCTCGCTATCATCCACGTGCACCACCTATGCGCTTGGCCATCCGTCGCGCTCAAGGGTTGGTTGACCGGTTTTCCCCCGCTTGACTAGCAAGTGATTTAGCGGGAGCTCGTTGGGAGAACCTTTGGGACCCTTGTGGAAGCTGTAGCCCTCCGTTGGCCTCTATTTCGAACATTTCCAACTGGCTGGGTCGGCAATCACCATGGCTGGCAAACCACTTGGATTTGGAGTCCAGAATTTCTTGTCTCCTTAGGATTGCTCGGAGAGAGAGGAGTGTTCATGGTGGTGTTTACGGGGGAGCTTGTGGAGTTTTGGGACTTTTTGTTTAGGAGGGCTTGTGCCTTTTCAGCACGTATTTGGTCCGCGAGCCTGTGTACGGCTTTCGACCCAGGAAAGGGTGTGAGCGGGCGGGAACGAGCCCCATTACATTGAAGACAGAGTTAGTTTGTTTTCCCCTATTGATAGCGGAGGGTGAGGCTTGGTTTTCATCCTCCAAGGTCAAATGACCAGCGTTTTCCAGTATCTTAGACATATTTTGTGAAAAGATGATGGAAAAAGAAGAGCCTTTCGGCACTCGTTTTGTTTAGGACACGAGGGGTGCCTTGAAAACAAAATATACGGGAAGTAAATAAAGAAAAGATTAAACTGTTTCTAGATTCCTGGCAATGGAACCACTTATGACGCCAAGCTGTTCAGGGTCAGGAGCGGTTTGAGGATATCTGGCTAGGATATTTAAGTGGTTGGTATGTACCTAGATCACAACACAAAGAAGCACCGTTAAGGTCAAAGTTGGATGTTACTCCAACTCAGACCCTCGGGTGTGAGAGTAAGAATACTGAGATAATAAGGCTTTGAATACCTTGGAGTGTGTGTGTGTTTAGTGGTTTAGAGTAATATGGCTTACTCAATGTATATGGAACTTACCTTGCCCGAGGGGTAAAAGCCTTCTATTTATAGGCGATGCAACGGTGCTTGTTGAGGTAAGCACGAGATCGACCCTCAGGGGCACTTTGGTATTTGACCGCCTACACGTGTCCGTATCCAATCGGGTCTGTCGGGGAAGGAACATTGGCTGTCCGGGACGTGGTGAAAGGGACATGAGCGTGTGTAGCCGGCTTGGAGCATTAAATGGAATAGTAGGCGCTGGCGAGCCGCATTGAATGCGTGATGGGGAGCCGGCAAGTGGCTGTCGAGCCGGTAAGCTAACTTGCTCGGTAAGGCTTGACATTAACCGGGAAGCGAGGCATGTGCCCGCGGTCAACATTGTGGCCGCGGTCAAAAGTATATGACGCGAGCATGGTTGATGCGGGCACGCTACGGCAGTCGTGGGTCCCCGCGGACATTCAATGCGGGCACGGACCCAACGGTCACGTGTCGTGCGGGCACGAATATAGCGGTCGGGATCCTTCGGTCTTTGATAGGATTAATGCGGGAGGGACGCGATCTTGACCTCGAGGGCCTATCTGTCCGCGGTATTCCTAATCCCACGGCTTAGTGAACCGCCACGTCACCTGTCTCTTTCGACTGCATCGAGCGCGGGCCCGGTCCAGTAGATCCGGGCTCATCATAATGAAATTCTAAAAATTGTTATTAATAAATTTGATCTATCAATAACAATTTTTTAGAATTTCGCTATAATTATTAAATTGACATTAATATTTGATCAATATTCAATTGCGTTAATTTTTTTTTGGATATATATATATATATATATATATATATATATATATATATATATATATATATATATATATATATATATATATATATTGAGATATATATATATATATTGAGATATATAGCTGATCAATGGGCCCAGAAAAATGGGGCCCTCCAAAATTTGGGAGCTACGATCTTAGAAGAACCTATTCTTCCTATTGATAGCCGGCCCTGACTCCCGATAAGCTATTTTTTATGGTAGCATCACTCATAGGGCTGAGATTAAACTTTCTGCTAATAGATAAAAGGAAAAACTTATGTATAAACAAACCTCTTCTCCCATCAAGATGATCGTTAATTCGCGGAGTAATCTTTTTTTTCTATAAAAGTAGATTATTTCATTAAATAATGATGGTCACAAACACAAAAGTGGCTGTAGTTTAGTGGTAAGAATTCCACGTTGTGGCCGTGGAGACCTGGGCTCGAATCCCAGCAGCCACATATTTTAAATTTTTGGTTATAAAACTGTCCATCTGGGCATGAAAAGGGCCCAATTTTCTTAATGTGGGCCCAAGCACCTTATTTTCCTTTTAAGTGATCTTCGTAACATGTTAAATTTCGGTTGCCCAACTATTTAGAAGATTAGAGGGAGGCCCAAATTCGTAGGTCTACTAAGCAGTAACGGGTCTTACTGCAGGCCAATGTTTGCTGCTTCTAAGGCTCCGTTTGTTTCATGTAAAACATTTTCCGAAAAATATTTTTCTTTGTTTTTCTGTTTCGATTAGTAAAAAATGTTTTTCAAAAACGTTTTACCTACTTTCGGTGTTTGGTAACCACTTGTAAAAGAAAGTCAAATGTAAAACATTTTACAATGCCAGAAAAAGGAGGTTTTCTTTGTAAAATGATTTACCAATTTCAAATTCGTAAATCATTTTACAACTCTCTTTGTTTTTACCTTAATGTACAACCATATTACGCTTACAACATAATAATAATAATAATTAAAAAAAAATTTTAACCGCCCCCACCCACCCCCCAAAAAAATTTTTTTTTGGAAACACCCCACCCACCCCCGCCTACCCCACCCCCACCCCCACCCCCCAAAAAAAAAAATTTTTTTTTTTTTTTTTGGGAAACCGCCCCACCCACCCCGCCTACCCCACCCCCACCCCCACCCTCCCCCCAAATTTTTTTTTTTTTTTTTTGGAAACCGCCCCACCCACCCCCTACCCACCCCCACCCCCAAAAAAAAATTTTTTTTTATTTTATTTTTGAAACCGCCCACCCACCCCGCCTACCCCACCCCCCACCTCCCCCAAATTTTTTTTTTATTTTTTATTTTTTTGGAAACCGCCCCACCCCCACCCCCACCCCCCAAAAAAAAAAAAATTTTTTTATTTTTTTTTGGAAACCGCCCCCCCACCCCCGCCTACCCCACCCCCACCCTCCCCCCAAAAAAAAAAATTTTTTTAATTTTTTTTTTGGAAACCGCCCCCCACCCCCTACCTCCCCCAAAAAAAAAAATTTTATTTTTTTTTGGTAACCGCGCCCACCCACCCCCAAATTTTTTTTTTTTATTTTTTGGAAACCGCCCCACTCCACCCCCCGCCTACCCCACCCCTACCCACCCCCCACTCCAAAAAAAGAAATTTTTTTTTTGGAAACCGCCCACCCCACCTGCCTACCCCACCCCCTCCCCAAAAAATATTTTTTTTGAAACCGCCACCCACTCGCCACTCCCACCCACCCACCCCCCAAAAAAATTTTTTTTTTTTTGGAAACCGCCCACTCCACCCCCTACCCACCCCCAATTTTTTTTTTTATTTTACACCCTACCCACCCCCCAAAAAAAAAATAAATTTTTTTTAATTTTTTATTAAAAAATTAAAAAAAAAAATTTGGGGGGGTGGGTAGGGGGGTGGGGCGGTTTCCAAAGTTGATTTAAATTAATAAATAAAAAGTGACATTTCCGAAAAATATTTTCGTCAAATTTGCCAAACAATCAAAACAAGCACTGATATTTTACAAGAAAACATTTTACATGAAAATCTTTTTACATGAAAACATTTTACAAGGAAACCTTTTTACATGAAATCATTTTACATGAAAACATTTTCCGAAAAATGTTTTACGCGAAACAAACGGAGCCTAAGTCTATGACCTTTTTGATTTGTTTCATATTTTTGCACTATCGTTCCAAATTGAATATTGCTGCAGGCCGATGTTTGCTGCTTCTAAGTCTATTCGTTCCAAATTGAATGTTCAAAAAATTCAATTTCTTTCTTAATTAATTTAAAATAGAATAGTGACCGAGAATTTTTTTTTTAAAAAATATTATAATGCTCGAAAAGTTTCTCCGCCATGTTGAGTGAATATAATAATAATATTATATACTATTATATAAAAAAATCAGGTCATTTCAATTTAATAAGTAATTTGAGGGGAGTAATTATTCATAAAAGGAACTTCGGGGCCAAATTTTCATTTTATAAATTTGTTTTTGATTAAGAGTTAAATTGATTTTTATTTTTTTTTAGAAATTAATTTACGAGAAGGAGGAGTGGGGGGAGGTGGAGGGGAGGTGGGAGAGAGGAGGTGGTGTCTAGGATGGGGAGGAAAAGGGTGTGCCATTCAGAGGGAGGAGGAGTGGAAGTGGTGGGGATGTGGTGGTGAGGGAGTTGTATGGGAAAGTGGTTTCAACAAAGCGGACATGGCGAAAGGTGTAGACACGATGGGAGGTAGGATCAAGGCAGTCATATGTGCTTTGTGTGGTTGAGTAACCAACGAAAATACAAGGGATGGATTTTGGGTCGAGTTTGTGGGTGGTGTATGAGCGAAGCCAGGGATAGCAGAGGCAACCAAAACTACGTAGCTTGGTGTAGTTTGGAGGGGAGCGAAAAAGGCGGAAGTAGGGGGAGTCATTGTTTAGGGTGGGGGTGGGTAATCTGTTTATGAGGTAGGTGGCAGTGGTGAGAGATAGGGCCAAAGAGTGAGGGGTAGGTTGGCATGAGAGAGAAGAGTGAGGCCAGTTTCCACAATGTGGCAGTGACGACGTTCGGCGTACCCGTTGTGTTCAGGAGTGTGAGGGGGTGTAGTGAGGTGGGTGATGCCATTTTGACCAATGGTGGGTGTGAGTTTGAGATATTCACCCCCGTTGTCGGAGTAGATTTGAACGATTGGACGTTTGAAGTATTTTTCGACTAGAGCTTTGAAGCGGAGGAATGTGTTGTAGGTATCAAATTTGTATTTGAGAGGGTAAAACCAAATGTATTTGGTGAAGTGGTCGACAAAGATGACATAGTATTTAAAGTTGTCAAGTGAGTGAATTGGAGAGGTCCATACATTCGAAAAGATAAGATCAAGGGGAGCATGTGAGACAAGAGTGGAAGATGCAAAAGGCAACTTGTGGCTTTTATTAATAAAGCAAGAATTACAAAGAGGTAAACTAGAGGAAATAGATAAACTAAACTTGCTACGTAATAAACTAAGAACAGGGGAAGAGGGATGTCCTAATCTATGATGCCACAGCTGCGATGAGAGAGAGCTTGAATGAGCTTGAATGGGCGGAGGGTGCCAAATGTAGACGCCATCCTCAAGGTTTCCATGGATAAGAGTTTGACTCGTGGCTTTGTCCTTGATGAGAAAAGAAGAATGTGAAAATTCAATGATGGCGTTGTTGTCACGACAGAATTGAGACACAGATAGAATATTACCAGTAATAAGAGGGACATGTAAGATATTATTAAATTTAAGAAGAGAGGATGATGTGGGGAGAGAGAAGGAACCTATGTGAGATATCGAAAGAGAAGAGCCATCTCCGATAATGACGTCGTCACTGCCATTGTAGGGTGTGTGAAGGGCAAGGTTGGAAAGGTCATTAGTGATGTGGTTGGTTGCACCACTATCGATAAGCCAAGATGGAGGGAAAGGTGGGTTGGGATGGGATACGGTGTGGGCTTGGGGATTAGGATTTGGATTTCGATTTAGGCGATGAAGGGGGGGGGAGTTGACGGTGGGGTGGTCGCGCTTGAATTGGCGACATTGGGAGATAACATGTCCAATGTTACGACAGTATTGGCACTTGCCGTTAAAAGGGCGAGGGGAGGAGTACGAGTTATGGGATGGAGAAGGATTGGTGTTGCGGTAGGAGTTATGGTTAGGTGAAGGGCGGTAAAGGCGGTGGTGGGAAGAGGAGAGGTGGTCGTGGATTGTTTTAGGGTGAGTTCATGTTGGATAAGTTTTTCGTGTAGGGCTTCAAAGGAGATAGGGTTGTCTTGGGCTCGGGTGGAATCAATAACGGGTTTGAAGGTTTCATAGTCCAAGCCTTTAAGGATGGTGTAGATTATGTCCTCGAAATCCATGGATTTTCCTAGAATGGCAAGCTTGTCGGTGTAGGTTTTGACAGCATTCATGTAATCGGAGATGGATAGTTGGTTTTTGGTGAGGTTTGCAAGGTTGTCTTTGATTTGAAGTATGTGGCCACGGGAGAGGTTGGCATAGGTGGTTTTGAGGATGGTCCAATCTTCATGGGAGGTTTTGGCTTGGTAAACAAGGGAGCAATAGCGGGGTCTAGGGTTCCTATGAGGGCTCCTAGGATGAGGCGATCTTGGCGAGACCAAGTGACGGCTGCCGGATTGGGAATGGTGGTGGTGGTGGCTGGTTTGGCCGGTTCATCATCCGTTTCAACGGTGGCAGGGATGGTGGTGATGATGTCATCATCGAATTTTGGGTGGGTGCCATCGACAAATTTCAAGAGGTCGAGGCCAAAGAGGATGAAGGTAATTTGGGATGCTCATGTGAGATAGGTTAAAGGGGTGAGGGTGCGGCTGTAAGATAAGTTGACCAAGAAGAAGGGTTGGTAGGGTTGGGCAGCGTTTGAAATGGTGGAGGGTGGAGGGTGGAGGAGGCTCCGTAGCTTCATCCTTAATAGGGAGTACTATGTTTTACTTCCTAGGCATGATTTTTGAGGCATCCGTTAATTTGTGGCCAAAAAGTTTCTGACCAAAATTGCGGACCATGCATTTCAAAAATTCCCATATTCATTAATTCATTAATGAATGTATGGATAATGGATCCTACCTTAACAAAAAAAAAAAAAAATCTTTAAAAAAATCCAGTATAAATCTGAATTCGCATGTTCTTTATTTCTGATCATGGTGTATAACAAGTGAAATTTTGTGACTCTAAGGAGCGAATAAGTGAAATAAATAGTATGAAAAATTATTATTATTAGTTGATAATTGGGTTTTATTAAATATAATATTATAAATTTTGGGCTTCATTAAATATAATATTTTTATTTTTTTTGTCATTTTGGATATGCCGATTTAAAATTAGATGGACGAAAATGATAAACAGACTTATTTGAAAATGAAACGGAGGAAATATATTTTACTAGTATAATAATAAAATTGTACAAACTCTTCTTTTTTTTTTTTTTTTTTTTTTTATACCCATTTCGCCGGACTAATCACTGACCCAGTGCAGGCCTACCTGATATCTTTGGTGGAGGTAAATCGCGGATGTCTTTTTATGCGGCCGGGTGCGCGTCACAGCCTCTTTCCAGGGGCTGAGGGAGCCCTCCTGGCATTCGCTCTTACATCACTTGGTGCTCCATTTGCTCATCTGCAAGGGAACAATTACATGCTCTTACCTGGCACAATTACATCACTTTCAGACTCCACTTTGCTGCCAAGATCGAACTCCCCATGTGAGGATCTGGCGTAATCTTCAAATGCTGCTTTCATTAATCGCTAGCGGATGTCTTGCGGGAGCTCGAAGCGACCCCGAAACCCGAAAGGAATTAAGCCAGAGATTCCCCTTGAGGGAATCGACGGTGACCTCCGGGAGGCCACCAACATATCTGTGGTAAAGACGCTTTGGTTCACCAATTGGTGCCCATTTCTTTCCTGTAGAAGACGAAATTACATATATTTTACTAGTATAATAATAAAATTGTACAAACTCTCTTTCTTTTTTTTTTTTTCTATTTATTTATTTATTTTTTAATTCCATATTATGAATCATCACTTTATTTTGAGATATATATATAAAAAAAAAAAAAAAAAAAGAGGGTACGTATTTCATTTCAAATGGCTGCAATTAAGCAACGTATTAATCCCCACACCACTAAACGTACGGCCACCACAAGCTTTTACCGCCATTTTTCTTTCCTTTCCGGTCGAAACTCAACAACTTGTCAAAAAGCAAATCCACAAACTAACTACCAGATATCCTTCCACTTAAAACTAGCCACGTAGGACCATCTTCTAGACTACTCTTCTACTGATATTGCCTTTGCCACGTTTTAGTAGGACCCACTACCTCTCTTTCTCACCGTCGATCCCTCTACTCACTCGCACCATAGCCGTTGATTTTTCTGAAGAATAATCTAGTGGACGCTGAAATTCGCGAATTTCACGGTTTTCTCTTTTATTCATCGAAATTCCAGCGTTCACTCACCACTTTCCATTCAATTCTCATTTTCTCATCGCCGGAATCGCTCCTGTCGGAATTCCTGGACATTTTCTACCGGAACCGTGAATCGCGTTGCTCAGGAGTTGATCTTCATTTAGGTAGGGTTTCTCCGACGATCATTTTGTTTCTGTACTGTGCTATAAACCATGATTACTCATTTAATGCGCGGCAATGTGATTGACTTTCTTACATTTGCGTTCAATTTTATACGAAGATAACTGTGTTACAGACGATCTCAGATAATAAATAAGGAGTATCTCTTAGTCAATGATGTATATTCCGGCTGTTTGATCATAATGGTGTGGTGTAAATTGTATGGCCTACTTGAGGACTAACCGGAGATCTCAATTAAAAGTTTAAAACAGATACTTCAATTTCTTTATTGTTTAGGGGATGGAACAATTGTTATGTTTGTGCACCAATAATATCCGTTGAGCACCAATAACATCCCAAGTTGTTTGTGCTCAGTGGGCAAGTGCATGGTGCTTATGCAGCGGACCAAGTTTTTGAGCTCGGATCCCAAGTTGTTTGTGCTCAGTGGGCCAGTGCATGGTGCTTATGCAGCGGACCAAGTTTTCGAGCTCGTGTAGTTACAACTATTCTTTTGAATGAGCTGGTTGCGTATTCATTTGAGTTGATTGGTTTTGTACAACTTGAATTAGTTTAGTAATTATTGGAGCCATGAAATGTAGTTGACCCCAATTGAGTGGGACTTAGGCTTGGTTGAGTTGGGGATTGTCTAGTGCTGGTTAATCAATTTTAGTATTAAAAATTATAAGTAAATGTCCAGGTCAGTTGATTGCTTTGGACAGCTTAAATTACTCTGTAGCAACCGTAGGATGCACTAATTACTTGTTGAATATTGGAGAATATGAGTAGGATATAGGACTAGAAGATCCATCGTTTGAATTTTTACATATTAAGCTTAGTTAACTTCCTTTTGATTTCTGTCGGATCAAGTTACATATCTCTTGGAATGCTCGTTCATCAGCAAAAACATACAGAATAGAGTCAGTGATGCTACATATTCTTCCACAATGTAAATAAACTTAATCAACCTAACAATTAGCCTGCCAAATATAACTATTTTCCTGAATCTGACTGAATTAATTTTATTTGCTTGCTGCAGAACTTGAGTCACTAGAAATAGCTCGCAGATTGCCAATTTTGTCCTTAAATAGTTCTTGAATGGGAGTTGTAACTGTTCCTAGCTCTGCTGCACGGACTCCTTTTGGATTGAGCACAAGATTTTCTTCCCGTGCATCTCCTGCTAAAAGAGTGATAGTATTGGCATTCAAAGCAGATAGAACCAAGAAATTAACTCTGATTTCCCCTAAAGAATCTACAACACTAACTGTTGAAACTTCTAAAGAGAAGCAAAAGAGAGTGAGACGTGTTAAAAAGCCTTCAGAAAGAGTTCAAGCTTTGCCTGTTGCTGAAGCTCTTTCATGTCCTCTAGATTTGGATTATTATGAAGCTGCAGCCAAACTTGAAAGTATTTACAAGCTCAGTCCCCAAACTGATGTATTGGATACGGAAGCAAAAGATCTTACGGTTAAGAAACCCCGGAGGAGGAAGAAAAAGGTTGTTGATGGTGAAGTGAAGTCACAAAACATGACTGCTGAAAATGTCGTGAGGAATCAGAATAAAACATTCAACAGATTGAGTCTTCAGAAGAGGATTGAACTTAAGAATAGCAAAGTAATAGACATTTTTGCTTCAAGTCGGAAGAAAAATCCCAGTGAGGTTAATGAAGGTGAGAAGATTAATAGACTAATTAGGGAGTACTCGGTTTCTTCTGTCCTCTTCGGCTTAGATTGGAAGAAAATGAAGATTCCTCCAGTTCTTCCTGCTTCAGAGCATATCTGGCTGTTCAAGTTAATGCAACCTATGAAGGCATGCACTACCCTTATCTCAAGAATTCTAACAATTTTGTTATACTCTGGGCATAGTTGTCAAAGGCGACTGCCCGCCTCGTCCGCCTCACCTTTTTGGCGCCTTGGGGAGTTGGTCGCCTTTTGTAACTAGGCAGGCGGATGTGCGCCTTTCTTCATGAGGCATACGCCTTGCTCGCCTTTTTGCCGCCCGCCTCTCGCCTTTCGCTTTTTTTTTTTTCTTTTTTTTTTTTCCAGTCTCTTGTTCTTTAAATTTTCATTTACTTTCACATGACCTTAAAACTTTTTTTTTTCGATAATGTTTAAGTTAATTTCACTTGCTTAAACCGTAATTGTTTTGTTAATTTGAACTTCGTAATTTAAAATCATGCGCCTTTTGTCTTAGAATTCTTTCTTTTGAGGTTTGAATTATATTAGGATACTATTATATATGTGGATCGTGACATTAATTTAATGTTTTATTCTTGTTCATAATACATTTTATACTTTGTTTATGTGTTGCATGTATATATATAATTTTTTCTATTTTTTACTAATTTTTTGTTCGATTTTCCTCCTTGCTCGCCTTTTTGCCGCCCGCCTCTCGCCTCGCCTTTCGCCTTTTCCAAGTACATCTCGCCCGCCTCTCGCCTTTTGCCTCTCGCCTTTCGCCTTTCACCTTTCGCCTTTGACAACTATGACTCTGGGTAAATAATATGCTTGATTTAATATTTTTTCTCTCTATCTTACTGATTCCATTTGCTATTACTATTCAGGCAATCCTTCCTGTGAAGGAGATCTTACATCATGATTTAGATAGAGCTCCAACTGATGGTGAATTAGCCGAGGCAACAAACATGAAAGTACATGAACTCAGGAAACACCTTGAGGTTGGCCGAGCAGCCAGAAGTAAACTGATAAAGGTAGTAGATAACTCTTTGAGGCTATTCAAATTGTCTGAATGTGACATTTTTTTAGATTTATAAAATGTTACTTATTTGTTTGTTGACCTATTCTTGTCTTTTGCATAATGTCTTTAATTTATGTAATCTTGTTAGATAATAATTTTAAACATCTTGATCATTTCTTCACTACCATAGAAAGAGGGACAAAGAGAGTTATGCTAGTATACTTATGCGCTTATCTACTTCAAAGTCACACGTTACTTATTTCCTTGTTGACCTTTTCTTGTCTTTTGCATAATGTCTTTAATTTATGTAATCTTGTTAGATAATAAATTTTATTTTCATGATCATTTCTTCACCACCATAGAAAGAGGGACAGAGAGCGTTATACTAGTATAGTTATGCACTTCGCTGCTTCAAAGTCACATGTGGCATGAGAAGTTTCTTTTGTGAATCTAACTTGGTTGACTTTTTCAATGATATATTTGCAGCATAATCTTCGACTAGTTCTGTTTGCAATGAACAAATATTTCCAAGAATTCACAAATGGCCCAAATTTCCAAGACCTTTGTCAGGCAGGAGTAAAAGGTCTGATGACAGCCATTGATCGCTTTGAACCAAGAAGGAAGCACCGGCTCTCTACATACGGCTTGTTTTGGATAAAACATGCCATTATACGGTCCATGACAATCTCAAGCTTCACTAAAGTCTCTTTTGGCCTTGATTCGGTATGCTTTTTATCTTCTATTTGTCATTGTACACACATTAATATATTTTAGGAGTTGAAATACATCAAAAAGAAATAGTTAAAATTTATTTATTTATTTTCCTTCGTAACAAAATAAATAGCATGCCTTGCATGCGGTGGGAATGAGTAGTTCATTCAAGTCATTAGATTGGCATGATTAGGAATTCTGAAGCTTTTCATGATGCAGATTAGAGTGGAAATACAAAGAACCAAACTCGAGCTGTTATTTGAGCTTCAGAGATTGCCCACAAAGGATGAAATTGTAAAGAAAATTGGAATTTCTCCCGCAAGATACCATGAAGTGATGAAGGCATCACGGCAAGTTTATTCTCTCAATGCAAGGCATGCAATCACACAAGAAGAGTTTATTAATGGAATTACGGATCTTGATAGTGGAGGGGACAAGAGAAGGCAACCTGCTATTCTCAGGCTCGCTCTTGATGATGTGGTACTTTCTTGTCACTCAAATATCTCACAATACTTATATGCTCTCTCTCTCTCTCTCTCTCTCTCTCTCTCTCTATCATGCACATGTAAAATGGGAAATGAAAACTAATTGGGGCTCTGAGAAATTTGATATGGACCATGTTGATAACAAAATTCGCTTGATCTGAGGAAAAAAAAAACATTTGAAATTGAGTACAAATGGCAATACTTCAATTACGGATATTTGCGATGTTTTTTACTGTTTCCTTAATCAACACACCTCAATACATAAATTGGATAAAAATAAAAGCAATTATTTAACCAAAAGATGTTTCTCAATAATTTTTTTGCAGCTTGATTCCCTGAAACCAAAGGAGAACTTGGTCATTCGACAAAGATTTGGTCTTGATGGAAAAGGGAATAGAAGTCTGGGAGAGATTGCCGGAAACATGAATATCTCACGAGAAATGGTTAGAAAGCACGAAATGAAAGCTCTCTTGAAGCTCAAGCATCCAGCCCGAGTGGAGTATCTTCGCGACTACTACATTGTGTAAAGTATCCCTTCAATCTTCTCATCGTATATATACTACTTTGTTCTGTAATCCTATACATGTGAGTTATATCATACTCCCATTATAGCATGAATATAGAAAACACAAAACAATTCAATCCAATTGTTACAACTTTGAATCCAATGCCCACTTGTATATAGGTTATTACATCATATTGCCAGGCTGCTTTTGTATCTCTAGAAGAGATGAATTGTGTTTTTTATGAAATATAAATATGAAAGGATATCATTCTCATTATTTTTCATGGTTTAGTATCGCATATGGAATTATGCATCAATGCAGTCACTCTGCAGATTAACAGGTTCACGCGAACACGCTGATGCATTTTCGGACCAACTCAAGCCCACAATATTTTTTTAGTGTTTTGTTTTCTTTTAGTACTAAGTATGCAGTCTCTAGATATCATAGGTGGCCAATTTTATATTTGATGAGGGGATCTGTTGCAAGAGCGCCCAATCTGGGCTCCATTGCTGAGCATTTGGTTAATATTCCCTCCCTCTCTCTCTCTCTCATAAAGATGTTGGGATCTTAGACAAATTTGAAAACTACCAGGCTAATGGAAGAGGAAGAAGTACAATACGAGTGATTTTTAGCCCGACCGCGCGTTGTAGCTCGCACGGTCGTGCATCAGAAAAGCGAAAATTCGAGTTTTTTGCTTAGCACGATCGTGCTGCAAAACAAGCACGACCGTGCTGATGGCAGATCTGAATTTTCTTATTTGCACCGGATTCTTTTCTTGGCGAGTAAGTCTTAAAGTCTGAGGTTCCACCTTAAAACCAATTGGTGTCAAGGGGAGTGACACATGATCTTTATATGTCATATGCAAGGTTTGTCAATTTCCAATGTGGAATAATATCTCTAACACGCCCCCTCACGTGTAGCCGGGCTTTGCCAAAGGCTTACAATGTGGACTTATTAATCGGGTGGCGCGGAGTAACATCGTGGGCCGTTGGGCCTGTACGTGTAATGAACCTGCTCTGATACCATGTAAGAATTGGGAAAATCTTGTTTTCATTATTCACAACCTCCAAATATATACTCCCTCCGTCCCGGTAGAAACCGCACAGTTACTGTTTGCGCGGGGATTAAGGAAAAAAATAACGATATAAATGTTGTGAGTGTAAAAGTAAAATAGGAGAGAGAATGAGTGGAGTGAATAGTAAATTATAATGTGTTGTGAGTATTAAAATAATGTAGGAGAGAGAATGAGTGGAGCGAATAGTAAAGATTCTTTGCCATTTTAGGAAGTGTGCAGTTTGTAGCGGGACGCCCAATGAGGAAAGTGTGCAGTTTGTAGCGGGACGGAGGGAGTAGTACAAGAGGGAGTCCTATTTTAATAAGGAAAATGAGTTTCCTATTCTAATCTGTTAGAGATATTATCACACATTGGGAATTGACAAACCTTGCATATGACATATAAAGATCCTGGGCCACTCCTCTTGACACCAATTGGTTTTAAGGTGGAACCTCAGACTTTACATGGTATCAGAGCATTAAGATTCAAACCCCCCCTCCCCCTAAAACCCTCTCAATTTCGGCAGCCCCCTCCCCACCCTTGCAATGGCCGGAGCTTCCTCCACCATTCCAAACGCTGCCCAATCCGACTAACCCCTCTACTTGGTCAACCCATCTTATTGCCGTACCCTCAATCCCGTCGTTGAAACCGACGATGAACCGGCCAAATCGACCCCTACCACCGCCTTCACCGCCCAAACTCGTCCATTACCCAACTGTAACTCTTACCGCACCACCAATCCCTCCCCATCCTCTAGCTCGAACTCTTCACCCCTCCCCTTTAAGGGTAAGTGCCAATACTGTCGTAACATTGGCCATGTCCTCTCCCAATATTGCCAATTTAAGCGCGACCACCCCACCCCACCCTAAACTTCTCTCCCCTTCATCGCCAAAATCGAAACCCACAACCTAACCCCCAAGCCCACACCGCCGCCTATCACAACCCCTCTTCCCCTCCTCCTTGTGATGTAAAGTAAACGCAGCGAAATTTAAAATAATAAAAGATAATCGATTAAATCCTCGCAAAAGGAGTAAAATCGATTAACGAACAAAGGGATATGATCAAACCCTCGCAAGAGAATTTAACCTAATAATCAACCGAAGAAGATTATTCTGCAAAGCCAATTGATGACTTTAAAATTCATACAAAAGTGTCAAACTTGCAAACTTGCAAAAGAATTCAATTGATAAAAAGGTCTAAGTTTTCTAACTCCAAAACAAGTATAATACTCCAAAAAAAACCTAAAGCAACTTGAAAAAGGAAAAGAAAAACAATCCTAATTAATCACGTCAAAACAGGAAACAAATCAACCGCCTCGAGCACGAGTCGTGCTTGCCAGCACGAGTTGTTCCACGCCTGGGCACTCGTGAAACGAGTCGTGAAGAAAAAAACACTCGTGCTGCTTTTAGGCACGAGTCGTGCTCCTTAGCACGAGTCGTGCCTCGCCCTGGAGATCGTCTTCCTCCTCTGCGCCAGATCCAGCTGCCAAAATTGCTTTGCCATGTAATACATAACCTTGGCTCATCGATAGTGGTGCAACCAATCACATCACAAATAACCTTTCCAACCTTGCCTTACACACACCCTACAATGGCAGTGACGACGTCATTATCGGAGACGGCTCTTTCCTTCCTATATCTCACATATGTTCTTTCTCTCTCTCCTCGCTCTCTTCTCTTTTTCAATTCAATAGTGTCCTACATGTTCCTCTTATTATTCGTAATATTTTATCTGTGTCTCAATTCTGTCGTGACAATAATGCTATCATTGAATTCTCACCCTCTTCCTTCCTTATTAAGGATCAAGCCACAAGTCAAACTCTTATCCATGGAAACCTTGAGGACGGTGTCTACATTTGGCACCCTCCGTCCATTCAAGCTCACTCAAGCTCCCTTTCTTCACAGCTGTGGCATCATAGATTAGGACATCCCGCTTCCCCTATTCTTAGTTTATTACGTAGCAAGTTTAGTTTATCTATTTATTCTAGTCTACCTCCATGTAATTCTTGTTTTATTAATAAAAGTCACAAGCTACCTTTTGCATCTTCTTCTCTTATCTCACATGCTCCCCTTGATCTCATCTTCTCAAATGTATGGACCTCTCCCGTCTATTCTCTTGACAAATTCAAATACTATGTCATCTTCGTTGATCACTACACCAAATACATTTGGTTCTACCCCTTAAAACACAAATTCGACACTTACAATACCTTTATTCGCTTTAGAACACTCGTCAAAAAATACTTCAAACGTCCCATCATTCAAGTCTACTCTGACAACGGGGGTGAATACCTCAAACTCACACCCACTCTAGCTCAAAACAACATCACTCATCTTACCACCCCACCTCACACTCCTGAACATAATTGGTATGCCGAACATCGTCACCGTCACATTGTAGAAACGTGTCTCACACTCCTCTCCCATGCCAACCTACCCCTTACCCTTTGGCCCTATGCTCTCACTACTGCCACCTACCTCATAAACAGATTACCTACCCCCACCCTCAACAATAATTCCCCCTACCTTCGCCTATTCCATTCCCCACCAAACTACACCAAATTACGTAGCTTTGGTTGCCTCTGCTATCCTTGTCTTCGCCCATATACCCCCCAGAAGCTAGCCCCTAAGTCTATTCCATGTAACTTTGTTGGCCACTCACCTACGCAAAGTGCGTATTACTGCCTTGACCCCACCTCCCACCGAGTCTACACCTCCCACCACGTCCGTTTTGTTGAGACAACATTTCCCTATAACTCCCTCACCACCATTCCCCCCACTGCTTCCGCTCCTCCTCCCTCTGATTGGCATACACTATTCCTTCTCGTCCTAAACATTACACCCTCCGTACAACCACCACCCCATGCCACACTCCCCCTACCCACCCCCTTTACACCCTCCTTCCCCTAACCAGCCAACATCCTCCATCCAGCCTGAACCAACCCACGCCCAAATAGATGACCCGCGCGATCGCCCCCAGAACCGCACGATCGCCCCCTCATTCCAGTAACTTCGCGCGATCGTCCCTCTTCACCCGCGCGATCGCCCCCTCCTCTCAGCAGCACTGTTCTCCCTTCCACCCGTACCATTACCACCAGGCTGTCCCATGGAATTACCAAACCTAAACAAAATACTTCCATGATCTTCTCACCCGTCACAACATGATTGACTGTAAACCACTCCCCACCCCTATGGTCACATCACCATCCCTTGTGAGATCCACTACCACTCCTGCTGTTGAACCCACTTCCTATCGTGCTATTGTTGGTGGTCTTCAATACTTGTCCTTCACTCGTCCTGACATTGCCTTCTCAGTAAACAAGCTTGCACAGTTCATGCAGAATCCCCAATCATCTCACTGGGTTGCTCTCAAGCGGCTCCTCCGCTACCTTCATGGCACTATGCACTTGGGTCTCCAGATTTACTTTACGTCTCCTCTAGAGCCGTCAAGTTGAGACGGTCCCGTCGGGACGTCCCGTCCCGCCATACAAATGGGACGGGATGGGACGGAATATTTTAGTCCCGTCCCGTATCGTCCTGTTCCCGTCGCGGGACAACTTATTTTTATCCCGTCCCGTCCCATTTTCCCGTATTGACCCGTACAAGTATTAGGTCTCACTTGTGAAGATCTGTAATTGGTCTTGCTCAGAACATCTTCCTTCTTTTTTAACAAAAAATATTGTTATCATACTGGACAAACCTGCAATGACATAATCTTGGAATCGAACAATCCAAATATCCTCGTTTGAACAGAGCTGTTATCAAGACATGCTTTCATTATTGCCACTTAATGTTCATGATACACATTAAACTGTTAATGTCATGTTGAATGTCCATTATTAACATAGCTACTCACGTAATTCACAAGCAGCTACAGTATGTGTTGCGGTCACTTCTTAATCAGCAGCACTTCACAATCTCAACTGTCAAAGAGAGCTCCTGTGCGTAGAATAAACTTGTTCTTTTTCTTCTTAGGGAGAAAGATAAACTTAATTGATGACGAAGTATTTTCGTCCCGTTTGGGTCCCGCGGGATCCCGCGTCCCGCAAATGGGACGGGATGGGACGGAGTATTTTCGTCCCGTCCCGTTTTGTCCCATCCCGTTTTGTCCCGTTCCCGTCGTGGGACAACGTAATTTCGTCCCGTCCCGTCCCGTATTTTCGTATTGACGGCTCTAGTCTCCTCCCTCTCTTCATGCCTTCTGTGATGCAGATTGGGCTGGTGACAAAGATGACTTTGTATCCACTTTTGGTTTCTTTGTTTATCTCGACCGTAACCCGGTTACTTGGTCCTCCCATAAACAACGTGCTCTTGCCCGCTCCACCACTGAGGCCGAGTTTCGTGCCATTGCAGACACCGCTGCTGAGATTACTTGGGTTCGGAACCTGCTTATTGAGCTCGGTATTTCTCTACCGTCTCCGCCAGTTATATACTGTGACAACCTTGGTGCAACAACTTATTCAGCAAACCCGGTTTTTCACTCTAGGATGAAACATGTAGCTCTCTCGTTTCACTTTGTCCGTGAACAGGTTCAGTTTGGCTCTTTCCGTGTGCAACACATTTCTGGTAATGACCAACTTGCTGATGTTGTGAGAAAACCGCTATCTCGTCTACGCTTCGATCACCTCATTTCCATGATTGATCTTCTCCAAGGATCGTCCATCTTGCGCGAGCGTATTAAGGATATTAAGGAAACCTCTCCTAAAGTTTCCTAAAGTTATTTGTTGACTAAGTTTCCTAAAGTTATTTGTTGACTTCTTCTTAGTCTTTAATATTCTCATGTATTTAGATTATGCAACTAAATATTTGTATTGTGATTAGAATAGAAAACTCATTTTCCTTATTAAAATAGGACTCCCTCTTGTACTATATATTTGGAGGTTGTGAATAATGAAAACAAGTTTTTCCCAATTCTTACCGTAAGTAGGTTTTCTTTTAGTACTTTGTTTTGTAGCCTATTTAAGTCAAAGGGACAGTTATAAAAATGTGTAATAGGGAAATTAGTCAGATATAATCTGTAAGATCCACAAAAAGAGACATTGATAGATCTTTGGGGTACTCTCAGGGGCATTCCATGGAGGTCTAGGTTATATCTAGGGGTTGTATGGTGGTCTGTGTTTACATAGTTAGATGAGATGGCTGCGGAGGAGGGAGATCATGGATTTTGATTGTAACACAACAGATTTGATATTATTGAATATTATGGATTGGTAGTGCCCCTAGATGTAGTTCATTTGCGAGTTGAATTGGGTGAACAAATCTTGTGTTCTTGTTTTTTATTACTTTCATATGACTATTTTCATATATAGATATTGTTTCATGTTGTTTTTTTCGTTGTACAATTGGAATGAGACAATTATCGGTCGAACGAAGACCACCAATTCCTAACGAAGGATAGTCTCATTTTTAGATAGATTTGATTGAACTTTGATCAATAATTTTTATTAATCTATTTATTTAAATAAAAAACACTATTGATAGTATTTTTAATAGTGTGTCAATAACAAAGATTTAGAATTTTATTTTGGATATTAGTCTTCTTTGGTTAAAGTTTAATTGAATCAACAATTAAAGTGGGACTATTTTCTTTGGAGTAGGATATAGGCTTATGACATGTGCCCTTGACCGGAGATATCCAAAATAGAGCATTTGTGAATATTTTATATCTCTTTGCCAATTATGGTTTAAAATACTCGTGAATGCTGAATGTTGGGTAGGCTTTAAGTACAGTTGATGATAAAAGACAAGAGAAACTCATAAGGTAAAAAGGTAGAAGACGAAGTACGGGAGTTTGAGAATTGGAATTAACCTCGTGAGTTTCTTATTAGTCTGTCTATCAATATATAGAGATTACATTGTTTAGACTCCTAATCAATCAATACTAAAATATAGGAATTATCCCTACAATAAAGCAAGAGATTACAATAAAATATGTACACCATAAACCTATCTCTATACAATTATATGATAAGATATGTGTTAGCTGTGAGTTACGTGATTTACGCCAATAGATAGATGAAAGCCATTTTCTTTTGTTGCTCACCTAGCTTTTTTGAACATTGGATGTAAAAGAGTCTAGTCGAGTTGGACTGAGTCGAGCTCGAATATTGGCTCATGTGACTTGGAAATAACATATTCGAGCCGCAAAAACAATTTCTTACATTTAAATTAAATGCAAGGAAAATGGTCTGTATTAAAATATCTGGCCCTACCTTATCGGATTTTGCTTTTTTTTTTTTTTTTTTTTTTTCTAATTGTCTGGCTGATAGTTAAATAGCCTTCTCATATCATTCTTAATAAACTTAATCCCCCGTCTTAATCTTAAGGACATATCTTCAACCAACAAGTTTGGATGTGTAGTGCAATTTGAGTAATTTGTGGTGCCCAGTTTAGTTTTGCTATCGTTTTCGTGCAAGGTTGCTTCATTGTTGTCGCGATCAAACTTGAACGGTGTCAAATATCTCTGTTTGTTTGTAGTAAAAATATTACGTGATGTATATTTAGCCGTCCTTTATCACCTTTGTGTAATACTTAACCAGCAAGCAGCCCTTCCTTTCGCTTAATCTATGGGTCAATGATTAATGGGAAATGGCATAAATTGGAATCGCTCTTGCAAAGTATTTGGTTCCTATGGTAAAAAGAATTTGGTCTACATAAAAATATCCCCACAAAATGTAGGATATTTGTGGTCTACAAAATAATTCTGGACACATGTATTATATTTCATGTCCATAAAATTTAGTAAAATGGAATTACTAGAGATCTACTCTCTCCGTCCCAGAGTAAGTTTTTTATTTTTCTTTTTCGTCTGTTGTTTAAGATTAAGGTTTTTAGTGTGTTTTATCCTAAAATGGAAAATGTAACACACTTGCTATACTAACATTAACTGTTGGAACATGAATGATCCATTAACCATGAACCGACTCATAACTAGATTAAGAAGAGAAGAAGAAGAAGACGAAGACGGAAGCGTGTACCTTGTGATTCCATGATTATGTTCTTTAGTCTTGTTCTTGAGAAAATATGAAGATAGTCTTTTATGTAGGAAGAGTAGATCTTCTAAGTGATTGTGCCTTATTCTCTTGTCTTCTTTGATCTTTATGAAGAGTTTATAAATGAGAAAAATAATCAAAATTTCAATCCCTTCTATGGCTGATGGAATGGCCTTTATATAGGAAGGGAATAGGCACCTCACTTAGGGACTACACCTATTCATGTATAAGAGTTTACCATTATGCTCATCATTTAATGGTAGCCTTATACTATGGAATTCTACACATTATGTTGAGTTCTATACTTTATACCATATATTATAATATTGATCATTATATTATTAAGTATTTATATGTTATATTAATCCATGTTCTTACAATCTCCCACTTGGATTATTATAACATATACATTCACTTAATAAAATTCTTTTAATCATATTTATAACACAAATGACAACCCTTATGTGCACTTTGTTGTCATTCGAAATTAATCCCGTCCATTAGTCATATAAGTATAAGGACTAAAGGGGCAGTCGTTGTAATTGATTCGCAACTAAACCCACATTAATCACATATATATATTCAACTAAATGACATAGATTAAGTATAGATATGTAGCATGGAATATTAACGAATATATATGAAGAATGCATATATATATTCTCCAACTAGTCCACTTTTAATCAAATGAGATCAATTTAAAAAACAACACAAGGAAATAGAAACATTATAAACTCCCACTGATTTAAGCATTATCAAAAGTCATTGCACCCATATGAGCAACATGCTCGTGAAATACTAAAGGAGATAATGCCTTAGTAAATGGATCCGCTAACATGGAGTTTGTACCAATAAGTTCTATTTCTATTTGTTCATTTTGTACTCTCTCTCTCTCATAACAAGAAACTTAATATCTATATGCTTAGATTTGGATGAACTCTTGTTGTTGTTGGAGTACAACAATGCGGCTCGATTGTCACAATATAACTTAAGTGGTCTTTCAACACCTTTGACAATTCGCAGCCCTTCGATGAATTTTCGCAGCCATATAGCTTGATTGGATGCCTCGTAGCAAGCAACAAATTCGGCTTCCATGGTGGAAGTAGTTACTATTGTTTGCTTGGCACTTCTCCAAGAAATTGCTCCACCGGCCAAAGTGAAGACATAACCCGATGTCGATTTGCGACTATCTTGGCATCCAGCAAAGTCGGAATCGGAAAAACCAATGATCTCAAGATGATCCGACTTTGTATATGTAAGCATGTAGTTCTTCGTATTTTGCAAGTATCTCATCACTCTTTTGGATGCGACCCAATGTTCTCTTCCCGGATTGCTTTGATATCGCCCAAGCATGCCAACAATAAAGGCAAGATCTGGGCGAGTACAGACTTATGTATACATTAGGCTTCCTACTGCCGATGCGTAAGGGATATTTTCCATATACTTGGATTCAAGATTATTTTTAGGACATTGATTTAGATTGAACTTATCTCCCTTAGAGACCGGGGTGTCATGTGGTTTACAATTTTTCATGCTAAACCTTTGTAATACCTTCTCTATATAGCTCTTTTGTGACAATCCTAACATACCTCGTGAGCGATCACGATGTATTTGAATTCCTAATACAAAAGAAGCTTCTCCAAGATCTTTCATTTCAAATTTATTTGAGAGAAATTTCTTAGTTTTCTTAAGAAGGTCCTTATCATTACTAGCAAGTAAAATGTCATCCACATATAAGACCAAAAATATAAACCTACTCCCACTGAACTTATGGTACACACAATCTTCACCAAAATTCATTTCAAAGCCAAATGAAAGAATAACTTGGTTAAATTTTAAGTACCATTGACGAGATGCTTGCTTGAGCCCATAAATGGATTTCTTGAGTTTACAAACTAGTTGACTAGTTTGATCCGAATCAGTCACCATTTTTCGTTTCTTCATATAGATAGTTTCCTCAATGTCGCCATTGAGAAAAGCTGTCTTTACATCCATTTGATGAAGCTCAAGGTCAAAATGTGTCACTAAAGCCATAATGATCCTAAAAGCATTTTTAGAGGATACCGGTGAAAATGTTTCTTTGTAATCAATGCCTTCTTTTTTAGTAAACCCTTTAGCGACAAGACGAGCCTTATGTCTTTCCACATTACCTTGTGAATCTCTTTTGGTCTTAAAGACCCATTTACACCCAATGGGTTTCACATTCTTAGGTAATGGGACAAGATCCCAAACGTCATTATCATTCATGGATTTTAACTCTTCATTTATGGCATCAATCCACTTATGAGAATTTGGACCACTAATGGCTTCATGTAAGGTGATTGGCTCATCTCCCACTAAACCTAACGGTTCCTCATTCTCGGCAAGATACACATCATAATAATCCGGTATAGCACTCCTTCTTGCTCTATTAGATCTTCTTAATGGCACTGGTTCTTCTTGATTTTGAGGGTGTTGAATTTCCTCATCAACATTTTCATGTTGTTCATTAATAGGAGAATTAACGTCATTTTGAATTATATGTTCTTGTCGAATTTCAGGCACAACTGCTTGATTTTCGATAGAAACTATAGGAAGAGGTATAGAAACGAATTCCTCTTCCATTTCTTCAAATTCAAAATTACTATTCAAATTTTCCCCTCTAAATTCAACATTCTCAAAGAACCTAGCATTTCCCGTCTCAAAAAAGGTTCTAGTCTTTGGATCATAGAATTTATATTCCCTAGATCTTTGAGAATACCCTACAAAATAACTACTAACGGTCTTAGCGTCCAACTTTCCTTCGTTAGGTCTATAAGGCCTAGCTTCGGCTGGACAACCCCAAACATGAAGATGATTAAGGGACGGTTTCTTACCGGTCCATAATTCATAAGGGGTTTTGTTAGTAGCTTTTGAAGGAGCTCTATTAAGTAGGTAGGTTGCGGTTTTCAAAGCATCGCCCCTTAATGAGTGAGGTAAAGAAGTACAAGAAACCATACTTCTTACCATATCTTTAAGGGTTCTATTACGTCTCTCGGCTACACCATTCATGCTAGGTGTCCCCGGCATGGTGTAGTGAGGGGCAATCCCACACTCTTTCAAATAGCGAGCAAAAGGATCCGGACGTTGTTCTCCCGAACCGTCATTCCGACCGTAGTATTCACCACCACGATCGGATCTAACGTTCTTAATAGTCTTTTCAAGTTGATTTTCAACTTCTGTTTTAAAAGACTTGAAAATGTCCAATGATTGAAACTTTTCATGAAGTAAATAAATGTATCCATAACGAGAGAAGTCATCTATGAACGTAATGAAATATGTTTGTCCGTTCCATGAAGGGGTAGGGAACGGTCCACATATGTCCGTATGAATTAGTTCTAAGACTTTTGTAGCTCTCAAGGATCCATTTTTGTTTGTACTATTCGTAAATTTTCCCTTAAGGCATTCAATACAAAAGTTATTTTCCGGAGTATCAAGCTTATGTAGTATTCCCTCGGACACAAGCTTGTCAATTCTCCTTTTGGAGATATGACCCAAACGCCTATGCCACAAGGTATAAGAGCTTTTACTTGAAAACTTTCTTTTTATGCCTCGAGAGTTAGTTTTATTATTATGGGACTCATTTAATGAATTGACTGTGTCAAGTAAATATAGATTATCAATGTAAGACAAAGAACTAGTACCAAAAAGCTTTGAATCAAAATATAAATTGCATTTATTATTACCGAAGATGCAAGAATAACCTTCTCGATCCAATGTAGTGACGGAAATTAAATTCCGTCTAAATGATGGAATAATAAATACATTGTTCAAAACTAAGAAGTATCCAGTACTTAATGATAATCTATAGGTCCCTATGCCTTCCACCTCTACCGGCTTTCCAGCTCCCATGTAGATGAATCTTTCACCTTCATTGGGCGTTCGGTAGTTCAGGCAACCCTGCATACATGAACTTATGTGAGTAGTTGCACCGGAGTCTAACCACCATGTATACGAAGGATTTGAAACCAAATTAGCTTCAGTACAAACAAAACTAAATGCCATACCTTTCTTAATTCGCCATTGGCGATACTTAGGGCAGTCGGGCTTCATGTGAGTGGGGTCCTTGCAAAAGAAGTACTTTTTCACCTTTTGATCATTTGATGATCCCTTAGGCTTCTTTGTTGCAACCGCAATCTCCTTACCTTTTCTCTTAATCCCACGAGAAGAGGTAGATGCATAATGTGCACTTTCGGGTTTGGTGTGTTTCAACCTATCTTCTTCCTCCGTGACATGTGAAATTAATTCATTAATATTCCACTTGTCCTTTTGGCAATTATAGGTCGTTTCAAAATGACCAAATTGTGAAGGAAGAGAAATTAAAGCCAAATGCACAAGCAAGTCTTCCGATAAGTCCAACTTGAGTGCTTTTAATTTCGTTGATAGATGAAACATCTCCATTATGTATTTCCTTAGGTTTCCGGTGCCCTTATACCTCATGGAAACAAGCTTCCTCAAGGTAGCACTTGTTTCCGATTTATCGATTTTTGCAAAGCGTTGTTCTAGGGCATCTAGGAAACCTTTTGCACCATCATCCTCGGAGACACTGTTCAGAAATGTCTCCGGGACTGCATTCTTAATTATGCTTAGGCTGACGCGATTAGAACGCTTCCACCTCTCTGAACTTAAGCGGTCTTCCGCAGTGCTTTTATCGCTTAGAGGGGCAGGAGCTTGTTCTCTTAATGCGAGGTCAAGGTCCAAACAAAATTCCTAAGACCATAATAATCTTGTTTTTCCAAGTTTTAAAGTTTGTCCCAGTTAGCAAAGGAATTGAGTTTAAGGCAGTAGTAACAGATGAAGCACTGATCAAATCTGAATGAAGAGAACAAAAGAATGAAATAAAACATATATAAGAAACTACACAATGATTAATTATATCAAAACGAATTCCATCATAATAAAAGATAATCAATATGACATCAAGACTAATCTTTGGATTGCGAATTGACTCACAATTTGATTTATCTTAGGGTAAACAAATAGCTTTAAACAACACATTTTAAATACTTGCCTTCCTTTGGCCCGGATCAAGTATAAATAATGTCCTAAAATTTAAGGTACTTGTTTCCCGGTAATAAAGAATATAAACGATTCACTTTAAACACCCGCCTTCCTTTGGGATGGTTCACATCATTTAAAATGACCAAAAGTTTAGTTTAATTATTACCCCATGAATGTAAACACTTAGTCAATAACAAGGTCTCCTTTGAGAAACAAGCATGTTATCACATATCAATATTTATATTCATCACTTTAACAAATTTGTATTTAAATAACGTAAATTGCTTTGGCAACAATATTATTTAAACAATGAATAAATTTGTTTAAGCATATAATTAATCATACTTTAGGGCACTTAAGACTTTAAGGTAATTTCTGAAAATTTTAAATGGTAAAGAAACAAACGAAATTTATTAATAAAAGACAATATCCTTTTGTTCTACCCGTCCATTCTTAAAGTTTGATAACTCTAAGAACCGCCGAAGCGCGACTGGTGTCCAGATATTATAATTTATTAATAAATTATCACAAATGACCAAAAGGGCACGAATGACCAAAAGGGTGTAGTTCTATAAACATTTAAGCTTCTGCATACATGGGCGGTCGCTCAGGTCAAGGTGGGCGACCGCCCAAGCTTCAATTCCACAAATATTCAAGTCGATGTACACATGGGCGACCGCCCAGGTCAAGATGGGCGACCGCCCAAACTGCATTTCCACAGACATTGAAGTTGCTGTACACATGGACGATCGCCCAGATCAAGATGGGCGACCGCCCATGTGCCCAGTGCCCAGATTTGACGAAAAGTCACCATTTTTAACACCCTTTTATGAACAGTTTTGAACCAACGAGCCATAACACCCAATTAGACTATCAATTCTTAAGTTAATGGTGAATCAATATTCAACCAAAGCAAGTAGATCCGCATACTCACATCACATTTTTAAATGCGTGGCTATGCATATGAACAAACTCACAACGCATCCAAGGATGGTGGCTATGTTCAAAAAAGGGATAATCTTACATTAAGAATTGAAAGCCTTGTGATTCCAAAATCAGAAATAGAATGAAGTTTATGAATATAATACTCTTAGACAAGATGAGTATCATGAACAAGAATAAAAACTAAATGAAATCATACAAGAATTAAAGCATAATGCTTTATAAGAATTTCAAACTCAATCTAGTATATGAGCAGGCTCTGATACCAATTGTTGGAACATGAATGATCCATTAACCATGAACCGACTCATAACTAGATTAAGAAGAGAAGAAGAAGAAGACGAAGACGAAAGCGTGTACCTTGTGATTCCATGATTATGTTCTTTAGTCTTGTTCTTGAGAAAATATGAAGATAGTCTTTTATGTAGGAAGAGTAGATCTTCTAAGTGATTGTGCCTTATTCTCTTGTCTTCTTTGATCTTTATGAAGAGTTTATAAATGAGAAAATTAATCAAAATTTCAGTCCCTTCTATGGCTGATGGAATGACCTTTATATAGAAAGAGAATAGGCACCTCATTTATGGACTACACCTATTCATGTATAAGAGTTTACCATTATGCCCATCATTTAATGGTAGCTTTATACTATGGAATTCTACACATTATGTTGAGTTCTATACTTTATATCATATATTATAATATTGATCATTATATTATTAAGTATTTATATGTTATATTAATTCATGTTCTTACATTAACAACTCGCTTACTATCTATTATTGCCTACCATTTTCTCTCTCTCTGGCAAAGTATTTGTCGCATGGTAAAACGAATTTGGTCTACATAAAAATATCCCCACAAAATGTAGAATATTTGTGGTCTACAAAATAATTCTGGACATCTGTATTATATTTCATATGTCCATAAAATTTAGTAAAATGGAATACTAGAGATCTACCCAGAGTAAATTTTTTATTTTTCCTTTTTGTCCGTTGTTTAAGATTAAGGTTTTTAGTTTGTTTTTTTCTAAAATGGAAAATGTAACACACTTGCTATACTAACATTAACAACTCGCTTACTATCGGCTATTGCCTACCATTTTCTCTCTCTCTCTCTCCCTTGCAAAGTATTTGTCGCATGGTAAAACGAATTTGGTCTACATAAAAATATCCCCACAAAATGTAGAATATTTGTGGTCTACAAAATAATTCTGGACACCTGTATTATATTTCATATGTCCATAAAATTTAGTAAACTGGAATACTAGAGATCTACTCTTTCCGTCCTCGAGTAAGTTTCTTATTTTTCTTTTTCGTCTGTTTAAGATTAAAGTTTTTAGTTTGTTTTATCCTAAAATGGAAAATGTAACACACTTGCTATACTAACATCAACAACTCGCTTACTATTGCCTACCATTTTATCTCTCTCTCTCTCTTACTTTACTTTGCATAAAATATTTATTTTTGTAAGAACATGGATTAATATAACATATAAATACTTAATAATATAATGATCAATATTATAACATATGGTATAAAGTATAGAACTCAATATAATATGTAGAATTCCATATTATAAGTATACCATTAAATGATGGGCATAATGGTAATATCTTATATATCAATAGGTGTAGTCCCTAAATGAAGTGCCCCTTGGATTCCTATATAAAGGCCTATCCATCAAGCCTATGAATCACTAGTCATTTACATTCTCATTCAGTCAAAACTCTTCCTAAGTACTTGAAGATCAAAGAGAGTAAAGGGCACTCATCATTTAGAAGATCTACTCCTCCATAAATTAAAGTCTATCTTCTTACTTCATCCTCTTTATTCAAGAACAAGAACAAGACTAAGAACAAACATGGAATCACAAGGTATTTACACGCTTCCGTCTTCTTCTTCTTCTCTTCTTAATCTAGTAATGAGTCGGTTCATATTTAATGGATCGTAATTGTTCCAACAATTGGTATCAGAGCCTGCTCATAAACTAGATTGAGTTTGAATTTCTTATAAAGTCTTGTGCTTTAATTTGTTCAAGGTTTGTAATCCATGTAAAATTACACTTGTTTTTTTTTGTTCTTGTACATAATACTCATTTTGTCTTAGAGTATTATGTTCATAACTTCATTCTATTTCTGCATTTTGGTTTTACTCAAAAGGCTTTCAATCCTTAATGTAAGATTATCCCATTTTGAACATAGCCACCATCCTTGGATGCGTTGTGAGTTTGTTCATTTGCATAGCCACGCATTTTTTAAATGTGTTGTGAGTATGCGGATCTACTTACTTTGATTGAAAATTGAGTCACCATGGAAATAATGGTAAGATCAAGTTTTAAGAGACACAATGGTTCATACAAGATTACCTCATTTACATAGCCAACATCATGTGTTTGGAGTGTGTAAATCTAGGTCTACTTGTTTGAATCATGTTAATTAAAGTGCAAACTTGTCCCATTTACATAGCCAATAATTATAATGCATTAAAAGGGAAATTTGGTTGGAAAACTATTCATAAAAGGGTTTGAAAATAGTGACTGTTCGTAATTCTGGGCATTGGGGACGAGTCGTCCCGTAGGGGGCAGTCGTGCCCATCAATTTTCGGAATGGGACCTTTCGATTCGGGCGTCCCCCTTATAGGGACGAGTCGTCCCACAGGGACGAGTCGTGCCCTAAGGGACGAGTCGTCCCCTTTGAAATTCCAGAATAGGGTTGCTTCTGATTCATTCGTCCCTCCTTCTTGGACGAGTCGTCCCCTTAGGGACGAGTCGTGCCCTAAGGGACGAGTCGTCCAGAGAGACTTCAATCTCAAATTTTTTCAGAATTTTGATAATTTATTGATAAAATATGATATCTGGACACCAGTCACGCTGATTGGCGGTTCTTAGAGTTGTTAAACTTTAAGAATGGACGGGTAGAACATAAGGATATTGTCTTTTATTAATAAATTTTCGTTGTTTTTACCCTTTAAAGTTTCAAATTTACCTTAAGGCCTTAATTTTGATTAATTATATCCTTAACATTTTGAATATAATTGACATGCTTGTTTCCCAAAGGAGACCTTGTTAATTAAATCCAAAATTGTTAAAAGATGAATGTAAATATTAATATGTGATAATATGCTTGTTTCCCAAAGGAGACCTTATTATTGACTAAATATTTACATTCATAAGTAATAATTGAATTAAACTTTAGGTCATTTTAAAAACCTTGAACCATCCGAAAGGAAGGCGGGTGTTTAAAATGAGTAGTTTATTCTTTATTACCGGGGAACAAGTACCTTAAACTTTAGGACACTTCTTATACTTGATCCGGCCCAAAGGAAGGCAAGTACATGAAATGTGTTGTTTAAGCTATTTGTTTACCCTAAGATAAATCAAATTGTGAGTCAATTCGAAATCCAAATATTAGTCTTGATGTCATATTGATTATCTTTATTTTGATGGAATTCATTTTGATATAATTAATCATTGTGTAGATTCTTATACATGTTTTGTTTCATTCTTTTGTTCTCTTCATTCAGATTTGATCAGTGCTTCTTCTGTTACTCTTGCCTTAAACTCAATTCCTTTGCTAAGCTGGGACAAACTTTAAAACTTGGAAAAACAAGATTATTATGGTCTTAGGTTGTTTGGACCTTGACCTCGCATTAAGAGAACAAGCACCGCCCTCTAGCGATAAAAGCCTTTGCGGAAGACCGCTTAAGTTTAGAGAGGTGGAAGCGTTC
Organism: Adenophora triphylla var. japonica; assembly: GCA_022495995.1. Classification (NCBI taxonomy): domain Eukaryota; kingdom Viridiplantae; phylum Streptophyta; class Magnoliopsida; order Asterales; family Campanulaceae; genus Adenophora; species Adenophora triphylla. The sequence continues at coordinate 26,150 of JAFEMH010004674.1, read as the reverse complement.
TAATCGCGTCGACCTAAGCATAATTAAGAATGCGATCCAGGAGACATTTACGAACGGTGTCTCCGAGGATGTTCAGTGCAAAAGGTTTTCTAGATGCCCTAGAACAACGCTTTGCAAGCGATAAATCGGAAACAAGTGCTACCTTAAGAAAGCTTGTTTCCATGAGGTACAAGGGCACTGGAAACCTAAGGGAATATATAATGGAAATGTTTCATCTATCATCGAAATTAAAAGCACTCAAGTTGGACTTATCGGAAGACTTGCTTGTGCATTTGGCTTTAATTTCTCTTCCTTCACAATTTGGTCATTTTGAAACGACCTATAATTGTCAAAAGGACAAGTGGAATATTAATGAATTAATTTCACATGTCACGGAGGAAGAAGATAGGTTGAAACACACCAAACCCGAAAGTGCACATTATGCATCTACCTCTTCTCGAGGGATTAAGAGAAAAGGTAAGGAGATTGTGGTTGCATCAAAGAAGCCTAAGGGATCATCAAATGATCAAAAGGTGAAAAAGTGCTTCTTTTGCAAGGACCCCACTCACATGAAGCCCGACTGCCCTAAATATCGCCAATGGCGAATTAAGAAAGGTATGTCATTTAGCTTTGTTTGTACTGAAGCTAATTTAGTTTCAATTCCTTCGTATACATGGTGGTTAGACTCCGGTGCAACTACTCACATAATGTGAGCACCCCAACCCGGGACCTAACGCGTGTCCCGAGCTCGAGAAGCTCAAACTAAGAAAACCCATCTTAGATTTTTAAAACTTTTATTTACCTTTACAAGAAAACCAATTCTAAATTTTCCCTTAAACAAAATAAAATAATAATATCTCTACTTGAAGGAATTTAAACAATTACTTTAATAACCCTACTTGATTAATTACATTGAAAACCCCAAAATAATTTTGTTTACAAAAGAGTTTATGTACAACTTTTTAAAAGAGTAATACTTAATAAATACTCCCAAACAACCAACTCTTATACTTAACCTGACAAGTCCCAAAAGCAACAGTCCACAATTTTATCTCTAGGCCTCATTTGGTTGAGTCACTGTCTCGGCACAATCTAAAGCGATAAAAGGGAAGGGGTGAGAATAAATCTCAATAAGCTATTATGAATGCGGCAAGATGCCAAACAAGATGCAACACATCCAAATGACATATCCACATAATAAGAGAGGCTCCACTGCCGCCAACCGTCCCATACAGGTTGGAAACAACGACATTTCATCATGAATATATCACATGACACATAAGTACGATAAAGTAACACTTAGAAGGATGCTGAGCCAAGGTTTTATCTCCAAAAGGATATACACGTCAGCAGCGGCCAACGAGTTGATGAAGCGGTTCCGGAACCATAAACAATAACGGTACCATAGGGATTCGACACACAGCTCATATCCCGGTGCAACTAGACCATCTACCTCAAAAGGAGACGCTAGCCCACTAATCCCACACAAGTGGGACAAAAGCTGGGTTACCAATGTATGAATTATAATGAACTTGGCTCGGTGCCATTATAATTCCATAACATTGCCCAACAACAAATACAGTGGACTTTTATAACTAAGCACAGTAATAACATACTTGCTTAACCAAATATTGTATGATCCAAAGTAGGGATACATACCACAATAGCATATCATGAAGATAGCAATACTATAACAAGTATTCAACATATTAGCACAACGGCTATAAATCCTTGTTTCAACAAGTACAGTTTAGGAATTCCAAAGTAGGGAATCCTACAACAATATAATATCATAAAGATATAAATACTATAACAAGTATTCAACATATTAGCACAACGGCTATAAATCCTCGAACCAATCCCAAAACAACTTAGGAATTCCAAAGTAGGGAATCCTAGCATTTATATCGAAATATATCAATGAGTCCAAAATGTGCAACACATAAGGTCTACACATTTACTATAACAAGCCATGTTACAATATTATCCATAGTAAGAAGTATCACAACTTAGAGTACAAGGATATCAAGTATTTCCACATACTACAATAAGCACACCACAATAGTAAAATAAAATATCTAGAAATGATCATTACAGATTTAGTTTATAAAACCAATTCCATTTGAAAGATCACCTAAAAATACTCAATTTGGACCCTTGAACCATCCAATTTCGAGTTCGTATGAATTACTTATTCATTTTATAAGTTTAACCGGTTTTGAAAATGGTTTACTAAACCCTGCTGCAAAAAGAGACATTCTGGGAATAATAGTTATACTTTTAGCTCATGAAAATATGTCCATTGAAAAGATCTTGAAAAATTATCCAAAATGGACTCAAGAAGCACTCAATTCCGAGTCCGGGTGAATTAAATATGAATTTCACAAGTAAGCACAATTTTAAGAGTCATGGATATCAAGTGGTCCAAGCTACTTTATCCCAATTTTTAACCATCTTCTCCATATCCCAAGTAAATAACTTGATCAAATTCACCAACAACAAGTATATTATAAGAATCCATTTATAAACACACATATGAAGATCCAAGGAAAGGAATTGTAAAACTTGCAACTCACAAAAGTCATTCAAACTTATTTTTCATTTATTCTAAAAATTCAAATAAAATGTTTCCAAAACTCTTTCATCACAACTAGAATAAATATGACCAAACCTCAAATTAACCATTCCAACCCATTTTTAACTTCAAGGAAGGGATTCTAATTCACCAAACACCCACTTAACAAACCCACATACTAGAAATTTCCTTCTTGCTCATTTAGGTCCTAATTCCTTTCATTCCCAAGTAAATAACTTGACTAAATTCACAATTACTCTATACCATTCTTCTTTCAATCTTAGATCACCATTTTACAACCCAAAATCAATTCAACCTTGACTAAACTTTTTCTACTCAATTAACATTATTCAAAATACCAAAAATTATTTTCTTTCAACAAGAGATTCAATAACACATAAAGTGAGCAATTATTAGAAGGAAGCCATAATAACTTACTTAGCAAATATGAGATAGATTAAGGATCTTCTTAGCTTGATGTGTTCCTCTCATCACCCCAAACACGGAAGTACGATCGGATTGCCAAATGGAGAGGAATTGCTTGCTCTAGGAACTTGGGAGTGAAGGTCTTCAAGAAGTAATTTCCATGGAGAATTATGGGAGGAGTAAGAAGAAGATGATGGAGGAGGTGAATGAGAAGTGTAGGGGAAGTATGGGAGGAGTATGGGGGGCTTTTGACTAAGGAGGGAGACATGGTGAGGGAATTAAGGAGAGAAAACATGGCCCCCCCATGCCATTTAATCAAAGGCTTTCCATATTTTAAAATAAAGCCCCTAAATGTTCAAGAAATGAAATGAACCCCTTTACTTCCTTTCTCCTACACAAAGAAGCCTAACTACCCACATTTTATTTATTTATCCATTTCTATTATTATACTTCTCCCAAGAACATTATTTTATTTCCCAATCATTTCATCCTAATATAAGAAATCAAGGATATAAAATGAACTCATAATTTTAACAATAATATTAAAAGCATATAAAGTCAACAATTAATATAAAAGGCATATAATATGATACTAAAATAGGTGCCTAGGGTTAGGGTCGTTACATTCACTCCCCCTTAAAGAAAATTCGTCCCGAATTTTAAACTGGCTTATCTTACGGATCAATAACAAAGGTTACCTCTCACACATTTCAAATTACAGCTTCCAAATAGTTTCCTTAACGGCATGATTCTTCTATACATTTTCACAACCCGAATACCCTAGGATTTCAATTCCCTATACTATAATTCTAATAACTTTCACGGTTCTCTCGCACAAGTCAAATTCACCTAATCCACATTAGTTAAAGAACACCAAACTTGCTAACTAAAAACTACTATTATACTCAAACTTGCTAAGGTTAATTAACTTCTCAACTTGAAAGGAAGTTCATCCCACAACACACAACCTATTCTTCAAAAATCTAGATAGTCTTCTCATCTCTTCCTTTCAAGTAACTAAATTCTTCAAACTCAAAGGATCAGTAACAACTCTCAAAGGAAGCTTCAAAAAAATAAGGTTCCTACTTAAATAATGCAACACAAGTGCAGCTACTCCCGAGTAGAGGATAAGAAAATTTCACTTATCTAAGTTAAATTCCTCGAAGCATATGCTATCACTTTCCCATTTCGTATAATATCATAATCTAATCTTTCTTTAATACACACTTAAAATTTCACAAAGTCCTCACATCCACTAGGTAAGGTAAGGGCCGGATCTATAACCAATCTATTCTCCATCTCTATCAATATGATTCATCCTTATTACATCCCACACCATTCATACATCCATTAGAGTTAACTAAAGCAACGATTGTTCAATTCTCAAGAACTCCTTAAAAGTTTCTTTGATAATACTTGCCAACCCAAAGATCACGGACTCAATCCTTGTAAGATTCATGGTAACCTTCAAGCTTAAGACTATATAACCCAAAATATAAAATCCTTGCGAGCCAACTCGCATTTGCTAAACTTCTCAAACGATGAATTTCCACTAAAGGTAAATAACACAACTCACAAATTATCTTCATGATCCTCTCGTAACATTAAATAAACAAGGATGTCATCAATCATAATTGCCATAAAGCCAACAAAATAAGGATTAAAATTCTGATTATCATACTTAGAATCAACACATGAGATACCTTGATGGAAACACAATTACCATCTACTCACAACTAGCACGTAAAATTTCTGAAAAGACTTCTTATGCAAGTCTAACACATACTAAATATCCTTCACACTTTTAACCAAAACTTTCTGTCTTTAATGCTTATATAACAAGAGTACCACATAAAGGTTCATCTGTATCAATTACCAATGTAAACAATTTAGGCACAGAAAAGAAGACTCACTTCTTATGATAGTCTACCAATGCATAACAACTACTTAACCCTCCAGGTCAAGTATATCTCAAAATCATAAATTTATAATCATACCAAATCAACCGGCAATACATGCTCGGCCCATAACCACATCACCATCGTGGTAAACCAAAGGAGATTCGAGGTATTCTCTCATAAGAGCGTAATCCTCTAACAATAAAACAAAATCTGTGCAATGTATGCCACATAGAAGCAAAATATTATGCCACACATAATGATATGAAACAGGATCTATAAAATATGACCCCTAACTTCGAGACAGTGGAATATACCTCTAGTGACCTCTGAGGGAGCTATCTCTCCTAGGCCCGAAACACATACTCGACTTTAGACCTTCACTTTACAATACCATTTTAACCTAGATAATATTGCTATTACTAAATCTTTCTTCAAATCCTTTCATGATCATTATAACTTAACTAAAATGGATACATAATTCCCAATAACTTTGAATATCAACCTTACCACATTCATTCCAAAACCACCCTTTCCTGTTTATTTCTAAAGCCCTTTTAATTGACTAACCATTACAACCACCATGTATATCACCTAATACATCATATACTATATATGACCACAATTCAACAACAACTATACCACTTAGTCAATTTTAAGCATAAAGTTCTCAAATGATACCACATACTTTCTCCAAGTCCTATAACCCTATTACTCTATCTTTCCACATTAAATCATATCTTATTATCACTATTCACTATATATTAATCTTCATAATACTCTTTCAATTACCAACCTATATTTGATCAAACCATCACTCTACTCATTTCCAAACCCCTTTTCTCATTATTCTAACAGCCAAACAAATTGTCAAACTTATCAAAATCATTTATACGGTAATAATAGCAGTGTACAACACATATAACAACAACTTTACAACTTAGCCAACTTCATGAAAAGGAACCCTAAATAATACCACATACTTAAATCATTTTTCTTAACCTCAATACTATACCAAAACTTCACTATACCACATCTCAACTAATTTAACAAATTTCAACCCAAGTAAAATGCACCAACCCACCTGCAACGTTTCTCATATTCAACCTAAGACCATTTGAATTCATTACTAAAATACCATGACTGTGAGGCTATATTTTAAACATCCTTCATTTTCTAGAACCTTTCGCTGGTCATTATTGTTTTCCGCCATTAGAACAAACTCCTGCACTAAACACTCTAAGGCCAATTACCACACATTCCCCCTTAGTTTAGACATCTACCCTTGACCTCTAAACTAAGCTCGATACTCAACCGTGAGCACCCCAACCCGGGACCTAACGCGTGTCCCGAGCTCGAGAAGCTCAAACTAAGAAAACCCATCTTAGATTTTTAAAACTTTTATTTACCTTTACAAGAAAACCAATTCTAAATTTTCCCTTAAACAAAATCAAATAATAATATCTCTACTTGGAGGAATTTAAACAATTACTTTAATAACCCTACTTGATTAATTACATTGAAAACCCCAAAATAACTTTGTTTACAAAAGAGTTTATGTACAACTTTTTAAAAGAGTAATACTTAATAAATACTCCCAAACAACCAACTCTTATACTTAACCTGACAAGTCCCAAAAGCAACGAGTCCACAATTTTATCCCCGCCTCACCGTTCAGTCACTGTCTCAAAGACAATCTAAAGCAAGCAAAGGGAAGGGGTGAGAATAAATCTCAATAAGCTTATTATGAATGCAAAGAAGATGCCAAACAAGATGCAACACATCAAATGACATATCCACATAATAAGAGAGGCTTCGCCGCCAACCGTCCCATACCGGTTGGAAACAACGACCAAATTCTCATCATGAATATATCACAACACATAAGTACGATAAAGTAACACTTAGAAGGATACTAAGCCAAGGTTTTATCTCCAAAAGGATATACACATCCCAAAGAAGAAGAATAGCTGATGAAGCGATTCTAACCATAAACAATAACAAGCACCATAGGGATTCTCGACACACGCCATATCCCCAAGTGCAACTAGACCATCTACCTCAAAAGGAGACGCTTAGCCCACTAATCCCACACAAGGGGGACAAAATCTGGGTTACCAATGTATGAATTATAATGAACTTGGCTCGGTGCCATTATAATTCCATAACATTGCCCAACAACAAATACCACTGGACTTTTATAACTAAGCACAAGCAATAACATACTTGCTTAACCAAATATTGTATGATCCAAAGTAGGGATACATACCACAATAGCATATCATGAAGATAGCAATACTATAACAAGTATTCAACATATTAGCACAACGGCTATAAATCCTTGTTTCAACAAGTACAGTTTAGAAAATTCCAAAGTAGGGAATCCTACAACAATATAATATCATAAAGATATAAATACTATAACAAGTATTCAACATATTAGCACAACGGCTATAAATCCTCGAACCAATCCCAAAACAACTTAGGAATTCCAAAGTAGGGAATCCTAGCATTTATATCGAAATATATCAATGAGTCCAAAATGTGCAACACATAAGGTCTACACATTTACTATAACAAGCCATGTTACAATATTATCCATAGTAAGAAGTATCACAACTTAGAGTACAAGGATATCAAGTATTTCCATATACTACAATAAGCACACCACAATAGTAAAATAAAATATCTAGAAATGATCATTACAGATTTAGTTTATAAAACCAATTCCATTTGAAAGATCACCTAAAAATACTCAATTTGGACCCTTGAACCATCCAATTTCGAGTTCGTATGAATTACTTATTCATTTTATAAGTTTAACCGGTTTTGAAAATGGTTTACTAAACCCTGCTGCAAAAAGAGACATTCTGGGAACAATAGTTATACTTTTTAGCTCATGAAAATATGTCCATTGAAAAGATCTTGAAAAATTATCCAAAATGGACTCAAGAAGCACTCAATTCCGAGTCCGGGTGAATTAAATATGAATTTCACAAGTAAGCACAATTTTAAGAGTCATGGATATCAAGTGGTCCAAGCTACTTTATCCCCATTTTTAACCATCTTCTCCATATCCCAAGTAAATAACTTGATCAAATTCACCAACAACAAGTATATTATAAGAATCCATTTATAAACACACATATGAAGATCCAAGGAAAGGAATTGTAAAACTTGCAACTCACAAAAGTCATTCAAACTTATTTTTCATTTATTCTAAAAATTCAAATAAAATGTTTCCAAAACTCTTTCATCACAACTAGAATAAATATGACCAAACCTCAAATTAACCATTCCAACCCATTTTTAACTTCAAGGAAGGGATTCTAATTCACCAAACACCCACTTAACAAACCCACATACTAGAAATTTCCTTCTTGCTCATTTAGGTCCTAATTCCTTTCATTCCCAAGTAAATAACTTGACTAAATTCACAATTACTCTATACCATTCTTCTTTCAATCTTAGATCACCATTTTACAACCCAAAATCAATTCAACCTTGACTAAACTTTTTCTACTCAATTAACATTATTCAAAATACCAAAAATTATTTTCTTTCAACAAGAGATTCAATAACACATAAAGTGAACAATTATTAGAAGGAAGTCATAATAACTTACTTAGCAAATATGAGATAGATTAAGGATCTTCTTAGCTTGATGTGTTCCTCTCATCACCCCAAACACGGAAGTACGATCGGATTGCCAAATGGAGAGGAATTGCTTGCTCTAGGAACTTGGGAGTGAAGGTCTTCAAGAAGTAATTTCCATGGAGAATTATGGGAGGAGTAAGAAGAAGATGATGGAGGAGGTGAATGAGAAGTGTAGGGGAAGTATGGGAGGAGTATGGGGGGCTTTTGACTAAGGAGTGAGACATTGTGAGGGAATTAAGGAGAGAAAACATGGCCCCCCCATGCCATTTAATCAAAGGCTTTCCACATTTTAAAATAAAGCCCCTAAATGCTCAAGAAATGAAATGAACCCCTTTACTTCCTTTCTCCTACACAAAGAAGCCTAACTACCCACATTTTATTTATTTATCCATTTCTATTATTATACTTCTCCCAAGAACATTATTTTATTTCCCAATCATTTCATCCTAATATAAGAAATCAAGGATATAAAATAAACTCATAATTTTAACAATAATATTAAAAGCATATAAAGTCAACAATTAATATAAAAGGCATATAATATGATACTAAAATAGGTGCCTAGGGTTAGGGTCGTTACACATAAGTTCATGTATGCAGGGTTGCCTGAACTACCGAACGCCCAATGAAGGTGAAAGATTCATCTACATGGGAGCTGGAAAGCCGGTAGAGGTGGAAGGCATAGGAACCTATAGATTATCATTAAGTACCGGATATTATTTAGTTTTGAACAATGTATTTATTATTCCATCATTTAGACGGAATTTAATTTCCGTTACTACATTAGATCGAGAAGGTTATTCTTGCATCTTTGGTAATAATAAATGCAATTTATATTTTGATTCAAAGCTTTTTGGTACTAGTTCTTTGTCTTATATTGATAATCTATATTTACTTGACACAGTCAATTCATTAAATGAGTCCCATAATAATGAAACTAACTCTCGAGGCATAAAACGAAAGTTTTCAAGTAAAAACTCTTATACCTTGTGGCATAGGCGTTTGGGTCATATCTCCAAAAGGAGAATTGACAAGCTTGTGTCAGGGAATATTACATAAGCTTGATACTCCGGAAAATAACTTTTGTATTGAATGCCTTAAGGGAAAATTTACAAATAGTACAAACAAAAATGAATCCTTGAGAGCTACAAAAGTCTTAGAACTAATTCATACGGACATATGTGGACCGTTCCCTACCCCTTCATGGAACGGACAAACATATTTCATTACGTTCATAGATGACTTCTCTCGTTATGGATACATTTATTTACTTCATGAAAAGTCTCAATCATTAGACGTTTTCAAGTCTTTTAAAGCCGAAGTTGAAAATCAACTTGAAAAGACTATTAAGAACGTTAGATCCGATCGTGGTGGTGAATACTACGGTCGGAATGACGGTTCGGGAGAACAACGTCCGGGTCCTTTTGCTCGCTATTTGGAAGAGTGTGGGATTGTCCCTCACTACACCATGCCAGGGGACACCTAGCATGAATGGTGTAGCCGAGAGACGTAATAGAACCCTTAAGGATATGGTAAGAAGTATGGTTTCTTGTACTTCTCTACCTCACTCATTATGGGGCGATGCTTTGAAAACCGCAACCTACCTACTTAATAGAGCTCCTTCAAAAGCTACTAACAAAACCCCTTATGAATTATGGACCGGAAAGAAACCGTCCCTAAATCATCTTCATGTTTGGGGTTGTCCGGAAGCTAGGCCTTATAAACCTAACGAAGGAAAGTTGGACGCTAAGACAGGTTAGTAGTTATTTTGTAGGGTATTCTCAAAGATCTAGGGGATATAAATTCTATGACCCTAAAACTAGAACCTTTTTCGAGACGGGAAATGCTAGGTTCTTTGAGGATGTTGAATTTAGAGGGAAAATTTGAATAGTAATTTTGAATTTGAAGAAATGGAAGAGGAATTCGTTTCTATACCTCTTCCTATAGTTCCTATCGAAAATCAAGCGATTGTGCACGAAATTCGACAAGAACATAATATTCAAAATGACGTTAATTCTCCTATTAATGAACAACATGAAAATGTTGATGAGGAAATTCAACACCCTCAAAATCAAGAAGAACCGGTGCCATTAAGAAGATCTAATAGAGCAAGAAGGAGTGCTATACCGGATTATTATGATGTATATCTTGCCGAGAATGAGGAACCGTTAGGTTTAGTGGGAGATGAGCCAATCACCTTCCATGAAGCCATTAGTGGTCCAAATTCTCATAAGTGGATTGATGCCATAAATGAAGAGTTGAAATCCATGAATGACAATAACGTTTGGGATCTTGTCCCATTACCTAAGAATGTGAAACCCATCGGATGTAAATGGATCTTTAAGACCAAAAGGGATTCACAAGGTAATGTGGAAAGACATAAGGCTCGTCTTGTCGCTAAAGGGTTTACTCAAAAGGAAGGCATTGATTACAAAGAAACATTTTCACCGGTATCCTCTAAAAATGCTTTTAGGATCATTATGGCTTTAGTGGCACATTTTGACCTTGAGCTTCATCAAATGGATGTAAAGACAGCTTTTCTCAATGGTGATATTGAGGAAACTATCTATATGAAGAAACCAGAAATGGTGACTGATTCGGATCAAACTAGTCAACTAGTTTGTAAACTTAAGAAATCCATTTATGGGCTCAAGCAAGCATCTCGTCAATGGTACTTAAAATTTAACCAAGTTATTCTTTCATTTGGCTTTGAAATGAATCTTGGTGAAGATTGTGTGTACCATAAGTTGATGGGAGTAGATTTATATTTTTGGTCTTATATGTGGATGATATTTTACTTGCTAGTAATGATAAGGACCTTCTTAAGGAAACCAAGAAATTTCTCTCAAACAAATTTGAGATGAAAGATCTTGGAGAAGCTTCTTTTGTATTAGGAATCCAAATACATCGTGATCGCTCACGAGGTATGTTAGAATTATCACAAAAGAGCTATATAGAGAAGGTATTACAAAGGTTTAGCATGGAAAATTGTAAACCACATGACACCCTTGTCTCTAAGGGAGATAAGTTCGATCTAAATCAATGTCCTAAAAATAATCTTGAATCCAAGTATATGGAAAATATCCCTTACGCATCGGCGGTAGGAAGCCTAATGTATGCTCAAGTACGTACTCGTCCGGATCTTGCTTTTATTGTTGGCATGCTTGGGCGATATCAAAGCAATCCGGGAAGAGAACATTGGGTCGCGGCCAAAAGAGTGATGTAGATACTTACAAAACACGAAGAACTACATGCTTACATATACAAAGTCGGATCATCTTGAGATCATTGGTTTTTCCGATTCGACTTTCTTGGATGCCAAGATAGTCGCAAATCGACATCGGGTTATGTCTTCACTTTGGCCGGTGGAGCGATATCTTAGAGAAGTGCCAAGCAAACATTAGTTACTACTTCCACCATGGACGCCGAATTTGTTGCTTGCTATGAGGCATCCAATCAAGCTATATAGGCTGCGAAAATTCATAGAAGGGCTGCGAATTGTCAAAGGTGTTGAAAGACCGCTTAAGTTATATTGTGACAATCGGACCGCGGTATTGTACTCCAACAACAACAAGAGTTCATCTAAATCTAAGCATATAGATATTAAGTTTCTTGTTGTGAGAGAAAGAGTACAAAATGAACAAATAGAAATAGAACTTATTGGTACAAACTCCATGTTAGCGGATCCATTTACTAAGGCGTTATCTCCTTTAGTATTTCACGAGCATGTTGCTCATATGGGTGTAATGACTTTTGATAATGCCTAAATCAGTGGGAGTTTTAAATGTTTCTATTTCCTTGTGTTGTTTTCATTTAAATTGATCTCATTTGGTTAAAGTAGGACTAGTTGGAGAATATATATATGCATTCTTCATATATATTCATTAATTTTCCATGCTACATATCTATACTTTATCTATGTCATTTAGTTGGATATATATATGTGATTAATGTGGGTTTAGTTGCGAATCAATTACAACGAATGCCCCTTTAGTCCTTATACTTATATGACTAATGGACGGGATTGTTTTCGAATGACAACAAAGTGCACATAAGGGTTGTCATTTATGTTATAAATATGATTGAAGAAATTTATTAAATGAAGGTATATGTTATAATAATCCAAGTGGGAGATTGTAAGAACATGAATTAATATAACATATAAATACTTAATAATATAACGATCAATATTATAACATATGGTATAAAGTATAGAACTCAATATAATATGTAGAATTCCATATTATAAGTATACCATTAAATGATGGGCATAATGGTAATATCTTATATATCAATAGGTGTAGTCCCTAAATGAAGTGCCCCTTGGATTCCTATATAAAGGCCTATCCATCAAGCCTATGAATCACTAGTCATTTACATTCTCATTCAGTCAAAACTCTTCCTAAGTACTTGAAGATCAAAGAGAGTAAAGGGCACTCATCATTTAGAAGATCTACTCCTCCATAAATTAAAGTCTATCTTCTTACTTCATCCTCTTTATTCAAGAACAAGAACAAGACTAAGAACAAACATGGAATCACAAGGTATTTACACGCTTCCGTCTTCTTCTTCTTCTCTTCTTAATCTAGTAATGAGTCGGTTCATATTTAATGGATCGTAATTGTTCCAACAATTTTTTCTTAATAATTATGTATAGTCAGATTAATAATCTTATTATGGGACTGAGGGATTATAAGTCATCAGCACCAGCTATGATAAACGATGCATGACAAATGTTTTATATTTTGTGGTGAAAGATTTACATGCACAAATACTCTTTCTTTCTGTTTGAAAATAATATCTAAAACTTATAACAAATTTAAAAACGTATTTGTACATTTACTTTAAAACTGAGGATGAAGAAGCGCTCAAGCAAAATCAATAAAAGGGCAAATGGCCAACCCCGGTGCGTCAAGCGCTCCCCGCTAAACAGAGGTTGGGAGAGGGAACCATTTGCTAGAGTCTTTCCCTGACAATTATCAATGACAATTATCAAGAGGCTGTTCATCAAAATTTAATACGGTTTCAAATTCGACGTGCAAAATTGTGAACCGTCTCCAAATCGCCAGAAAGCTGTTTCAAATCCTCTAAAATCTGGTATGGTATAGAAACATGTAGCATTTGGGACTAAAAAACATGATGATCAGAGAATCTAAGTTGATAAATATCAGAGAAATGGGAGGAATAATATCAGAGGAAATAATTATGACATCATCATCATATATTTCATGTTGGCTGCTAGTGCCTCCCAAATTACAACGTGTCATGTTACAGTGTACCAAGCGTCTACCCAAATGTGTGTGAAGAATCTTCCAAAAATATTACTGCATTTATCATTAAATAATTGGCCAATTTTGTTTTTATTAAGAATAAAAATAAATATTCCTTCCGTTCCGCTACAAATTGCACATTTTCCTTATTGAGCATCCCATTACAAATTACACACTTCCTAAAATGACAAAGAATCTTTACTATTCCCTCCACTCATTCTCTCTCCTACATTATTTTAATACTCACAACACCATTATAATTTACTATTCTCTCCACTCATTATCTCTCCTATTTTACTTTTACACTCACAACATTTATATCATTATTTTTTTTCTTAATTTACGCACAAACAGTAACTGTACAGTTTCAAGCGGGACTGTGCAGTTTCAAGCGGGACGGATGGAGTATTTCATTTAAACAAAATGTCCTAAATAAATATTCATATTCAAGAAATTTTATTCTCAGATAATATTTTTTGTAAAAAAAAAAAAAGTTGTCCATTTATTATTTTTATCAGTTTTTTCACTGTTCATTATATATTTATAAACTAAATATTTCACAAGTAGATAATAATAATATTTATACATTTTGCTATTAAATTATATAAAAAAAATATTTAAAAAAAAATGAACCAAGGTAGTAACATTTTCACTGCACGGGCAAACTTTACTCTTTCCAAATTAAAGGTCTCTTACAATTGCAAAGGACACCTTTGGTTATATTTGGGCAGGGAACCATGGGCGGATAGAATTAAAATAGCAAAAAGAGAAAATTAAAAGATTGTATCTATGATTCAAGACGAAACGACGAATGACGAAAATGTCACCACCGATAATAGAGGCTGAACGGTTGCAGCATTTACAATATATAAATGTCATCTCCATTGAAAATCTTTTGAAACCAAAAGGACTAGTGTGTTTGATCGTCTCATTCAGATGATTGATTCAGCAATAGAGGTAATTTTATGGCATTGTGTAAAAAAAAAAAAGGTATGTAGTTAGCTTGTTGCTTAGATTATTTTAGTCGCACTAAAGTTGTATTGCATGTGAAAAAAATGGCAAAAATAAAAAATTGGGGTGCCCCAAAAAACCTTTGCTCCAAAAAATCTTGGCCCCCCTTCCTTAATTTTCTGCGTCCGCCACTGCAGGGAACTTCAAGCTTTTGAAACTTTGGACTTTCTTTGTCTAGTTTTACGAATTTTTACTCGGTTTAATTCGATGTCGCCCCCTTTTCTCAAATTATTTTTCATAAAAGTACATTTGAGATTCAAAAACTCACACATAAATAAAGGTTGAATTCAAAATCTCATAAAATCCCAAATCACATGAGGGGTGCAATCGCCCCCTCAGTCGCCCCTTGTTTTCCCACATTTTTTCCAATTCTTTTCTTATTCCCTTAGGTATAGGACCAGATTTTATTATTTTTTAAAAATATATGAAAAATTTTGAAAAAAAAAATTAATTATAAGAGTAATTATGATTTTATACCTTTAGATAGGGATGACCAAAATCGGTTCCGGGTCCGGTTCCGATTTGGAAAATGTATGACCCTTAACCGGCCCGGAATGCTCACGGTTTCGGTTAATCCGATTTCGGTTTTCTCCCCGGTTCGTCCGGTTCTGGGCTTTTTTCGGTCCGGTTCCGGTCCGATTCTATTGAAAAACAATGAATTTTCGTTCGGTTCCGGGCTTTTTCCGATCCGGTTCCGGGCTTTTTCCGGTCCGGAGAACCATTTTGGTGACCCTTAATCGGCCCGGCTCCAAATCGGTTCCGGTTACCCCGGTTCCGGTTTTCGTGACGGTTCATGGCGGTTCCGGGCTTTTTCGGTCCGATTTCGATCCGGTTTTCCGATTCCGTTCCGGTTTGGCCATCCCTACCTTTAGATATAGGAAGATATAAGAGAAGATTGTTTAAAAAAAGATGAAAAATTGTGAAAAAAAAAATACTCTTATGCCTATATATAAGAGTATTTTTACCCTTATATCTATAAGAGTAATTCTAGTTTTATACCTTTAGGTAAAGGAAGGTATAGGAGAAGATTGTTTAGTAAAATATAAGTCTTTGTTATTATTTTTAAGAAAAGATGAAAAAATGTGGAAAAAAACACTCTTATACCTAGATATAAGAGTGTTTTTACTCTTATACCTTTGATATAAGAGCGAGGGGGGAGGGGTATATGTGGGCTTGGATTTATGTGGAATTTTGCATCTCGTTTGGACTTTTATAACTTTAATGTCCCGCCCAAGGGCGCTAGAGTCCTCAGCCATTTTTACTCTCCCTTGTGATTTAATTCTTTTTTAAAAGAAAAAAAAAAATTAAACGACAAGTCTTAAAAACTATTTGCAAAAATGATCAAATTTGGGGTAGCAAGTTTACACTTTTTCTTGCTAAAACTCGTTATTTTTATTAGCGAGTTTTGTGAAACTCGCTACTGGCAGTAGCGAGTTTACACTTTTTCTTCCTAAACTCGCTACCGATCATCAAACTTGGTCATTTTTACAAATACTTTTCAAGATTTGTTATTCAGAAAAATACTTTTTAGAAA
The DNA here is from genome assembly GCA_022495995.1 of Adenophora triphylla var. japonica. Taxonomy (NCBI): domain Eukaryota; kingdom Viridiplantae; phylum Streptophyta; class Magnoliopsida; order Asterales; family Campanulaceae; genus Adenophora; species Adenophora triphylla. Next base: position 9,800 of record JAFEMH010004674.1, on the reverse strand, counting down.
AATACTTTTTTAAGGAATAAAATGAGAAAAAATCCCCTTGTGAGAGGATTGGGAAAGGGTTTTCCAACATAATTGCATTTCATTTATTTTATTTATTTATTTATTTATTTGAAAAGGATAAATTAATTTCATTTATATAAGTCAAGAGATGATACTCCATAAAGATTGAGGTCTCATCCCATGCATGAAAATTGCTCAAATTCTTAGTTCTTGGTTCAGCAAGAGGGTGTCAATTTTTTTGGTCAACAGGGGTCCAAAGAGTAGAAAAATGTGGAAGCAAATTTCATATCCCTTCAAAATATTATTTATTTAAAATGATTTTTTTATTAATAATGTCTTAATCTTACAAGAGTGGCGCTTGTAAAATGCTAGAAATTGCATTTCTTAGGGCTTGAACCCTGACCTCTCATATAAAAAGAGAAATCGAATGTCGATTGATATAGAACTCCTTGACACATCCCTTCTAAAAATCACTTTGCTTTTCAAATGAAAAATCTAAAAATCACTTTGCTTAGGGCATATCCCGCGATTTACCTCCGCTAAAGATGGCTCGAGGCGGCGGTGCAGTGGTGTCCAGGAATGATACGACGATGCTGGGAACCTGGGTAATCAAAAAAAAAAAAAATAAGACGGAATATTGAAGTGAGATGATGAACATGATGTCAAATTTAGGAGGAGTTAAAAAAAAATTGGTTGTGATTAATTTGATTTTGTTTCATTTATTTACCTAGATTACAAGAATTTGTGTTTTTTTCCCTTCCCTTTAGTAGAAATTAAATGCTGTCTAGATCTTCGATTTTGACTTAATTTCAACACTTCAACGGTGGATAAGATCCTTACATTTTCCGGTTGATTGTTGAAGGAGTAAGTTTTGGGAAAAATCTGTTTCTTCATAAGTTATAAAAAGCCCACTTTTCATTCTTAAAATATCGAGTTTAGACCTTAAAACATTGAGTTTAGGTCTTAAAATACCTAGAAAATAAAATAGTGAGTTTAGGAGTTAAAATAGTGAGTTTAAGCTAGAAAATAAAATAGCGAGTTTAGGCCTTAAAACAGTGAGTTTAGACTTTAAAACACCAAGTCGATATATTTAAAAACAGGACTTTTTATAACTTATGAAAAAACAGGTTTTCTCCAAAATTTTTTGTTGTTGAAGTTTATTGTTCGTGCTGGTGTTTTCTTTTAAGGATTAATTACAAATTAGGGCCTGAAGTCTCACATGAGGTCCCCAAGAGGGGCCTGACTTTTTTTTTTTAGCGATTTAGGGCCTGACTTCACATTTTTTGATCAAATCAGGGCTTTGTGACGACTTCCATCCAAATAATCCGTTAAGTTAAAGAATAGGTAACGAAGTGACTAGTTTGTAATGATTATTAGTTTTAAGAGGTCAAATGCAAAGTTTAAATATAAAGTGTTCAAAATTTATTTCTTTTTTCAAAATAATTAATATTATCTTAATCTAAAATAATTAATATCCGGAATAAATATATGTTTTTTAATTTTATATTAAAAAAATAAAAATATTATTTTTTTATGTTAAAAAATAATTAATGTTCGTATACTGGTTTTAAAAATAAAATAATTTTAAAAATAAGAAAACCTTTAATGTTTTAAAATTTTAAAATTAATTTATTTTAAAAAATATTTTAGTTTTTTTTTTCAAAAAAATAAAATTGTCTTTAAAAATATAAATTTTTGATTTATAATATTCCTTAATTTTTAGTTTTTAAATGTATTAAAAAAAATTAATTATTTAATATAGTGTTCATATATTACGAACATTAACTATTTTTTAACATAATAATAAAAAATAAATTAATTTTGTTTTGTGACATAAAAAGTAAAAAATATTTTTTTTTCAAAACTATTAATTATTTAATAATTAATATAATGTTAATTATTTTGGCAAAAGAAATAAATATTATTATTTAAAAAAATAATAATATTTTATTTTTTAATATAAAAATTAAAAAATATATATTTATTCCGGATATTAATTATTTTAGAATTAAGTTAATATTAATTATTTTGGGAAAAGAAATAAATTTTGAACACTTTATATTTAAACTTTGCATTTGACCCCTTAAAACTAATAATCATTACAAACTAGTCCCTTCGTTACCTATTCTTTGACTTAATGGATTATTTTGATGGAAATCGTCAAAAAGCCCTGATTTGATCAAAAAATGTGAAGTCAGACCCTAAATCGCTAAAAAAAAAAAGTCAGGCCCCTCTTGGGGACCTCATGTGAGACTTCAGGCCCTAATTTGTAATTAACCCTTCTTTTAAAGATAAAATAATTGCATTGATGGAGTCAAAAGATGACACCGCATAAGAGCCGAAGCTCGAAGCTTCATCCTATACATAAGAATTTCTAACATAGTGAACAAGTGCTTTTGCTGCTTTTAAGCGATTGACCGAAGGTTTTAAGGTGTATTAAAATGTTACTTATAATCAGTAGCGAATTCAGGAAATTTTGTTAGCGGGGGCCAATTTTTTTTATATTTCAGTTTATGATCTTCGCTATACAAAATCACTTTTTAACTAGTAAATTTAGAAAGCCATATAAAAAACATACCTGAAAGTAACGTTCGAGTTTATTGACATGCAATTTTCGAACATTTTGTTCAATGTTGCTTCACTCAATCAACCACATAAGCAATAGTTCATGTACCAGAAAATTGAAAGCATAGTTAAAAAAAATCATAAGCCCCAAAAATTGAAAGCAATTGTCCAAAATTTCAAAGTAAAAAAAACCCTAAAATCCCTAAGAGTAATTTGAGTGATTTGATAGTGAAATCAATGAATTGGAATGAGAGTATTTCACATTTATGCTGTAAAACAATCCAAAGAACGAGGAATTGAGCTCATAAATTTGAAATATCTTCTTAATATTACTTAGGGTTTGTGAAGGAATTTCTGACTTACCGTCGCAGAGATGAAGAGAGAGCAGGAAGCTATCGAGAGAGGAGGTAGCTGAGGGTCACTGATCATCGTCCATCGGCGACGGCAACGGCAGTGGCATCGCTCGCGTCACTCGCTCCTTTCTTTCTTTATTTCTTGTAATTTTTTTTTTTACAGACACGGTAGTTCTTTTCTTTTCTCTTCTCTACGCTTTTAGTTTTGTTATTTTAACTTTGTACTTCTTTTCTTTTCTCTTATCTATCTAAGCTTTTTCTTTTCCTTTTGTTATTTTAACTTTTTTTGTAAGTTGGTTTGCGTACCTAAGCTTTTCCTTTTCCTTTTGTTATTTTAACCTTGTTTTAAGTTGGTTTGCGTTCGTAGCTATAAATATAAAAAAAAAAATGAAAATTAAAAGCAAGAGTCTCTACGCTTTGTCTTTTATTATTATTATTATTATTTTAAATTAGTTTGCATTGTTAGCTATATAAAAAAAATAAAAAATTAAAAGTCAGTGGGGGCTACGCCCCCTCTGGTTCCTTAGTGCCGCCGCCCCTGCTTATAATTAAACTTGTTATTTATTTATTTTATTTTTTTAAAGAATTAATCAAACTTGTAAAAATAACTTAAATGAATGCATCAAGTAGTTAAATGAAAGGCATACTTTATAAATGCATTGTTATTGTTGTCATTATATTTAATTAGACTATATTTTACAAAATGTCAATTTTTTTGTTTAAAAAAAAAAAAGAAAACTGGTTACCATATCTTAAGAAAAAGTAACTAATCTAGAAAGTCATCCCAAAATTCGAATACCTTTTCATTGAATTTGTTTTAGAATCTTTAATTGGTTGTAGGTCAAGTGATTAACCAACCACACAAAACTGCATATCTCATCCATTTCATAACAATTATTGTAATTAATTTACTACAATTTTTCTTTCCCTCCAAAAAAAAAATGTACTAAAATATTTTTTTTTACTTAGTAACACACACCTATTTTATGACATATAAAAATATATCCAACGAGGCTAGGCTCGGGTGGCATAGAGCTTGGGCATTCCTTTGGAATGAAAGGTCTTGAGTTCGAATTCCCCTCCCCATGTAGTAATTTAAAATGTTGAAATTAAAAATTAAAAAAGAAAAGACATATAAAAATATATGATAATTATCATGTGAAAGAGAAAGTAGGTATTTATAGCCAATTACAATTAGTATGCAAAATTGTGAAAATTGATAAAAGTTGGCATGTGCCTGAAAATGTTACATTAATGGATTTGGTTTTGTTTTTCATTTAGAGAAAGTTCTAAATCACATGTGAGTCCTATCCCGAAATACAATTATTCGGATGGCTTTTTTAAAATTTTTATTTTTATTTTTATTTTTATTTTCATTTAATACAGTAGAGCTTCAAATTAATTTGCTTATTTATTATTTATTTTTTTAGGTAATTGCTTGTTGTATAGTTGAAACTTGGAAGTCAAGGAGACAACTATTAGAACTGTCGTCCCAAAAAAATATCACATTTTTATTTTTTAAATCACTTGATTACATTTTGATCAAAAATTAATAATAAAATTTGTAATTGATCCACCATTAAAAATGATGTCACTAATAATTGTTTATTTTTAATGATGATAATTAAATGTTCATATATTTTTCAAAGTTCAACCATAGTTGACTTGAGAAATTAAAATGAGATTTTCTTGGACGAAGGGAGTAATAATGACTTAATTTATTATAATAGTACTCCCTCCGTCCCAGACCAAGGGTTCATCTTTCCCTTTTGGGACGTCCCAGACCAAGAGTTCATTTCCAAAAAAGGCAAGTTTTTGAATATATTAATACCCTTATCATCTTCATATATTTACAAAAAAACCATTAATTATATCCTTATACATTCTCTCTCATATTTCCTACCACACATTTAACTACTATTCCTCCCACTCATTCTCTCTCCTATTAAATATTTTTAACTTTTACATTCTCTCTCCTATTCCCTACCACACATTTAACTTTTACATTATCTCTCATATTTCCTACCACACATTTAATTACTATTCCCTATCTCACATTTAACTTTTATTCATTTTTTAAAAAATTTCTTAAGAAGCGTGAAATCCCCCCCATATACCCTTGGTCTGGGACGGAGGGAGTAATACTTAAAAAGTTAAATTTACATGAAAATTAAACTCTAACCTTATTGAAAGGCCCTTTGTTAATATGCAGATGATCAGACAGCTATGGTATTGGCTTAGCTGTCAGATGATAGTTGAGTTGTGCAGCGGAATAAGAGAGATTTGAAATAATGGTAGGACAACAAACACAAGGAAATAATGCAAGTGTGTGAATGTGATTGCAAAAATGTAATAACACAGAGAATTTAAAGTGGTTCAGAGTTCACTCCTCCTACATCCACCCCCACTATCAAACTTGACAAGTGAGATCAATTTTATTATAATCTTTAATCAACAAAAATTACAAATGATTGATTCAGGCAAGTTCCTTGAACTTCCTCTTCCTAATTAGTACAGTCAACTAGGGATACACTTAAAGTACAGTCTTAAGTGTTTTTACAACTTGAAGTACAGTCTCAAGATTTTACAAAATAACTAATACACTCAAAGTACAGTCTTGAGTGATTACAAACTGATTCTACACCTAAAGTACAGTCTTAGGTTTTTGGGGTTTGTGAATTCAACACACTGGGGTTGTTTGTTGTTGGTGAAGAGGTTTAGGGGTGAAGGTTTTGGTTTGGAACAGGGTTTTAAAGGTGAGGATTGGTGTGTGTGTGTGTGGATTACAGGAGGTGTGTGTGTGTGTGTGGAAAGGGTTTTTGACTGGGAAAATGAGTATTTTTCAGTAATTTTGTTAGGGGAAGAACTCCTCTATTTATACCCTTCAATGTAGCCGTTTGAATATGACTCTGCAGCCTACATTAATGAGCTTTGACTCGGTCTTTGTCCCACTTGTCCACATGCAGGTCTTCATGAGCCGGCTTGAGCTGTGAGCTTGAACCGAGAACTTCTAGAAGGTCTTCGGTGGTCTTCATTGGTCTTCATTGATGGACTTGATAGCTGTGAAGATGCAGGATCTAACTTGGTTGAGTTTGTGGTAACATGGTGTGAGGCGTGAGATGGGCTGTCGAGGATCAAGTCATGCTGTCGGATCACGGCAAGGCTTAGCCATCGAGAGAGGATCTCTAATAAGGACCGAGATGCACTTGATGATCTTGATGACTTAGAGAGTGACTATGATTCATGTTTTTGATTGATTGTAAACATTGTATAAGGGAGAATCATAACCGTCGACTCATAGCTATCAAATGAAGAATTATGACAGATAACATCTTTTGATATAAACCCCGTGCTCTATATATATATATATTCCTTTATCAAAACCAACTAACTAAGACATTGATCAAAGTTAGGTCCTAACAATTTCCCTTTTTGGTAAAGGAAGATATATTTAGAACATAAGTTTTCACGATTGATAAGAGAAATAATAAAAGAAGTAATCCAAGGAATCATATCGTGCAGAGGAATCAAAATGAGATTGAAGACTTGGAATTAATCTCGTGATGAGAAGAGTTCACAAAATACCTGTCATACAACCGAGGCAAACAAAACATATTGTTTTTAACCAAAAAATTGTTCCATAACAAATATAATTATTCATCACCAATTGATCATAGAATTCATCTCTTTCTTGCCCGGGTCGATAGAATCCGATTTCTTTCATCCTCTAGCTCTCTTCTCATTTCAGCTCAACTCCTCCTGTAGAAGAACTCATTGTTCCATTCCCAGGACATCCTTTCATCATACTTGAAGTATTTGTCTTCCTTTGACTTGATTGAGACCTTCTAAGGGGCATTTGATCATTTCTCGATTCTCATTGTGCCCCACAAATGTTTCTTCTTGTTCTGGTTTTCTTGTTCTTCAAGGGCACACCGGATTGATCTCGGTTGTGACCGAACCGATACTTGAGCATTAGTGAAGGAATGAGTGAATTGCTTTGAGGAGGGTTGGAAACCTGTAGGGGATGGAAATATTGTTGGAGAGTCCTGATCGTGGCTTCGAGGGAGCATCATTATCACTATCATCATCATCGCCGCCGAGTCCGAGGAAAGATCAATAGCTTCCGGCTCGCTTTGACTCGACAAAGAATGGAAGATTCGAATTCTTTGATCTCGTGAATAGAGACCAAGTTTTTGAAATGAGAGTTTTCATTGGGTGAGGTGAAGTTAATAGGGTCTACGGTGATGAAGGGTGAAAGGTAGGGCTCAATTCCCGGATTAAGAGTTGGGGAAAAGATGTTGACAGCTTTGCTTAATAAAAGCATAATGGCACACTTTTTGTTCAAACAAAGGAAAGGAAAAGTGTTTTTGCAAGGTCAATGCTACAGGGTGAAGACTAAACCCTTTGGCATATACAAGCATGAATTAAGTGATGGAGAGATGAGTTGGTCAAAAGAACTTCCCAATCAAGAAGAGTATTGGGAGTGATGAACTTTGGGAAGGATGGGATTTGATGAACAAAGTTGGAGGTGGATGAGGTTCTTGGACGGTTGCCATTTTTCATAGGCAAAGAAAACTAACCCCGCAAGGTTTCTTGCTACAACAATCAAACCATTTCTTGACAGCTCCTTAATTTTGGATAGGTGAAGGGATTTGCTATTTCTGGGATGTGAGTTACATGGGGTAACCTTTTCCTTGCCGCTTTGATGGAAGACATAGAGAAATCAATGCCACAAACTAAGCATCCAAGGTTCCCTTTTGGGAAGGAAGGATTGATTTGGATTTGGAGGAATAGAATGACTTGGAGAACCGTGAGGACCGTTAGGAATGGGATCACCTGTCCAGATATGTCTTGACCTTGTCCACCAAGATTGGACTTTGTGGAGAGGCTTCAAAAGGTTCATTTTCAGGAATTGGAGAAGTTGGCTTGGAAGGTGCGAGAGGATCGGGTTGAAACAGTTGGGATTGACTCGTAGGTTTGGCCAAGACTTTGATTAAGAGAGCCGGAAGTGAATTGAGATTTAAGGAGATTCAAGGTCGCCCTTACTTCACTTTTGGCCACCCTTTTTCAAGAATAGCTATCATAGCTTCCTCATTTTCTTGAGTTCCATCAAGCACAAGGCCTTTGCAAGCATTCACAATTGATTCTCCTTTTGAGACAAGAATGGGATTAATCTCAACTCCAACTTTCTTGAGATTTTGAATGACCTTAGAAGTATTATCAAGATTCCCCTTTCAATTTCAACATTTGGGCGTGATCATTTACGGGTTCGGGCCCAGGGAATGGAAGGGAAGGTATGGCTATCTACATTCATAGTCACCTTGGGGTTTCTAGATGACTCACCCGGTCCACTTCTTTTCTCGTGACATTAACCTAAGTCCGAGTTCATCTAGGGCCACTACCGATTCTTCCTCACTTAGAAAATCCTTAAGATACACTGAAAGAACTGACCTTTTTCGGTGTCGGGGTTTCCATCCAACTCAATAGCCTCAAATTGCTCTCGGTATTTTAGCTAAGCTGTTGAGGAGTTGGGTAGAGGGGATATTCTCATCAATGTTCCCCTTAAAGGTTGCTTATCTAATGGTTCTTTGAGATTGAGGATAGCTTCAATGGCCGACCGATGACCCGAGCCGGGTGTGGATTTTGGGGAAATGGAAGGGGTAGATATTTTGGTTTTCTTTGATTTGGGGGCTTGCTTTTCAAGTTTTCTGTTCTTTGGTAATGATTTAGAAGGAATGGTTAAGGAGGATTGTACCTTTGATCCGGTACTGCCGTCTCGACCGAGGGGATAGCCGTCCGAGGTTGCTTTCCTTTGTGAAGGGTTTTGGATAGTGGCAAGAGCCGCCCAAGCTCTTGAGGATCTATGTTAGCATCACCAAAGCATCATCTTGATCTATAGTGTCAACCTCATGGCTATCAACAAAGACCCTCTTTCTTCAACATTTCTAAAGATGGCCGTTTATCCAGAGATGGTTCCTTCACCGTCGCCTATCGATCATCCTTCCTTTGCTCTTTTTGCTAGGAGATACCACGCCCTTTTTAGCACTCCAGCTTTTCTTGACATTGGTCTTTACTCCTCTTTTCATTCTCCTACTTGTAGCCAAAGCTATTAACTCTTTCCAATGATCAACCTTTATTCTTGTTTCTTCAAGCATCTTTTCTTGGGCTTCTTTGAAACTTTCAAGGCTCATATCTCCGCCTTCATAACAATTCCTTCTTTTGTTTCAATGAAAATGTTCTTTCATTGAAACATCTTGTTTCGATGGCTTCACTGTCTTCACCATTTCTTGGACAAAGGTTTGAGCTTTGGAATTAGGACTTCAAGAATTCCACTCATGAATCAAGTTGTTCATCCTTCCACCTTGCTTCTTGAATTTGAGAGTAGAGGATGAGACCGCAAGTTGGAAATTGTGGAGAAGAACAATGCACCAATTTGTATCCTTGGTCATTAGGCCGAGCATCCGCTTCCACTCATTTGATCCCATTTGGTCAAATGAGGATTGCTTGCCATCAATGGCTTTGTTGACCACATCCATCAAGTTGTTGACTTCAAGATATCATCTTTGTTTTTCACCATAGCTTTGTCTTGAACAAACTTTGAAGTCAAGTTGATTTTAACACCAAGAAATTTTTCATATCGTCTTTAATCTTTCCGATCCTCTATCCCATATATTTTTCACAAAGATCTTCCTTATTTGGGATTCCATAGACATCACTAACCATTTCTTGAGTGATAGTTATCTCAACATTTTCTATGGTGGCAGCTTATCAATTATCTTCATTGTTTCTTCTTCCTACCAAATAAATTTCTCTCGCACGCTTCTTCATAAATTGGGGTTTAGCTCCCATAAAATCGAGTAATTCATTTACCTCAAGGAGTTC